>JARHVA010000635.1:2217500-2647500 GCA_037957365.1 Torreya grandis | reverse complement strand
CTCATGTCATAGGTCTGAAGGCTTTGGGGTATTTCCATTTGAGATTAGTTAGTAGGTACCCCTCTTTCTAGGTATATGGATTTACACATGGTCATGACCCAAACATAATGTATCATTGGGCATAAATTTTGGTGAACCTAAGATGAATCTTACCATTGCCTTCACTTCTCTAAAAAACTATAGCAGATAGCTCAATGTCATTATATGTCCAATTTATTTCCATTAGATTGTATCAATCATCTCAATATAATTCTATCATTAATTTTATTTTCATCCAATCATATTTTCCATCTTGATATGTTTTATTTAGCCTACCCCTTATATTAAATTACATCCTCCAACTTGATATAGTTTCTTGCCTGCCTGTAAATGAAATAGGCCAACCTAAGTCATCTCATGTTTATACAGACTACATCAGCCAACTTAATAAAACTCTATTATGGTTTTACAACTACATCATCCATCTCTAATGTATTTTTGTTGTTTTTAATTTTAGCATAATCTATTTCATTTAAATTGAGTACCTATTTCTTTTAATTCAATGAATGTTGTAATTAGTTTTCAACATTTATTTTTTAACTTTATTTTCTATTTTATTAGATTTTCATAAATATTGTGTTTTGAAAATTTATAAACACTTAAGAGCTATCATTTTTGGCTAAGTGGTGATATATTTTTCTATCACCATGAAGTGATGGATATTATACTAATACTCAATCCCTATAAAATATTAAACACAAACTTTAGTTTCCAAATGCCTCATGGTATATCATAAATGCATAGGATTCCCTTTTTATTGAGCTTAAAAATCTAGGCATTTAGTTTATAATGTGGTTCAATTGAGAGGATCATATCACCATAGGGATTTACTTTCATTTCCCTTAAAATGGTTAATCTCTATAGTTAATGATTTATATTATTGGGTTGAAATTAATCAAAAAATTATTAAGTATATTTGATATCATACTATATCAATCAAATCCTTTAAATATCTACATGATCTTATTTTCATATAATTAGTTAGATTTATTTTGCTTCCTAGATTAATTATTGTATTGCAGATTGTATTGGCTAGATCAATACATTAATTTTTTGTGTGGTATAATTGCATCATCTATGTTAATAAAATTATATTTGTTTATGGACTACATCATCTAACCCAATACAACCCTTGTGTTTTCTCCCTAACTACATCAAATAACTTAATATAGTTTTTTATTCTACCTTTCTTCTTCTAGATTACATTGGCCAACTCAATATAGTATATTTTACCTTATTATTACCTTATATACTACATCATCCAATTTAATATAATCTATTTTATCATATTATTACCTTCTAAACTACATCAACTAGTTTCAAAAAGTCTGTTATATCATGTACTTATCCATTTAGAAGTACATTATCTATCTAGATATAGTTATGTTTCCAATTTTATATCCTATAAACTAATTATATAGCTTGATATAGTCTAATTTTAAATATATTCCATTTTACTAAATTGACCAACTCAATATAGTCTTATTTGGGTAGCCTCTAGTATCAATGCATTTTCTCCCTGAATTACATCAACCAATTAGATACAATTTCTCATAACTAACACAAAACCAATTACATTGGCCTAGATAATACCATTAATTTTATGTACACAATGACCATCACCTATCAACTTTATATTATATCCAACATCATGATGCCATCCCTTAATATTTTCCTAGCTAATCTTAACCCATTCAAATTCTACATGGGTTGTTATTTTCTTCTTACCTTGTCTACTATTGAATACAATTTTTCATGGTGTAGTTTCTTCCAAATCCATTCTATATCTATTGTATGTAATCTAGTTGAAATTAATGAAAACTATGATCTATATGGTTTTAAAATACCATTTAGGAATCTTGATATAATATGGTCTATACCCCACTCAAAAATGGTGGTTTCAAACAAATTCAATCCTCCTCTACCACAAGTGGGTAAAATAACACTAATGTGGGGAACATCCCTTCTAATCATAATTTTGGTAATCCCATTCACAATACCTTTAATCAAAATTCACCTATTGATACTACTCAAATCCTTATATAAATGGTTCAATAAATATAATAACTCCTAAATGCTCCAAATGTAAAACCACATTTTTAAAATGGCTAGCCAACAAATTAAAGTCTTCATGACTTCACCAAATCATAAATTTACCCCCTCCCCTCCTTTTAGAGGTTGTAATGGGAATATCACCCCTTAACCTCCTATACATAACAAAATGCTTCAACATATTAAAAAAAAAAACCTTAATTCCTTTCATTATGTCCATAGACATTGGAGACATTTGTCCAACCATCATATAATATGGGACTAAGGATCCTACATCTTTCCTTAAATATTTTAGAAATATCTATAAGGAATGGGTTCAAACTAATACCTTTTCTACCACCAAAAATATAACCAAAACCTTCATAGGAGATGTTCTATAATGGTATAATCAACTTCCTATTCATTATATTATACAAATAGAGGATTTAGATAATTTTCTATTTAGGTATTTCTGACATATTAATCTTCTTAAAAATGGCCTTGGCCATTTCATCAATACTAAGAAATTTCCTAACTAATCTTCCCAAGATCTCATCAAATAATGGAAGTCCTCATCTCATAAATCAAACCATAACATGAGTAATGATAACCTTTTCACACTAATTTTTATTGCTCTTGTTGACCCTCATTAATAAAAGGTTAGTAATCTCTCTCACACCTTAAAAGAGTATATTGACCAAACCAAATGGAAAGATTTATTAATATCCCAATTTGAACCTTATCAAATTACCAAAATTTAATATTTATATAATAAAACTAATATTATTACCACTAATCCTCAAACAAAGCCTCCTTCACCCAAATTAGGGGCATCTCCATCTGATAATCAACTTCCCTCCCTCCCTCTCTCCGTTTAGTGTGTATGAAATTAATAAGTTATTATCCCAATCTAATATTTTTGTTTATATTACTATCCCTCCATCATGGTATGACCCTATAAAAAAAATTTAGTTCCATGTTAGCATTGGTCACTCTCATGAGACATGGTGTAACCTTAAAAACTTTATAGTCACTCTCATGTTTGTATAAAACTTTGACCATGACACTATGACCAAATAACATCATATAAAATATCAACAAGCTTCCCAACATTAAATGAATAATTTTAAACATTGTAATCAAAATTCTATTAAGGGCTTCTCAACCATATAATTTCAATACCCAATAATTATGCTAAATAATATACTAATTCCCATTATGTGAATGTAGGAAAGGTTAACTACCATCATAATCCCACTCAAAAATATCATATCACCAAACCTAAGAAGTATTATACCAAATAAAAATTATTAAATATACTACAATCAATCCTACTTCATCTTTAGGTCCACAAACTAATGATGATCTAGCCCCATCATCAGAGCCTAAACATAGTTCTAAAAATCCTTCTATTATCACTCATAAAAACATTCATATTAATAAAACTAATCCTCATTCTAACTCTACTTATAGATCACTATGAAATTTTATAGATGAGCTCAATTTTATGCATTTTTAAATTCCTCTCATTAAATTTGTGATAAATTCTCCTTATCATCACAATTTTCAAATGCAAAAATTATAAGATATGAAAGATCCCTTAATTTGTGAATCTAAAATACCTATTCCATACCTTAATGGTCTTGCATCTACAAAATTCATGTTATTTAAATCATTTCTCACCCTTATTCAAAACCCTCCATATAGTTTCCTTAATAAGAAAATATTAATGGTGAAATCCTTTTTTGAGTTGAAGAACCACTCCTTTTTATTAAGGTTAGGATTAAAAACACCTTAATAAATAAATTCTTAATGGATAAATCCTTTGGCATTAATGTTACCTCCCTTTTGGTTATTATAAAAAATTAGATACTATAAAGATAATCTCAAACACACTAGAATTACTTATCATGGAACCAAAATAATTTTCACTAAACTTATGGTTTTATATATCCCTCTCTCCTATAACATGAATTTAGGCCATCCATGGACACATCACATGTGAGATATTGTATATTTTGGTAGATAATACATAAATTTCATCCACAATTTCCAATGTTACAAGCATGAAGTAGATTCCAACCCTTGGAGAATTCATCTTCCTAATCGTAAATCTCAATATTGCATTCCTACTTTCATGATCTTAATAGTCCACCTCTACTTGACTTTGTTAATATTAATCTTGATCTTAATTTTATTCTATTATATGATGATGAACCTAATGAATTGGAAAAAAACTTACAATAATTCTACTCAATTACCTCCTTATATTTTAGAATGGATTCCACCTTCTCTCCTTTCATGGGATATGACCATTCATTTTTTTGATGAAGATACTGAGAGCCTTCCCCCATAAAATTATAATGAATCCCCTTACATAGAAGATGACTTCATTTTTCAATTATTATTGGGTATCTAAACTATTAAAATGTCCCTTAGTATTGTCTCCTCATACTTTGAGTACTATGGGTGTTTCCACTAAAGACATTTACATTAAAATTATTCAACCAAATTATCATGCTTTTAACATTTCTTCATCTTATGATGATGAATAAATTATGTACCAAGCCAAATCATGAGACTTGTATGCAATGCATTATCACAAGATCCTTGCCAAAATACATGCCTTAAACTAAGATGTTCATGTGGTTCACATATTTTTTGATGTTATTGATAATGAACTTGAACCTGAAGGTTATATCCTTCCTACTAATCCTCCTTTGGTAAACACTCCATAGGTTATTAAAGAAATTATTAATATACCCAATTTTGATAGCATCAACCAACTTGATGCCTTTCAACCCACTCTAAATAATGACAACTATGTCAGATAGTTTGATATTTTTCACTTTATTACTCATCTCTCATACTATATCAATCAACCTAATAAAATCCAATATCAAATTACAGACTACATCAATTAAGTATCATCCAAGGCTAATACAATTCTTTTTTATTCATTACATTTAGTAGAGTGCATCTATCAACCTAATATAGTCCACCCTCCAGTCCAAAATTACATTGGCCAGGTATCTTCAAGCATTTATTGACAAGATTTTATGTTGCAATGCTTTCTTAAATTATTTATTTGACTTGCCCTATTGGATGTAATATGAAAATTTAAACATTGGATAAACCATGATTTTAAGCCTGATTTACCTCTATATTTGAGAGGGGTAGTCCCTCGTATGATGGAAAATTTTAGGTTTTTGGTACTTTTAACTGTTAGGGTGTGGAGCTAAAAGCTTCAACCTTTGCAAACTAGGAACTGAAGGTTGCTGAGTTCTACAGGAACCGGCGTCGGCAGCATGACCGACGTCGGCAGGATCCAGTGCAGAAGGCAACCGGCGACGGCAGGAAGTCGGCCGACGTCGGCAGAACCAGACCAGCAGGGACCGACGTCGGTCGCCTGTGTGTTCCCGAAGTGTTCGTTTCACGGACAGTTAGTTAAGTGAACTATGAGTTTGCATGTCAAGACCACCCAGAGTCTTGGGCTGCGAGGATAATTGTCCAAATTAAGAGTCTTAGTTATTGTTTGAGTTAAGGATCTATTTATAGACCCATTGGCATGTATTGTTTAAGGCATGAGATAGAAAGGAAGAGTTCCTTCTAGTTGTAAGATCTATGAGTTGCAGGTTGTTGCAAGCTCATTGGTGATCTACATGTAAGCTTGGTCTTTGAATTGCAGGTTGCAGGTTCATGAGAGATCAGCTTGAAGTGCTATAGAGTGCTTGATGTACCGGCAGGGTTATTACTGACTGGTTGGTGAGGTGAACACCAATTCTGTGTGTGAGTTGGTTGTTGGGACCGTTTTTTTGTGTAGGAGAGTGTGTGTGAGAAGAATTACTGTACACTTGAGGTGTGGCGAATCTCTGTAAGGTGAAAGAGTGTGGCGGCTCTTTGATGTATTCTTTTCTGTTAGTGTTAATACAAAATAGTGTATTGTCTCTCATATTCTGTGCTATTGGTGAATTCTAGTTACTTGTGTTTCTGGTTATTTCCGCATATTCAATTGCTTATATATTTGGTAATCATACTGTGCTCTATCTGAAGAGCAAGATCCTAACCAGTGGAGTCAGAGCATGTTTGTTGTTCCCTGATTTCCTGACAAGTGGTATCAGAGCCTTGGTTGTAGGTTCTTGAGCTTGATACCAACAAGTGGTATTAGAGATTTTGGTTGGGATACTAACAGATTGGTGTAGATCTGGGTAGTGTGTTTTGATTACAGGTTACTCACAGGATTTCTGTTTGAGTGGGAGTTGAGCAATGTCAGAAAGCAGTCAACTACGAATGGACAAGTTCAATGGCAAGAACTACCAATTATGGAGGATGCAGATTGAGGACTATCTGTATCAGAAAGATTTGTACTTACCATTGGGTGGGGTTGCTAGCAAACCCTTGGATATGAAAGATGAAGAATGGGAGGTTCTTGATCAGAAGGCTCTGGGATCTGTTAGATTGAGTCTTGATTCATCTGTGATTTCCAGCTTATCACAGTGTAAGACAACGGTGGAGTTGATGAAATCTTTGGCAAATTTATATGAAAAACCCTCGGCTTCAAACAAGGTATTTCTTATGAAGCGTTTATTTAATTTGCAAATGTTGGAAGGTGGATCTATTCATAGCCATCTTAGTGATTTCCATGGTTTAGTAAACCAGTTAAGTTTAGTGAATATTGTATTTGATGATGAACTTAGAGCTCTCTTAATCTTGTGTTCATTACCTGAAAGTTGGGAAGGTTTGGTAATGGCAGTTTCTAATACTGTGTCTCCTTCAAAAGTCTTAAAAGTGGATGATGTTGTGAGTGTAATCTTGAATGAAGAGATACGCAGGAAAAGCACAGGTGAATTATCTGGAAATGCTTTGAGTGTTGAAGGAAGAGGAAGGCCAAGAGAAAGGACAGAGCGTGGGAGATCAAGGTCGAAGACAGGCAAGAGATCCAAGTCCAGGTATGGCAGAATAACCTGCTGGAAATGTGGAAAGCAAGGGCACTTAAAGAGAGATTGCAGATCGGGTGAAGATCATCATGAAGAACATGGAGAAGAAGCAGATGTTGCGGGTTACATTGCACAGGATGCTCTGGTATGTTCTTTGGATAAAGTAGAATCTTGGGTATTAGATTCTGGTGCCTCTTTTCATGCATCTCCACATAGAGAATTTTTTCATGAGTATGTCCAGGGAGACTTTGGAGAAATTTGTGTAGGGGATGGTAAGCCTTGTCAGGTTGTTGGCAAAGGCAAAGTGAAGCTGAAATTGCAGACAGGTGACACATGGGTGTTAAAGGAGGTCATGCATGTCCCAGTTCTGAAGCGGAATCTGATTTCTGTAAGAAGCTTGGGTGAAGAGGGTTGCACAGTAACTCTCTCAGCGGACTCTTGGAAGGTTACCAAGGGTACACTTGTTATAGCTAGAGGTAAGAAAGTAGGTACACTTTATCTATCTACTTGTTTTACTGATTCTCTTTCTGGGTTATCTACTTCAGATGTAGATTCAGAGATGTGGCTTGATAGGCTTGGTCACATAGATAAGAAGGAGATGCTGGTTCTTGAGTCAAAGAATATGCTTTCGGATTTGGAAGGCATGGATCGTGGTTCCTGTATGCAGAAGAAGAAGGTAAGGTTTCTTGAGGAATCTGATGTTAGTGACAAGAACGGGAAAGCCTTGGTTTTCAAGGAGAAAGTGACGGACAAAGTTCAGCATAAGGTACAGAGGAATTCTGAGCAGAGCAAGGGTAATTTGGACAAGGTTTTGATCCAAAAAGAGCTCACGGGAAAAAGTCAGGTCTCACAAGAAAAACACAGAGACCGACGTCGGCAGGAAAACCGGCGTCGGCGTCCAGACAGGGACCGACGTCGGCTATGTGCAGCCCGACGTCGGTGACTCGGGGCAGACAGAGACCGGCGTCGGCCAGGGGAAAACGACGTCGGCAGAGAGGCAGTCGCAGGGAACCGACATCGGTCGGCTGTAGACTGAGATGTGACCGGCATCGGTTACTGAGACGAATTTTGGGTGGACAGCTAGTTGTCATGGAGTCTCAAGCGCCCATTTGGAGGACTGAAGGTGTAAGTAAGTTCTTAAATTCGTCATTTCCCTTCTTTACACTACTTGTTGCTCACTTATGGCATAGGACCAGGAAGTTGTTGAAGAAGCAGAACAGGTAGATCCAGGAAACAGTGGGAGCTAGGCATGGATGAGGATGTGATTCCTTGGAGGATAACCAAACAGGTGTTTTGGGTAGTGTTGCCAGCTGGAAGTAAGCACTGAGAGACGAATGGATGTTGAGGATGAAGAAGAGAGGAAATGGATACATGAGATGGAAGATCAGGGTATATGATCTTGTATTAGCTGCAGGGCAATGGAGGTTTGATCATTGTGTTTCTCTTTACCAGGTTGGATAGTATTAGCTACACTATTCTATTTTCTGTATGATGTGCTTGTTGCAGGGTTACATATACAGGTATTTCTGAACTAAAGGTAAAGCTAGTTCAGGTGTTTGTCATGGAGAATCTGGGAGCAGCAAGATTCTTTGGCATGAGTGTGTTCTAGAGACATGGAGGTCTTGTTGACTTTGTTTCAGGATGATTGTGTGAAGCCGGTTAGCACGCCGAGGGTAAGACAGTTCATAGAACAGGGGTCTTGATTCACATAGTGAGGTTGAGTGCATGGTATGTACTAAACCTGAGTTTTCCCAAGCAGTGGGAGTTGTCACAAGTTTGGAGTCAATCCGAGAGAGTAATACTGAAGGGCAGTTCAGTTGGACCAGCAGCAGGTGCACATGCTATGCAGGGTCAAGTTCTTCTTCTACATGGTTGTAGATGCGGATGTGGCAGGTAATTTGGATGACAGATTTTGCATCACGGATTTTGTGGTGGTTGGTCTTCAAGAGTGATCTTGAGGAGGGATACAAAGCCAAGGAAACAAACTAGACGGTGTACAGGTACAGGTACAGGTTGCAGCTGTTTATCTCCAAGTGGGAGATTGTTAGGGTGTGGAGCTAAAAGCTTCAACCTTTGCAAACTAGGAACTAAAGGTTGCTGAGTTCTACAGGAACCGGCGTCGGTAGCATGACCGACGTCGGCAGGATCCAGTGCAGAAGGCAACCGGCGACGGCAGGAAGTCGATCGACGTCGGCAGAACCAGACCAGCAGGGACCGATGTCGGTCGCCTGTGTGTTCCCGAAGTGTTCGTTTCACGGACAGTTAGTTAAGTGAACTATGAGTTTGCATGTCAAGACCACCCAGAGTCTTGGGCTGCGAGGATAATTGTCCAAATTAAGAGTCTTAGTTATTGTTTGAGTTAAGGATCTATTTATAGACCCATTGGCATGTATTGTTTAAGGCATGAGATAGAAAGGAAGAGTTCCTTCTAGTTGTAAGATCTATGAGTTGCAGGTTGTTGCAAGCTCATTAGTGATCTACATGTAAGCTTGGTCTTTGAATTGCAAGTTGCAGGTTCATGAGAGATCAGCTTGAAGTGCTATAGAGTGCTTGATGTACCGGCAGGGTTATTACTGACTGGTTGGTGAGGTGAACACCAATTCTGTGTGTGAGTTGGTTGTTGGGACCGTTTTTTTGTGTAGGAGAGTGTGTGTGAGAAGAATTACTGTACACTTGAGGTGTGGCGAATCTCTGTAAGGTGAAAGAGTGTGGCGGCTCTTTGATGTATTCTTTTCTGTTAGTGTTAATACAAAATAGTGTATTGTCTCTCATATTCTGTGCTATTGGTGAATTCTAGTTACTTGTGTTTCTGGTTATTTCCACATATTCAATTGCTTATATATTTGGTAATCATACTGTGCTCTATCTGAAGAGCAAGATCCTAACCAGTGGAGTCAGAGCATGTTTGTTATTCCCTGATTTCCTGACATTAACTAGAAAGTAAGAAAATACTATAAAAATTGGAAAATGGAGAAATATAGGAATGGAGAGAGAATACAGAGAAATGGAAGGGAGAATGGGATATCATTAATGGGATAAACACATAAAACCATGTATATGACACATATTATATTAAAATAGGTTATACGATTCAATAATAGGAACCTATATCTTGAGAAAGACAAGAAAGAAATATTTCAAATGGATGAATGAAGTACATCACTAAAGTGCATTCAAGACACAATGTTATATGGAACTCCTTGATATTTATTAGTAGAAATGAACACAAAGTTTATATTTCCTCTTTTAAATTATAATTTTGTTTAACATCAAATATTTTAGCTTGGAATCTTCCTATCATAATGTAAATAAAAACATTGAACAAATGACAAGAGAGAATCAAAATTACCTAGAAGCTTAAAGTTTTCTTTCAAATTAGATTAGGTGTATGTACCTCAAAGTCTATTCTCTAAGGTTTCCATCACACATTTCAAAAATAATGTAAGAATAATTAATTTTAGTGGTAAATTATATTAATATATTAGTAACATTTAGTTAGGATTTTTTTTAGCATCAAATATTCTAGGTTGGAATCTTCTTATCAGAATGTAAATTATAACATAAAACAACCAATAAGAGAGAATAAAAATTACCTAGAAGCTCAAAGTCTTATTTCAAATTGGATTAGGTGTATGAAACACAAAGTCTATTCTCTAGGGTTTCCATCACACATTTTACAAATCATGTTGGAATAATTAATGTTAGTGGTAAATTTCATTAATACATTAATAACATTGGTAAATAATAAATAATATATTTTGTTATCCAAATTAAAAGGGATAAATTTACATTAAAAATTAATAAAATACATTTCTATACTTCTTACTATTTTGAATTGGTTGGAAGGTTGAACTCATTGGTTAAAATGATTCACTCCACTTATAAATAATTTTACGTAGTAAAATCTTAACATACCCTACACATTCAAACTTGAACATTTTATGTTATGTGAAGAAAGTGACTAATAAGTGAGAATATATGGATTAATGTATTGGGTCAAAATAGTTTATAAAATTAATAAATAATATTTTAAGGGTCTTTTACCTCTTTGTGAGGTTTTCTCATGTATAACTATGTTTTTTGTTGTTTATTGTGTCATTATTACAATCTACATATCTAGATACACATGTATGCATATATTTATTTTAACATTGTTTCATAGTAAAATTGAGGTGTGGATTGTTGACATGATCATCAAAAGTGTTTATTTTTCCTATTAATAATGTAATTATCCTTGTACAATAAAATTTTTATATACGCTTATACTTTTATAACATGGTGTATGTCTATAGAAGGAACAAAGGTTGGTTAATATTATTTTGGGTATCCATATGGATCTTGGATTTGTATCTCTATATTTTGGATCAATTAAGACTCAAAATACAAATTAGACAACACTCAACAAGAAAATCAACATTCAAACGTCACTATGATGTGATTTTATGGCTCAATACAACATGTGTAGACTGAAATATCACTCAAAATGTTATTTGTATCTTGTTTCTATGTTTTAAGTGGTGAAAATTTAGTTTTGGCCTATATAAAACCTTCCTACAAACCTATATAACATTCTAATCACTTATATAAATTTTTAAAACTCCTTTATGGTGCTTTTATAGTCTAGTATAGCTAAAAATAGAAAAAAATAGTTTATTTATATAAAAATTTATGTTAGACTCTTATGTGTTAATTAAGAGGCTCTTTGAGGGTTATATTAAAGTTTTTTAGGCCTGTATTGGCCTATTACACATCACCAATTATGTCCCTACGTCCCTCATGCACCATGGTTTCTTATGTAATCCTAAAAAGGTTAGTATATACTTTATAAATTTTATTTATTAAATATTTTTCTAATACATCAAAAATTCCACACAATGATAGTAAAAGGAAGGACCCACTTTCTAAATTTGATTTTTTAAAAAATTTAAAAATTTATTAAATTCTTTTACATGCATGTTATTTTTTATTTAGATTAAATTTTTTAATTAGGCCTTAAACATAATATATTACTTTTAAAAATTGTATAATGTTGAAGGGAAGGTATTAGTATAACTTTTTCAAAATCTTGTAAAGTTGAGGTACAAGGTCTGAAACACATTAAACCTAAATTTTTGGTCAAATTTTTAATTGTTCAAACTTTTTTTAAATACTAATTAATTTTTTTAATTTAGTTTACCTTATATAAGTCCTTTTGTGACTCTTACACTTGTGACTTTTACACCTAGTCACTCTTTTTTATGAAGGTGGTCATGTGACTAGTCAATATCTAGGTTCTTGCACATTATGCACACATTAAAATGGCCCATTTTATGATTTAAATTTTGTTTATATAGTTTTTTAATATATTATGATAAAAATAGTTTGTACATTATTTCTTTTGACATACTTAAGACACTTTTGAATCTTACTGTTGTTTTAATTTTTTACATTTTTCAATTATTTTGCATATAATTAAGTGGTTATTGTTGTTTAAATGATAAAATATATGTTTTATTACAAAATTAAAGTATAAATCACATTATAATTTTAATTTTTAAAGACTTATTATTGTTTTTTGAGTATAAAAATAAAAACTAGAAAGTGTCAAACTCTAAAGGGAAGTTATGGATTCTCCAAATTTTATGTTATACAAATCACAAATGTTAAATGGGTCAAACTATAAAATTTAAAAAATACATATTAAATATAAATTTATGACTCATAAACTTTGATAAATTGTTTTTAGGACTAAAAAAAACCCATCAGGGAGCCATTTCATGACCAAACTTACCAAGGAATTTCATTATAAATTAAAAGAAGCCATGTCTATCATTTTGAAGAGTGTAAAGGATTAATTCTTAATTAATATAAACAATCAAGAGTCATCTAAAAATTATTATAATTTTATTGAATTTATGCATGAGGACACTCTTCTATCAAAAATCATTAAACTTATACTTGAACTACTTACTACTCACATGAATGACGAAAAATTAGTAAATTTTATTGTAAAAATCAAAAACATTAAATCTGAATAAAATGGTTGTAATTGAAATCTTATTAAAGATAAAATTTTGTACTTTATTATTTTGCTGAATATTCATGGTTTTTTTTTGTAATTTCATTTCTATTATTACTTCTAAATACTAAATAGAATAATACATTTATAACTTCAATACTCTATTTGCTCTTCTTAATCAAGAAGAATAACTAATGTCAAAATTTGATTCTAAATTTGATGCCACTCAAGAACTCCTCACACTTAATAGGGTTTCTAAAAAATAATTGAATTGAAAAAAACTAAATATAAACCTATCAATGGCAATGATAGGAATAATAAATCTATTATTTAGAATCATAAATTCAAATTTAATATAAATTTCACTATATGTGGTAAATTTGGACATAAATGGGAACACTATTACCAAAAAAAACAAAATAATATATATATTTTTTAAAATAACAAAGGGAAGAAAGATTTGAATCAAAATCAATAGAACAATCAAAATCAAAATCCAAACAACAATCAAAAACAAAATACTAACACTATTACAATGCATGCTTCCTTATTTGTTTCTAACAAAAATAAATATATTTTAGATAGTGGTGTGTTGTATCACAATACACATTTATCAAATATTTTATCTGACACTAAAAATATATTTTAAAGCATTTATTAAGGTGATGATTCATTTTTACAATCTACTAAACAAGGAAAATATAAATTTGTAAATGTATTCTTAAATGATGTTTTATGTGTTCCTAAACTTAATAAAAATATGTTAAAATTTATTAGCTTATAAATGATAATTTCATAGTAATTATGCTTAATAAAATAGTATATTAAGAATAAATGTGTTTTTCTAGTTATTGAAGGAATAAAATGGTTTGTACATGATGTATGCCTCTTTTGCATGTTGTCTGTCATCACAAAGTAGAAATAAATCTCAAATATGGGATGAAATATTAAGTCAAGTTAGTTTTTTAATTTTATATGGTATGTTTCTTTATGATATTGTGTTTGGTATTCCTAATATTATTTTCATTATGAAACTTGTGAGGGTTGCTTACATGGTAAACAACACACTAAACCTTTTCACAAAAATCATGATACTAACTCCTCTCATCCATTAGAGATTATTCATAGTGATGTTAGATGAACTCAATAAGTTTATTATCTTAATGGTTTTTTATTTTATATTAATATAATTTATTATTAATATAGGATGATCCTACCTTATTATATTATAAAGATATCTCATGTGTTATCTAAATTCAAAGAATTTAAATCTTTAGTTAGAAATTCTTTTGAATTTTCTATTAAGAGACTAAGAAATAATAATTAAGGTGAATATATTATTAAATAACTTAATTAACTATGGTATTAAAAAATATTTAATAACTCCATATTCCCCACAACAAAATGGAATTGTTGAAAGGAAAAATTGAACCATCCTTAAAATGGCTAGAATAATGTTGCATTTTGTAAATGTTCCTAACTTGTTATGACTTAAAGCCAAAAATACTTTTATGAGCATTATAAATAGATTCCATATTAAATATTTTCATCTTTATATACCCTTAAGCATGTGGTACAATAATAAACTAAGTGTTTCTCACCTTAAGATATTTGTTAATCCTCATTTTGTCTTTATTCCTAAAGTGAAAAGAAAGAAACTTGATCCTACCTAATATTCTTGAATTTTCATAGGTTATGGAAGAAAAATAAAATACTAAGAATTTATGATCCATCTAAATGAAAAATCATTGAGAATAGGAATGTAAAATTATTTGATAACTCTTTTTGTGAGCCTTTTGTGGAACCTCATAAAACTACTTTTTTTGAACTTGAATCTTCCTTTACTCATTATGAATAAATAGATGTCCTAGAGGAATTTTATCTAATTTTGGATAATTTAAATTTTGATGAACCTTATCCATTTCATATTCAAACTAAAATAACTAAATGGTTTAATCCCTGATTTATTCAACTAATCTTAATAATCTTAATAAACTAACAAGGATTCAACATACCTATCATGCTTTGATGACTATATATGAATGTGAACACCAATATTTTATGGAAGATATTCAAGATGATATATGGAAAATTTCTATAAAATATAAGTATAAAGCCCTAATTAAAAATAATACTTGGGATATTGTCTTGACTCCACCTAAAAGTCACATTGGTTGTTCTAGGTGGGTTTATAAAATCAAATATAATTTAATTGGTAAAATTGTCAAATTCAAAGCTATATTAGTTACTCATTGTTTTAATCAAAAGCCTATAAATTACTATGTTAAAACCTTTGCTCCTTTATAAAAAATGAGTACTATTAAATTTATTATTTTCTTTACACCTCAAAATGGTTGGATTATACACCAAATTAATGTCAATAATGCCTTTCTAAATGGTGATCTAGAAGAATAAATCAACACGACTTAGCCTAAAGGTTTCACTAAACCAAACAAATAACAATGTGTTTGTAAGTTAAATAAATATGTTTATGGTTTAAAACAATATTATCAAGCTATATATTCTAAAATAACTAGTTATTTTTAAATAATTAGGTTATTATTATTAATCTAATAATGATCTCTTTTTAAAAGTCTAAAATAATACTTTTATCTTAATTGTATTATATTTTAATGGTATTATTATTAAAGGTGATCAAATTAGTTTAATTATTAAATAAAGAGATAAACTAAGTCAATCTTTTGAAATGATTAATCTAAAAATTCTTCATCATTTTATAGGTATGGTTGTATTTTAGGATAAAAATTCAATTGTTGTATCTCAATATCAGTGTGCACATAACCTTATTTCTAAATTTAATATGCTTAACCATAATTATACATATACCCCTATTGAAGTTTGTGTTAATTTTGATCCAAAATGTAATTATGACAAAGTTAACCCCATTCTACATAGACAACTCATTAGTAGTTTGATTTATCTAACTATTACTAGGTTGGATATTTTATTTTTTGTAGGCGTTGCTTCCTAATTATTTAAGGATCCATACTTGGATAATTGAAAATTATAAAAATGGATACTTTGGTATATAAAAGGAATTGTAAATATTGGTTTATATTATTATTCTATTAATAATGCTAATTTATATGGTCATTGTGATGCCAACCATGTTATTGATATTATAGATCAAAAATATACTTTTGGGCATGTGTTTAAGTTTGGTGTAAGTTATATCATTTGGAGTATCAAAAATCAACCTAATGTTTCTATCTATTCTATAGAATTAGAGTATCTAAGTGTTATGAAATTTTATAAAGAAGCCATGTGGAGATGAAGGTTTTTATAATAACTCCATTTGGATGTTTTTCATAGTATCACCCTTATTTTTGATAATCAAAATTTAATATCTATTGTAAAAAATTGAGTGTGACACCAAATAACTAAGCATATTTAAGTTAATGTAAATTTTATCTGAGAAAAATTCCTTAATTATGATATTGATCTCCAATTTTGTTTTATAGATAAACAAGTTTTAGATATATTAAAAAAAACTCTTAGTGATACCAAGTTTTGCAAATTTTGTATAATGTTGGGCCCCTTAGATTTTCCATTGAGGGTAGTGTGCATGATAATGTTACTTCTTAATGGCCATATATATATATATATATATATATATTTCTTCTATATACTTATCAAATTGTAAAATCATTGTAATAAGTCACTTTATGTGATTTTGGTAAACATCACCATGTGTGAGTTTATAGTTACCAAATACATAAAACTATATCTTATAATGGATATCTTTATTTTATAAAAGGCTCCAAAATGCTTGGTTGATTATTCTTGAGAAACTATGAGAGGTAGTCTCATGATCATGTTATCCTAAACTTACTGCAAGTAGTTTATAGATTATAATTCTTTTTATTTTAAAAGGTGATATTGGCATAAAGAAGGTTTTTAAAATCCTTCAAATGTTACATGCACCCTAGACTCATCTTATATGGCTTACAGAGTGTAATTATTTTTTTAAAAAGTTGGCTATAATATGTATCTCTAATTAACATTAAAGGGGCAGTGTTGAAATAATTAATGCTAGTGGTAAGTTCAATTAATACATTAATAAAATTAGTAAATAATCAAAATTATATTTTATTATTTAAATTATTTGGGTTAAAATTATGATAATAAATAGTAAAAAAGGATATTATAATGGCAAAGGAAATAATGCATCATGTAAAGAGGAAGAGCTAGGTAGCAATGACAGTGACAGTGTTGGGATCTAGTGAGTAAGGGCATAGGAAAGATAGAGGTTAGGGGATTAAGTAGTCCAATGGGTAGGTAGGAGAAGATGATGAATACAAATACAAATAAGTATCAAGTTTTATTTTTAGTTTGGTGGAGTTAGGATCAGAGCACAAATGAAATCAATATAGGGATGGTATAAGTCCAAATTTTAGATCAAGATTTTATTAGTCATAAGCAACATGAATCAGGTTCTGAGCCTCCTAAAGACTTTTTAAAACTTAATCAGCTAGGTATGGATAGTGTTCTATCAAATGGAGGCTCCCATTCAAAGAAAAGAGATGATGGAGGAATAGTAGGGGCTACAAGGATTATACCCAAGGCTTTAGTGTATTTTTCCTCCAATAATATATATAATCCATTGCATACCTATGGAGATTTTTTCAAGGAAGTTATTCTTGAGGCTCAACCTAGTATAGATCCAATTCTTATCCCTAAAAGTTAGATTCCTTTAGAAAATTTTCCTAAGGAGGATTTTATTAATACGAGGGATTTTAAGGGGAATATATAAGTAGAATTTTTTTATAAGAAGGCATTGGAAATGGCTTTCCTATATGATGTTCCCTTGATTTTATCTGATACTCCTATTAGGTAAATATCAAACTCAAATAATTTAGTGATTGGTTTGGAAAGGGGAAGTAAATATTTAATAAGTATACATATTAGGAAATGAATGCCATGAGAAATGCTTAGGTAGTGGGCATATGGATCCTAGCCATCATTAAAAATTCCCTCTATCTCTATGCTATCAAATGGTTTCTTTTTGCTTCAGTTTCAATTTCTAGAAGATAGATAATTTATATGGATGAATGGGCCATGGTATGTGGGAAAATATGGGCTATTTTTATTCCTTTGGGCACCATTATTTGATCCAGTTACCAATTATCTTGAGCCCTAATTTGGGTAAGATTTTATAATATTCAATTATTTTTACATGATCTTGGTATTTTCAAATAGCTGGTGATTAATCTAGGTGTCTTTGTTAAAATTGATGATTACATTAAATCTAATCTAAGTTTTGTTAGAGTGTGTGTATTGATCAATTTGTCCAAACCTCTACACCATTTAATTTAAATATCCTCCCATGGAGAGTGGTCTCAATTTATTAATTGTTAAGGTATTCCTTTTAGATGATTCAAATGTCATAAAAGTGATCATAATATTGGTGCTTTTCCTAAGATGTGTTTTAAAATATCCCAAACAATGATTCTTCAAAAATGGGTTATAAAGGTTGGTTGTCTAAATCATGATTTGGTTCACAATCTATAGTTCATAGATAAATCCATTTCTATAGAGGTCCCATTTTTGGAAACCTTTTAGGAGGTTAATAATAATCCTTAGAAGAGTGATGTGTTTGTGGCACTAGAAGATCTAATTGATTTGGATTCAAGGAAACCTCCTTATTCCATGCTAGTTAAATAAGTATTTGATTTAAAAACTAGCTCAGAGGTCATAAACAAAGTGTATCCAATAATGGATAGTCCCCAATAGGAGGAAGTATTAGAAGAGGAAGGAGATGGATGGGAGGAAGAAGAAAAAGAGGTGGTAAGTAGGTCCTTTTTTTCTATTTCTTAGAGTCCTTATGATCTGAAGAATCCTAACTATGGAAATAAAGGGAAAAAGGTAGGAAAATGGAAGTAGAAAAGTTACAACTAGATGCTTAGATATCTATTAATAGTGATACTTATTGGAATATGGAATATTTACTCTCTAGTAGGGTTAGATTATTACAAGCATCAAAAGGATGATTATAAGGTTGGTTTCACTAATTTGTTATAGTTTTTGTGGAAGATTTTCTTGTTTTTGGTTTTGTATTTTATTAGGTGTTTAAATTAAACATGGTACTAAGTTTTTATCATTAGATCTACTCTCTTTTTATGGGGTTATAAACATTTTTTTGGACTCACTCTATTTTATGGTTATCATTTTTTGGGAGAATGGACCTCTTGATGTGTTCCAGAACTAGTTTGAGCTCTAGTCAAAATCTGAAATCAAGAAAAAAAATAGTAAAATACATTGTCATATTTCTTTCCATTTTGAATCAAGTGGGAGGTTGAACCCATTGGTTACAATAGTTCAATATACTTATAAATTATTTTACATAGTAAAATCATAACATAGTCAACACATCCAAACTTGAGCATTTGAAGTTTTGTGAGGAAAGTGTCTGAGAAGAGTGAGAATAAGAGGGATTGATGTATTGAGTCAATTTTTTTTATCAAAGTAATGATTAATCTCATGTGGGTTATTTACCTCTATGTGAGGTTTTCTCAAATAACTCCATTTTGTGCTTATGGATGTGTATCGTGTCATTGCTCAAATATACATATCTAGATCCATATATGTGTGCATATATTTATTCTAATAAATCCAAGAGTTTTCACTTAATCAAGAAAATATAGGTTTTAAAGGAATTATTTATTCATAAACTATAATGCAGATTTCACAAACAAGAAATAATAAAAACCATAAATAAATTGTTTCATCTACATATTTGTTTGAATTGTATTCATAATATCCTTTAAAAATGAACATCTCATTATAAAGATGCAACAACTCTTTCCCATGACCCAAGAGGAATAAATTTTGAACCTGGTTACCATGACAATCATCTTATTTATTGGTTATCAAGGCATAACCACTTCATTACCAACACATAACCACCTTTTTAGTGATAACTTTATATTTTATAGTTCACTTTTCCTTTTATGACTTAAGAAGGGAAATATAACATTTTAAAGTTATTTAAAAAATTGCAATGGAGAAATAGAAACTTAAAAAGAGAAGAAAGCATTTTGAGTGATTATGAAGAGAGAGAAGACTCTTTTTTGATAAAATTATTTTGGTCTACTACTACAATTAGATTTGACTCTTCCTTATAAGAATATTTAATCTTGTATAATATAAATTTGTAAAAAACTTACATAATTCCTATAAACAATGTGAAACATGAATTATCACACTCTGATCCAACCAACTAATATCCATTTCACCTATCTCAATTGTATGAGAAATGAACACTTGTTGTCAATCCAAATCACTTACTTTGACTACTTTGCATGTTTGTCTACTTGTTTGAGGGAATTCATGAGAATATTTGCCTATATATTTGAAGCCTTAAAGATTCCTTGGAGTTAGAAATCAATTTAAAATGGAGATCAAGATCAACAACACAAGCCTTCATTGATTTCTCTACATTATATGGGATTCCAAAGTTTAATAACAAGTTTTTTGTTTTTAAATTATGATTTAAATCTTATTTTCTTTCTATTGTGAAGTATTTCAAATTTTTCATGATTTTGTAGATGCTTGATGTTGCATGTAAACTTAGATACCTTTTATTTTATCAACTTGTCTAATTTTGAAAAGGTCTTTTATGAATATGGAAGAAAACTTGCTTTGAGGGATGAAAAATAATTATGAAGGCTTTAAAAAAATTTATATGACTATTGGAATCATTTTGAAGTGCACATACCTATTTATACATGCAATGGTTTTCTTAAACATATTAGAATAATTTAAACAACTTATAGGCCTAAATGAGCTTGAGAAAGATATTTTTGAGATTACCAAGACTGAGTATAGTTGAATCTAAAGTCTTTATAAAACCTTTCTTTGTATGAAAAAGGTGGTAGGGAAGCCTTAGTGTAAAAATAGTGACCTTCAAAACCAAAATTTAAAAACTCCAAAGAGATAAATGTAATATTACATTTGAAACCATTTTGTATATGTTTGTTTTGAGCTATTGATAGTTATAAAATACCTCAAATCCACCTTTCAAGATCACCATAATGAAAAAATTTATATTTCAAACCACCATATTTTATCAAAATCTATTGAATATAATGAGAATGAGCCTCTATGACTATTTTGAGCCAATTGAGTGATTTATATAAACACCAAGAAGATGGTTGAGTTGATGAGCTTGTATTACGTGAAAAACATAGTGTAAAATCCCACACCTGGAGTAGTTCGCATGTTTGAGAGACTTATTTTACATTGTAAAATATTGTCCTAGAGTCCACATCCAAAGGAGTCTAAAAAATAACCAAAGGAAATCCACATTCAAATAATAATGATACTCAAATTGTTTGCACACTATGTGGGAGTATTGGTTCAGTTATGTTATCTCAAAAATAAGCATACAACTCATGAGAACCACCAAGCATGAAATAAAAAATTATAAAAAAAAATATGAACTTATCACTTGCTAGTAACACCACATTGAAGGCTATCATGGCCACTTAGAATCTTTGAGGATAATGACAAGCTTGAATAATAGGTTTTTCATGTAAAATATTTATTTTAACGCTAAACTAGGCAAAAAGAGATCATAGAGGCACAAGGAATGGTTTGGAAGCTTATAAATAGCCTATCAAGCTTGTGTATTTTTTTATTTTTTCATATCCAAATAAATATTTGGAAATCCATAGGTTGTAAAAATAAGTGGTGAAAGCTACATTTTAAAATTAAAACTTACACTTTTCCATTGACAACCACCAAAAGATAACTCAAAATTGCCTTTGAAGTTATTTGAAAAAGTATTGCATGGAAAATAAAATTAATATATGGTGTCCTTAGAGAGATATACATTTTATAGGATCATCTTAGCATGCAAGAAATAATTTCTAAGTAACATATATGCTTGTTTAAAGAAACCAAGCCACATGGAAGATTTAAAAAAAAATTAAAGGATTTTTCAAGGCATGACAATATCTTAGGCATCAAATTGAATGAAAATAAGATTATGAAACATTCAAAATACAAAAATAATTCTTAGAAGTTGCATGAATTGATAATGCTATGTGAAAGTATAAGAAGGTGGTGAGCTTGGAGTAGTGAACATTTCATTCACACTAATCTTTTGGTGATCCTTAAGAATGATTATTGCATGAAAATTGAGGTTATCAATTCTAAATAATTCAAAATTATGTATTATAATCCACATGAAATAACATAAAAAATATTGGATCCCTATTAAATCTCCTTTTGAAAATTTATCAAATAATTTATATTGAAAACAACTAAAACAAAGTGATTGTCCTTATTTATTATATGCAAAATAGATTTCAAAGTTTATAATGAGTCTACAAAGGAAATTTTATATTTATAAATGTAATTTTGAAATCCTTAGATATAAAATGAATCCCATATTATTAGGGTTTAAATAAATTCAAACACAAATGGATAAGGCATTTTAAATTACACAAACATTATTTATGATTTAAGATTGAACTATTTTTACAAGGTTGTTCTAGTTATTTCATTAAGAATGTCAAATTATATTGAAAATAGACTCAATTTTATCAATTTGGTATGGAAAAATATAAAAAATTGACATTTTGATTTTGGGTGATGATAATTGGCTCTGGTTGGGAACTTTGAACTATAAGGTATGAAATAAAACTTTAGAGTTTAGTTTTGTAGACAAACACTTAGATAATTTGAAAATGGAGTCATATTTTTACACTTTAATAATTTCATTGTCCCTATATTTGATACACATATGATTTCATTTAGGATTGAAAATATGATAACTCTATAATGTTTGGTGCTTGGTGTCTTATTACTGTGAACTCTTAAAAATAATGTGTAACACATATATGCATGTCTTAATATCACCAATTGATAGATAGTTCTCCACTCTCAATCTTATGATATATGAACATGCATTTTTAGGCCAGATCATCTACTTAAAAAAATTTATATATCTTGATCTGACTAATTAATAACTAGTTTTCCACTCTCAATTATATGAAAAATGAAGACACTTTATTGAGCTAGGATGATTATTTATAATACTTTATTAGTTTTCATGTTCACTTAAAAATAATCATGAAAATATTTACTTTTATATTATGAATCCTAAGGGATAAAAATTATATCAATATATTCATCGTTATGACTATAAGTGCCATCTTTTCAATATGTTATCATATAACCCAACTTAGAGATTCACTTGGCTAAAATGCTTCAAGGCTATTTTTGGCATGTCTTTCTAAAACCTCAAGAATACTTTCACTATAATACTAGCATATGGTCAAATATGTCCAACTCATCTGGATTGAAAGCATGTATTCAAATATATATGGCTGCAAACACTGAACCATCAAATAATTATCATACATTTCCTAAAAATGTGATCCTTTCATCCACTCTGAATAATGGGTTTTTTACCTTCATGCAAATTATGTTTTATCATTGAGATTTTCCAAGTAGAAAAAACAAATATGAACATGTGTGGGTATAAATAAAAACACATTGATAGTGGACAATAACAAACTTGCTATTGCATTTATTGAAAATAATGCACACACTAAAATGGAAAAATAGAAAAGGAAAACAAGCCAAAATGGGGAAATTATAACTATTTACAAGGAGGATAGAAGAATAAAAGGATTATATAAAACCATTAACTAATTGGGATAATTACCTTCCATTCTAAAAAAGTGGGTTTGAATCGCAAGGCCCATACATATTTATAAATAGTAACTTACAATCTAAACAGAATATGGACTTGAAATTACCATGCATACCTAGATGATCATGAATGAACAAATTAACAATGTTTCTAGGTTTTTAAATGGAATAATTGATTTTCTTCCAATATCATGTGAGTATTTTTTATAAGTATTGGAATCTTATATATTTTTAAATGTATTTGAATTCATTTGGTTAGATACATGATTAAAAGTAGGGAGAACTGTGTTGCATATTTATTTTTGAGCTAGAACAAAAATAGGAATATATTTCTAAATAAATTGAATCCATATATTATTTTATAAATAATTTCCCATGTCAGAGATAAATTTATCATTAAAAAAATAATTGTCATCATCATCATCAATTTCATCTACCTTTATAGTTACAATTTCACTTGAAATGAATATTAGGTACCATTATTTTCTATTCACCTTTGCATCTTCTTTGATTTCAGCCTTTGCATGATCATGACTTCCAATATGTATACCATGGTTGATTTGGATTCAAATACTTCAAATAACTCTTCTAAAATGTGACATGAAAAAGAAGTACCAGGAAAATATTCACATTTTACCACTGAATCTTCTATTTTAAAATAAGAGGAATCTTCTTCTCTACAAGTATCAGGTTCCACGTTATCCTCTTCTTCAAAAATCAAAACATTACATTTTGCATTATTGTGCCTTTATGTTTGTGGTTCAATCATGTGTTCCTAGATAACTCATTTTATTATAGGACTCAAGTTTAAACAATATTATGAAATAGGTATAACATTCTCTTTATTATAAATGGTGAATCTATATTCTTCATTTGTTCATTGATAAATCACGTGTTCTTACAAATATTCACTTTCTTCCACAATTATGAAACTTACATAATCATATAGGACAAGGAGCACTTTATCTTTTTCTTTATTAAATTTTTAACATGTTTGATAAGGAATTTTCTTATTTTCTTAATGTTGAGGGATATTTATTATATTAGGTTATTCTAATTCTTAATCACTTAAAAAAATATCACATTTTGAAACCTTATTCCTCAACGTTCCAAAAAAAATCATGTCATCTTCAATGTCAATAGTTTCTTGTTGCACATATTATCTATCATTTATTTTTTTCTCCATTAAGATGAATATAATTTATAGATGTAGAGAGATAATTAAAATATAAATTTGGTTGTTGTGACTTAGTTTATCATCTTGAGGAATCAGTTTAAAAATTTTGTTAAAGGATGATATGAACTCTCTCATCCTCTCTTATTATTTCTTTAAGATTTGGAATAAATATTCAAAAATGCACACACATCCATAATTGGTTTGAATCTATTCAAGATCCTAATTTTTAAGGAATTCCAATTCATAATGCATCCATCTTCTAGGTTCTAGAACTACCCAATAGTAGGTTGATTGAGAGTTTCAACAAAAATTCTCATAGAGACATCTTCATGCATTAATCTCATGATATTGCAAGACACTGTGAAAGAAAGGATTTGATTATTTGTGTCTTGAGAATTTTATCCAATTTTTTTTGAAAATATCTTAATCCAGAAGGTAAATAATTATTTGGGGAAAATGTAACATTTCAAAATGTCTTCCCCATAGAACATGAAGAATATTAGGCTTGGGGTGAACCAAAACCATTTATTTAATTAAAAATATGTATGTACTAGGTACTTCATCTAAATAGGGGCTCCAACCTCAATTCTAGTGGAAGTTCCTTGATATCTATAAAAATTAAATTCACAAGACACCATGATCCCCAAAAGAGTTGCCAAAAACTATTGGCAAGATTTTATGGTGCAATGCTTTCAAAAATTATTTTTGTGACTTTTCCAATTGAATGAGACATAAACTTGCAACATTGGATAAACCATGAGTTTAGGTGTGATATTCATCTATGTTTGAGAAGAGTATCTCCCTTATATTATGGAAGTTTTTAATTTTTTGGTATTTTAACTAGAAATTAATTAAAATAACTAAAAATAGGAGAAAGGATAAATATATGAATGCAAGTAGAATAGAGAGACATGGAAGGGAGAATGGGAGATAGTCAGTGGGATAAACAAAAAATACCACGTAGATGACCTAGATTAAATGGAAATAGTTTAGAGAGCTCAACAATGGGAACATGTATATTCATAAATAAAATAAAGATAGAATTCAAATATATGAATGAAGTGTATCACCAAAAGGACTTCAATACACATATTTAATTTCAACTCCTCTATATTTGTTGTTGGAAATGAACACAAATTTTATATTTCCTCTTTTTAAGCAAGATTTTGTTTAGCATCAAATAGTCCAGGTTAGAATCTTCCTATCAACATGTAAATGACAACACAGAGCAATTTAAAATATTTAATCAATATTACTTCAAAGATCAAATTATTATTTCAAACTAGATTAAGTGTATGAATCACAAAGTCTATTTTCTAGGGTTTCCATCACAAAATTTGCAAATCCAAGATTAGACACTTGATCAATAAAATGAAAATTTTAATGAATTTATTTATTTATATACTATAATTCACATTAAATAAATAATAAGTAATATAAACCCATAAATTAATTTATTCATCTTATAAATTCTTTTCATTGTATTCAAAAGATTCCTTGAAAATGAACAACTCAATATAAAAATGTAGACACTCTTTCCCATGAGCCAAGAGGAATAAATTATAAAATTGGTTATCATGAAAATCATCTTATTTTTATGTTATAAAGGAAGAGCCACTTCATAACTACCTTGTAATCAAATCATAACCACCTTTTCAATAATAACTTCCTATTTTATAGTTTAGTTTTTCCCTTTATGACTTAAGAAGTGAAATATAAAAATTTAAGTAATTTAAAAAAGTAAAATGGATAAATAGAAATTTAGAAAGATAAAAAGGTATTTTGAGTGATTATGAAGAGAGAGGAGACACATTTTATTTAAAAGGATGTTTGTCTCTTGTTGAATCTATATTTGGCTCTTACTTTTGAGAAAATTTGAGCCTGTGCACTCTAAATTTATAAACAACTTACATAATTACTATAAATAATGTGAATTACACTCTAATCTAGCCAACTGACAACTATTTCACTTATCTCAATTTCATGAGAAATGAACATGCACTTCCATGCCACATCATTTCTTCTAACTACTCTACATGTTTTTCTTATTTCTTGAGGGAATGCATGATAATATTTTCCTATCTATCTAATGCCTTCAAGATTCCTTGTATTCAAAAATAAATTCAAAATTTAAAATGGGATCACCAACTCAAGCCTTTAATGTCATTATGTGAGATTCCATAGTTTTACAGCAAATTTATTATTTTTGAATTAGGATTTGAATCCTATTTTCTTTATATTATGAAGGATTTAAATTTTTGCATGAGTTTGGAGATGATTTATGTTGCATTAAAACTTAAATACCTTCACTTTAATCAAATTTTATAATTTGTAAGAGGTCATTTATTAATATGTAATAAATCTTGCTTTGAATTATTAAAAATAATTATTAACACTTTAAAAATCTATATATTACTGTTGGAATCACTTTTAACTGCACATACTTATTTATACATTAAATCGTTATCTTGAATATATGAGAATACTTTAAATAATATTCAATATTTCTTGATCTTGATAAAGATATTTTCAATCTTACCAAGACTGAGTAGATTTGAATATGGAGGCTTTAGAAAACCTTTCTTTGTGTGAAAAAAGTGTTAGGGAAGCCTTGGTGTCAAAATAATAACCTTCAAAACCATCTTTTCAAGAACTCTAAAGAGTGAAACATAATATCACATTTTAAACCACCATATATATTATTGTTTTGATCTATTTAAATTTGTCAAATACCTCAAATACACCTTTTAAGATCACCATGAGGAAAAACTTAACATTTCAAACCACCATATTTTATCAAAATCTTATGATGATGAATAAAATGAGAATATAGATGTTTTTTTAGTATAATGAATGATTTATATAAATATCAAGAAGATGGTGAAATTTATGAGCTTGTATTACATGAAAAATAATATGTAAATGCCACACTTGGAGTAGTTTGTGTGTTTTAGAGACTTAGTTTTCAATGCAAAATATTGTCCTGGAGTCCATAGGAAAACAACTTTATTAAATAACCAAAGGAAAGATACATTCAAAGAACCAATACACTCAAACTATTTGCACATTGTGGAAGAGTATTGTCTCATATATGGTGTCTTTAAAATAAGTATATAGCTCATGAGAACCACCGAGCATGCAATAAAAAACTAAAAACAAAAATATAAACTTATCACTTTCCAAATATGCCACATGGAAGGATTTCATGGTGACTTAGAAACCTTAATGATCACAAAAATATTGATGCATAATTTTTACATGAAAAATATTCATTTGAAGGCACACTAAGAAAAATAATATCATGAAGGCTACATGGAATGGTTTGGAAGTATGGTGGGCTCATGGAGTTTTTATTTCTCACCTAAAAAGGAAGATTTAGAAACCTATAGGTTGGAAAAATAATTGATGAAATCCACACAATTAGAACTTACACATTATCATTAAAAAATGCTAATAGACCACTAAAAATAGAAGGAATAGTCAATGGTATTGGAGATATATATGTTTTATAGGATCATCTTAACATATAAATAATATTTTCTAACCAACATGTATGATTTTTTTAATAAACCAACCCATGTGGAAGATTTAAAAACTATTTAGAAGATTTTTTAAGGCATGACAAGATCTTAGGTATCATTTTGCATGAAAAATAAGCTCATGAAACCTGTACGATACAAAAATAAGTCTCAAAATATGAAAGAATTAATAATTTTATGTGAGATCCCAAGAAGGTGGTGGGATTGGAGGAATGGACATTTAATGTAAACTAATCTTTTGGAAATACTTAAGAAATATTATTGCATACAAAGTGTGTTTATTAAGTTTGTATAATGTAAAAAGAAGTATTAGAATTTGAATGTAACAACTTTAAAAATATCAAAGCCTTCTTAAATCTCCCTTTAAAATTTAACCAAGAAATTTATATTTAAAATGACTAAAACTAAATGATTATCCATATTTCTTATATGCAAAATGGCTTTCAAAGGTTCTAACAAGTTGGCAAATTAATTTTTATATTTTAAAATAGACCTTCAAAATCCCTATATATAATATGAATCTTGGATTATTATGATTATTTGATTCAACCATGAATGGATAAGGAATTTATAATTGCACAAACATTGTTTATGATTTGAGATTAAACTATTATTTCAATGTTCCTTTGGTGATTACATTGAGAACGTCAAATTTTATTGAAAGGAGAATCAGTTTTATCAACTTGATATGAAAAATTGAATTTTTTTTTGGTGATAACAAGTCCCATTTGATTATCCACATTTATTATACTACATCAATCAACTTGATGCAATCCAACTTCTAGTCTAAATCTATATTATCTAGGTAACCTTAACCTCTGATATAGTTTATTTAATACGCCACCTATATTAAACTACATTAACAAGGTGTATAAAATTAAAAAAAATATTTCCACTACTAATTGAATTGACCATCTTGGTGTAGTTCAACTCATATTTTTTATACTAAACTATATCAACAATGATGATGCCATCCAGTTAGATTCTTTATCTTCTACTTCACCTCATAAAATTACCATGGATGCTAAGGCTAATTTTTGTAAGATAAATACATTCTGAGTTTGATAAGAAAGGTAATAAAATTATGGACCTTGAATTATAAGTTGAAAACTATGTTCCTTTAACAAAACTTCCTAGTGATGAAGCTACACATTAATAATTCATGCTTGAGAGCCTCAACTTCCTTGCCAACATCACAAGCTTAGAACTTTTTAGAAAAAGGCTTCTTGATTCAACAATTTTGTTGATATCATTTATCCCAAAGTATACCCTATCTCAAAACTTCCTCCATCTCCATAATATTTTAAATATGTAAATGTCATGGTCATTAAGAAAAAAATTTCAATCAATTATGACACCACTACCTCTCCTAAACCAAATCATGTCTCTAAGGAACTTCATTCTGAAGAGAAAGATAGTTTTAGACTTTTTTTTGATAAATATTATGAAGCCTTTTTTGGTCATACAAAGACATGATTAAAATTTACCATATCATATTTTTCCATAACATTATTATATACTTAAATGCAAAACCTATATGACAAAATAAACATAAGTTTCTACCTTAGATTTATAACTTATGCCATAAAGAGATTATCAAGCTATTGGATGCTAAGTTCATCGAACTTATTGATTATTCTGAATGGGTATCCAACATTATTCTCATTTTCAAGAGAGTATTTATGGTCATTCTTGAAAAAAAATATTATTTATTATCATTATGATTGGCATATTAATACTTATACCATATTTTGGTATTATCATACTAGAATTTGTACTACCACTAGGGAAACTTCCTTCTCATTAGTTTATGGCTCCAATATTTTCTTACCATTAAAATTTGAGATAGCTTCTATATGAATTTATCTTCATAGAATCACTACTGACAATAATATTTATGAAGCTCATTTTCACACCTTAGACCTATTTGATGAGTTATGCATGGGTGATTTACATCATTTTTGATAATATAATGCTCGCATAGCTAAACAAGATAACAACAAAGTCAAAGTGTTAGTACTTTCAATGTAGGATAATTAGTGTTTAATTTAAATTACACCTAAGAAAAATAAGGTAAGTAAGCCCAAAAATGGTGGGGTCTTACCTATTCAAAGGCATATTTAGACCTAGTACTTATAGATTACAAGAAAATGAAGGACACATATTCAAATAATAAAACAATGATTAGTTTTTAAAGAAGTATTTTTCCTAGGTAAATGTTTATTATAACTTTACTTTCCTACATAGTTTTTAATTTTTAGTAGTTCTTACTTACATGATCGTAGTTAGCTTTATCTATATACTATAGAACTAACATATCTTATAGGTTTAACTTTCATTAATCTACCCTTAGGTTTCCCTTTCTATACATTATCCCTAACATATACCTTAGGTACTTATGCATTTTTATATTTAGTTATACCTCTTCATTTTTTTTTAAATTTGTGAGTTGGATTATAAGACCTCGAATCTGACTAGGCCTTACTCACAAATTCCCATATTTTAAATCTATGATTTTTTACTCTTGTTTATTATTTTGGTGTTATTTCATTTTTGGTGTTATCAAAAATGTAGTGGACTAAAACATAGGGGTTAAAAACATAGATTAAAAATCATGGTGAGGATAAAAGGTAGCAATGACAAAACATTATAGGAACAAAACATAGAAAAGGATGTACTCACACAAAATATGACATAACTTTCAACTAAAGATCAAAAATCATAAAATCACATTTTCCTCTATTATTTTTCCTTTAAATTTGGTACATTACTTTTCCACCATGAAATGTTGACTACTATCACCAAAAAAAACTAGACAACAAATAAACAATGTGCTAATCACTAAAATGTCCCAATTATGCTCCTCACTATATTTTCACAACATTACCAATACTAGTACATTTTTTCCTCATTACATTTTTTCCTCGTGATGTTTTTTCATACTACAATTTTTTCATATTATGTTTTTACCATTATGTTTTTTACTGCTATGTTTTTGGCCACTACATTATCACATAGAGCTAGTTTTTCAATTTATGAGGTGCATTGTAACACCTTGGATAAGACCAGAACTTCCTCACAAACACCCATTATGTCTCTTATATATATTTATTCTACTCCCACCCTTAGCTGGGCATTTTCCATGAATGATAAGGCAATAGACAAGGGTAGCATTTTTATTCATTTAGAATCAATTATAATTTTATCTAGTAAAACTATAGGAGTCCATCTTCATGTCTTCATTCATATATATCATTTCTCATGATGATGATTAATGCCTACATCTCATTGTATCATTTTCATTTATACATTTTTTATGCTTGGGGCAACCCAATCATTCTATGATGATTTCCATCATTCCATATATATCACTGTCCCTTTGGGATCATCATCATCAGTTTTGAGATTTCAATATTTTATAATGTTCAAGTCTTGAAGTCTTAGAAAGCATGGTCTTTAGTCCCTCTTCTTTAGCCACTAAATTTAAGATCTCTTATGATATTCATATTTAGGACCCATGTTCAGTTTTTTCAATCAATTTAGAGGAGGAACATAAAAATATAAAAGATTTAACATTCATATCCTAAGAAACATCAATGTTAAAAGGAAGTACCTTATAATTTAGATCACACCAAAAGACATGATCTTTATCTAAAACATCTCTTATCTTATTCAAATATCAAACTCCATAGTTGGTCTCATGATAGAGATGAGTTCCATTGGGGTGTAGTAGGCCAGTATATTTGGGTAGGATGTCTCATTATATAATATTATCTTATTACAGTTTAGTGTAACATACTTTCTCACAAAAGTACCCAATCTTTATAGTAGATTGATGGATAGGTAATTGGTCCGGAGGAGTGGGGAAAACACTATAGGAGAGTATCATCCTCTTACTTATCATGCATAATTTGCTTCATTGAATGATATTTATAATTAACTAGTTATCCCAAGCTTACATTGCTAGGTTGGGTTATCTAAGGCAATTTATGTTGAAAACCCCTAGTCTTGCCATCCTGATTGAAGTGTATTATTTTTGGTAAAGATCATGTTTTTTCCTTAGTTTTATGATCTTTCCCCCACCACCCTTTTAATTTAAACCTTTGATAGGTAGGTTTATTTATAAATCTCTTTCCCATTTTCTACACTTCCTATTCTCTATCTATTTCAGACATGGCAAGAATATGGTAGTTTTAGTTTATCCATTTTTAGAATAGAAGTTACATCTTTAATTTATTGCAAGATAATCTCCTGGTCATTGACTTATCTTTATAAGATTTATATTAGTTATGTTTTGGGACCTTAATTATTATATCCCCATTTTTATGAGATAATTGGTCTTGTTTCTCCCATTATCATCATTTTTTCCATCTTTGATTGGCTATGGATTGTTACTTTTCTTTCATAGATGTTGTTAGCATTAATAATTTCATATTTTTCCATATTTTTTTATGGATGATTAATTCTCTTACATTGATGTTGATATCATTATTTAGTTCCATATATCCTTAGTTTGATCTATATTGTTACTTTTATTACTTTGGATACATTTTTAGGTCTTTCGTTCATTAGTATCCTTTTCTTTTTTGCTACTCTATTCTCCCTTTTGTCATTGGCTAGTTTCTTTGGTATTTTGGTTTTAACCTAATACTTCTCATTTAAACTTGATAATTTTCCAAGAAATTTATTTAATTTTGAGAGTTTTCCATTTATTTTGGCCTTTTTATGTTTGATTTATTTTCTCTATAACATTGTATCCCTAGGATTTTTCTAATCCAGTTACTATTCCCTCTAAGATCAAGACTATGATTTTATCATGAAATAATTAAATGATAAACGTAAGCCAAAGTATGAATATGGTACTTTTAATTATTAATTTACTTACACCATTCATTTTAGTATTTTATTTTGATTTAGATTGGTTGTTATGTTGATATGTTTTATCCTGAAGAAATATCCCATGTTACACTATTGTGACACATGATGAGCTTAAATTGGGGTAGATGTATACACAATATTTTTTCACTTTATTGGTTAATTATGTTATATATTATATCAACCTACTTATATTAATCTACATAATTTTCTTGCCTTGAAGGGTTTAATAAGAAATGGGTGGGATGCATTTGGTGATTTACGAGATGTTGCTACATATGTCATGATCATATATTTTATATACCCAATATAGATTCCTCATATTTACATTTATACCTACTTCCTTCTATACTATCCTACTCAATTATATCAATTCCATCATTTCCTAATCCACCAACCAATCTAATGTAATATAGTCATCACATGTTTGCCTTTTGTAGTGTATCAACCTAGTCAATGTAGTTTTGAGTGGATATTAATGGAATTCATACTGCTTAGGCCTGTTTGATGTAATTAAATGTTGGTTAACTCCTATGAAATACATTAATATAGTTTATACCATTAGATAATAATGATTTTATTCATTTTATCACTATATATAGTCACATTTCATTCATAATAATATACACCAATTTTTTCTCACTTATTTTCTCTACTTATGCTCACACTTCTTCCCTAATTCCATTTGGAGGAGTTATAGGTAAAATATTGTCTTAAAGGAAGCTTGTCTCATGGAACTATTATATATTTTCTAAGAGGACCTTAGTTTTCTTAAATTTTATGGTCCATCCTTTGAGTTCTTCACAATCATAATAATATATTTCAAATCATGATTGGCTAAGGAGGAGATTTAGTCTCGATTGGTTCTCATCAAGGTCACTATTTATAACCTTATGTTATTTATGTTATTTCATTTATTAGGTAGATTTTATTTGTTTTTTAGAAGATAAATGTATGTTTGTGTGTTTCCTTGTCTATACTTTCTCTATAGTTATACTTAGTGTGGCTATAGGATTATATGGACTTTCTATTTATCTATTTTTTTAGTCTAGGCCCCCATTTTCCTTTCATGTCTCCTTATCCATTTGGATTATTCTAACCCTTTCCCCCTTAATTTTTTTTCACTACTTACATTTATTTTAGGATATTCATTTGATTTTATCATTATAGGTCTAGTTATATTTATTCCCTCATGTCATAGGCATGAATTATTTACAACACTTCCCTTAGATATTAATGTGTATGTATTCATCCACATAGTTATATGGATCCACACTTGGTCATGACCCAAACATAAATTATCATTTAGCTCTTTGATTAACCTTATTTGAGTTTGTATCTTTAGAGATATGATAATTTTAGGCTAATCCTAGCCCATTGAATACACCATGCATTCTCTAGAAGGTGAAGACATTAGTTGAAACTCTGATGTGGAAGAGACTTTGTCTATACCTCCATCAATAGAGAGGTGTGTTTGGATAGTATTACTTCTTAACAAAGTGAAATTTATAAGATTTTCCATATTGAAATCTATATGAATAAAATAAAATTGGATGATCCTTTTGATACTTGTTGATAATAAAATTTTATAAGGGTTTAATAAACAAATTGGGAATATATACTCATAATCATCAAAGCCTATATAATTTAGGTAGGGTGAAATAATGTGTCGACATCAAAGTGACCAAGAAATTTAAAATTAAGTTTGGTATTATTTCACATTTCATTGATGAAGTTATAGTAGATGTTGTGTCTATTTATGTGTTTGGTGTAGTGTTGGGAAACCCTTAGTTGTATATCTAGGATATATCTTCATGAAAAGATACAAACAATACTAATTGGTGAAGGATTGAAATACATACATAATTTTAGCCTATAAGGTTGATTATAAAATCTCCTTGGTAAGTGCCTCTCAAGTTAAAAGGCTTAAGAATTCTAGTGGGAGCTTAATTTAAAAATTATTGAGAGGCTTACAAGAAAAAAAAGTGATTACACAAAAATTATTATAGAATGTTTTCTAACAAATGGAAAGAACATATGGGAAATTTGTTGAAGTATTTCAAGGAAGGTTTTCATGAACCCATAGGGTTACCACTAATGAGGCCTATTGAGCATGAAATTTAGTTCCTATAGAATAGTTATCTTCCAAAGCTTGGGTCATATAGACAATATTTAAATGATTACAATTATGTCAAATATAAGTTAAATTATTTAATTAATCAAGGTTTAATTAGTCCTATTACTTATCCATGTGATTATCCTCTTTTTTATGTAACTAATAAATATGATTCATGGAGAATGTTTGTTGATTTTATAGCACTTATAACATATCCATCAATAATAGGTACCCTCTTCCATAGATTGATGATCTTATAGATCAACTATATATCCAAAAATAAGGGTTATAAGTAAACTAATTATTCTAAAACTCATAAAACCCTTATCCCCTTTTCTTTCTTAAAAAATATTGGTTATGGGGAAACCAACTATTTCACAATTAATAACACCCTATGCATCTATGATAGCATCAAATCCACTTCCATAGGGATTATCATACTCCCAATAACTCTATGTCCCAATATGGTTCTAACCAAGTTCTATGTCATAGAAAATTATAACATGATCTTGGGAAGGCCCTAGATACACAAGATGAAGGCTATCCGATCAACATTATTTCAAAAAATCTTGTTCCTACACCTAGGAAAGGTCTTTGTAGCCCAAGGGGATCTTAAACCTTTTGATATGATAAAAGAAATCATACATAAGTAACATGTGTTACACATATATTATCATATACCTACTAATGTAATCATGAAACCATAGTAGTTAGTTGACATTAATGAACCTATGAAGCCTAAGGTGGTTATCTTAAAGAACGTGATTGAAATTCATCAAGATCTACTAAAATATAAGTTGGAATAAAAAGACATGGTGATGATTGAGATAGCCACTAGTATATAAAAAATCATAAGTTCTGTAGTCTTCACCATGTATATAACCAAAATCATCAACCTCTAGGAAAAATGCATGCAACTCATCCTCTTATTTAGCTAGTGAGGATTAGGAACCTATAACTTATCTAAGACTCAAAGTCATGAATCCTAAGAAGGGTTAAATAGTATACCTAATATTTACATGATAGAGGTATCAGAGAGTGCAAAGGCCCCCATCCATAACAATGCTTCTTTTTACTACCATCGTAATCACCCAATGCCCAACCATACATGGTAATTTATATTTCACATGTTACTCTTATTACTTATGAACCTATTTGGAGAATGATCTTAGATCATGTTATAATAGGGCCATATAATTTTTTGAAATTAGTAAGGCCTATATTTTGGCATGCTTATTGAAAAAAATAAGGAATTAAAAATTTAAAGATTCAAGGCAGTTCAAAATTGGTTATAAACCAAGTTTTTTAGGTATATCAAATGAAATTGTAGTACCTTAAATTATATAAAACCATTGTGTTTTATATTTCTAAATAATTTGACTTTATTTCTATAGAAACAATCCCTAGGTGAAGTAGTCAACTTTATGACAACATGGATGATTCATATTTTTTATTTGACACTCATACTTCTATCCAGAGTCTAATTTCATATTTTCAGTCAAGATAAAACCTTTTATGTGTAAAAATCCTAGTGGTTATACAATCACCTATATTATAAGAGATTATATTCCATTAATACTTTAATTAACTAATAATGATGAGGTAATTATAAATTTCATGTAATCCTATGATGACCTTTCATATTTTCACCACAAGAGAAGTTTAACTCTTACTTTATATCCCACATCTAACCTCATGGGTGAATACTATTATTACTAATACCAAGTTGATGATTACCTATACTTTAATTATGAACATGCCATTTTAAATATAGAAGTTGAATATCATGATCCTCCTCTAGTCCCTGATGTGTTTGAAGATGGAAATGCCTCCCTTATTGAAGAGGCCATTAAAATTAACATTGAGATAGAAGAGAGTCCTATAATTATAAAAATTAGGTCTTAACTCTTCATATATTAGGTTTAATACCACAAAAACCACTCACCAAGATATAAAAATATTTCATTTTCTATTACATCAACATGGTGGGCATCAAACTTGATGTGGTTGTCCAAAATCTAGTTACAATTCCTGACACAAAATTGGTTAAGCAGAATCTCAAACCCATTAAGCCTAAGGTCACATTGATGGTAAAAGAGGAAGTTATCAAACTTTTAAAAGTAAGATTAATTAAGCAAGTATACTATTTGAATTTGATGTCTAATATCATCCCCTTTCTAAAAAAAATGGTAAGATCAAGATATGTATAGACTTTTAAGATATCAATAAAGAATGTCCAAAATATGACTTTCCTCCCCCTTCCATCGATGTCATTATCAACACAAAAAAATGATATGAGTTGATATCAATTATGAATGGCTTCTTAAAGCAAAATTAAATTCACATTTATGATGAATATCAGAGTAATAACTTCTTTACTATACCATGTGGGACCTTTTTCTATATCATGATGCCTTTCAATTTCAAAAATGTGGGGGTAATATATCAAAGGACCATGATTCATATATTCCATGATATTATTCATAATGGATGGTATTTTAGGGAAAGTGAGGAGATTAATAGACAACTTAGAGGTTTTATGCACTCTTAAATGCTTAATTAAATATAATGTCACTCTTAACCCTAAAATGTGTGTTTGGAGTCACCAACAAAAATATCCTAGGGTATATCATCTCCCAACATGGGAATGATATTCATATTGATAATATTAAATAAATCCTATAAATTATTCCTCTCATATATTAATTAGGCATCATAACATTCTTGGGTAATATGGGATCCATTCGATGGTTCATCCTAATCTTACATATGCCATTCATCTTATTAATGACACGCTTAAAAATAAGTGGATTAACTTGGAGAAATGATTGTCAATAGGCATTTTAAGTAGTGAAACACTTCTTTATGTCTCCCTACACACTAATGTAACATAAACTAGATAATCTCTCAATACTTTACATTAGATCAATCAAGGTGTCTCTCACCTATATATTGGCTCAAAAGGATGATACTAGTAAACAGTGCACCATTTATTTCATTAGTATCACCATTTTTGATTATGAGATATGATACACTAAAGTATTAAAGGAATGCTTATTTATATTTTTTGAAAATAATAGGTTGTGAAATTATATGCTTAACCAATAAATAATATTTATCATGAGATCTTAAGCCTTATGTACTTTTTTAACCTAACCAACTCTCTCCAAGAATGTTAGGAATTTTATCATGCTCATGAGAGAGTTTGATTTTAATTATGTCAATCAATAGTCTATTAAGAGAAAAATAATTTATTATTGGTTGGGTTATTCTATCTTGGAATTTAATGGCCTAAAAAATAGTGCATTTCCTGATGAATTGATATGATACACATAAAAACCTACTATTTCTCTTCTCTTTAGTACACATATATCATCAATTACCTAATCAACCACACTTATGCCTAAGGTGCCAACACACATAAAAAAATTATTCCTTCATATCATCATGTAAGAGAAAATTATTTTAGATATAGTCTTGTATTTCAAGGCCTTTTATGGTATGCTACTTAAATGTGCTGACTGAGAGGAGTTAGAAAAGGTCTTTTTTCATTTTCGTAGTGGTGTTTGTAGTGGAGACTTCAGTGGCCATGTGACCACTCATAAAATCCATAGGATGGGATATTTATATCCAACATTAGACCATAATTCCATATAATATGTACATAAATGTGATAAATGTCAACATTTTTCACATGAGATACATATCCCCACTAGGGCATTGCAACCCATAGTCATCCCATGGCCTTTCTCTATGTGGGGATTATATTTAGTAGGTAATATCTCCCTTGATTATTCATATGGTCATCATTTCATTATCATGCCCATGGAATACTTTACTAAGTGGGTGGAAGCTATGTTAACAATTTTCATGAGTTCAATCATCACAAGATTCATCTTGAACCAAATCATTTACCGATTTGGGGTCCCAATAAAAGATTAAATTAACTATAGAATGAGAAGAAATAACATATGTGATATATTAATCAGATTTTTTATAGGTAGGGAAATAGTAAATTTAGATATATTTATTAATAATTAACTTTCAAATGTATTAATGATGAAATTTAATGTGCTTTATCCTAACATGAAATATTGGGTTCTTCAACATATTTAGTAAACACTGGTTATCATAGTAGATAGATGTATATGATAATGAATCAAGATGAATATCATCTAATACAACCTGAATCCACATCAAATATCTACTTTCACTAATAACTAATTTGTATTATACATCAATAGAAGACAATGATACTATATTCTAAAGCTTAATATATCATGAATAGGGTCTTGAACTAAGATTGAATACATAACATGTTTTAGACTTTCTAAAATCAATTATTTTTACCCAATCTAAATTAGTATACCTTATTAGTACAAACTTAATAGATTTCTTATACTTAATGCCAATGTCAAGAGTAATTTTAACATATCTAAGAACATGCTTTGTATCTTTACAATTTTCTTCATGTCATTTAGACATGAAGTGAGAGGGATAATTTACTAAAAAACATAAATCTAGTCTAGTAGTAAAAAAATAAATCAAACTTCCTACTAATTACCGATACACTATTTCATTGACCAATGGTGAATCAATGTTAGTTGAGAGTTTTGTCCTGTGTTCCATAGGTGTAACTATTGGATTACAATCATTCATTCTAAATTTCTCTACATAAATTTGGCATATTTTATTTGAGATATAAAAATTTAGTGCCCATAATTATAATATTATAAAAAATACACACCTACACAATATTGAAGCATGCCTAGATCAGCCATTTATAGAATAGATGTTGGCTTTCACCTGTTTAATCAAATTTTTGTTGCTTCTAATGATAGAAATATCATTAACATATACAACTATAATTACTATGTCATCACCAATTATTTTAACATAGAGAGTAGACTATACATCACACATTTTAAAACTAAAATCTCTAATATATTTGTCTATTTTGAAGTGTCAGGCTCGAGGAACCTACTTAAGTCCATACATGGACTTCACAAACCTATAAACTAGACATTATTTACCAAGAATATAAAATCCTTGAAATACCCGCCAACCAAACTAAGTATAAATATATATAACCATTCTAAATGCTACCCTTTTAGTTATAGGAGAAAAATTTTCTTCATAATATACTCCTCTTCTTGTGCATACCATTTTTCAATAGGAGTAGCTTTATATTTTTATAAATAACCATCTTATTTACATTCTACCTTATAAATTAATTTGAGACCAATGGACTTATTATGTTGGGGTAGCTTATAAAAAACACAAGTACCATTATTCATGAGTTCATCTTACTCCAATTTCATGGAAAAATTCCATTCCAGCTTCCCTTTTGCATCTACATAAGTTTTGGGATAAAAAATTGTGAAACATTGGTATTAAGAGAAAAATTTACCTACTTAGGATTCTATACCACTTATTTCCCTAATATTTGGATCTACCTTCCAAATAAACTAGAAGATCATCTTGTTGAATATACTTTAGTATGTTATTTTACCATTTTGGCCATCTATGATGACTTATGGAACCACATGTTGTACCACTAGGACCAACCATGGAGCTTGACTATTCTGGTGTTTGCCTTTTTAAGTGATATTCCATTTTAGTACCATAATATTATTCACATTCATCAATAAGAATCTAAAAATTAATAGTATATTTAGGTTTACCATATTTTTTATAACTAATATTTTTTCTCATCTATTTTGACATCTCTATGCATAATTACTTGATTTGAATAAATATCTAATAATCTAAATGCTTTATAATTATCATTATAGCCAAAAAAATATTTACTTTTTACTTTTTTCATCTAAACCACTTATTTTCACTTGAGGGATCATTGTAAAAGGAGTAAAAATAAACATGCTTATTCTAGAGTAATATCCTACATAGCTTTATAGGGACTCTTGTTCAATATGAATGCTATAATGTTTATAACTTCTTCCTTGTAGTAAAAAGGTAAATTCTTGATTTACACCATACAATATGACATCTACATAATTTTCACATTACTCCTTTCCACTTCTCTATTATATTTTAGAGTGTAAGGATTATTATTCTACCTATGTATACCTTCCTTTATATAGTATACATTGAACTGCTTGGAGACAAATTCTCCACCATTATCTGACCTAAAGGTCGTGACATTTTTACTTGTATAATTTTAAACCAATTTTTTACATGTAACAAAATTATAAAAACACTGTGATTTATTCTTAATAAAGTACACCCACAATTTTTGAGAGAAATCATCAACTATCAACAAACAATAAAGGCCACCAAATAACTTTTTGTTTTCATAGTGTTGTTATGCATTTTGGCATGCACCAACATTATAGGTTTGTTTACCGACTCACCTATCTTGAAAATATATATTTTGGAATCTCCCTAAGGTTTATATCTACCTAGTTTAGGCACCTTTATCTTTTCTTAGTGGCTCATTATGACCATTTAATTAGAGGATCCCTTGTCGATTTGAATCCAAAAATTAGTTATAATGATATTAAGTGTTTAAACAATTTAGTGAGTAATGCATGTTTATCGCTTATTTGGATAGTTTTTTTGTAGATGTCAAAAATATTAAAACATGCATTCATTTAATATACCCAACAAATCAGTGTTTAGGGTTTTGCATAGTGTGTTTAAGAGTGATTTTTATGTTCATTCCATTGGTTTTAATCATTAAACAATGCAATAATAATAATAATGAAAACAAGTACTATAATCAAGATATACATTTAAATAGATTACAATTAGAAGTTTCTTAAACTAATATAATTGTAAAAAATGATAAAAGAGGTAAAAGGGAGAAATAAAAGCCTATAATAATGAATTTATATTCAAACCTTTCAATTCTAAGAACTCCATAAACCAACCTCAAGTGCGACCAATGCATGTACAATCACATTTGGAGTTGATGTAAGCATATGATGATGAGAAAGCAATGGAAGGGATATCATAACCACCATATACATGCACATATTGTGAATAAACATCCAATGCTTATTATTATTCCAAATACATCATTTTGACAATCCCAATTGATTCCACCAAGATCAATTAGTTAAAAATCCACTAGTGTAAAGGTAGGAGATGATATGAGAGAGAGATTAATATAATAAAATGGGAAATTCCATGAAAAATGAAAAGTATTGGCTCTATAATATATTTAAAGAGAATAAAATCTAACATTTTTACAATAAATATCTATCATTATATAGAAATGGTGGCCCTTAAGGGGAAGAGTTTCCCTCAAAAAAAATCAACCACCTCATTAATGCTTAGAAACCACTTTTCATGAAAATTATGATCCTTTCCATGGAAATTTTATCATCCACCACCTACACAAGAAAAACACATGTAATTTTCAAAATGGCTAACTTATAGGTCTTTTAAGCACACTTTACCAAGGCAAATAAGAATAAGATTAGAATAATGGCCATAAAAAATTATTGACAAACCCTCCAAAGAAAATAATTACACCAAAACTTCCACATCAAAACCATATTTACAATTCATCAAATTGTGTGAAATATAATAATCAGATCCAAATTCATTACCAAAAAATTGACCCCTATCAAAAAGTGTTGAGGTTTTGGGGTTGCACTGCATTTATTGGATTTCAATGCCTACAATGCAGGTATTAGACTTTAATGGCTGAAATATAGCCATAAAACCATAACACATGCATGGGAGATCAAAAAACCCAACACTATAAAATAAGGTTGAAATTAATCCTTAGGTAAAAGTAACAAACATGAAAAAACCTTGTTTATGCTCGATCTTTGTGATGGAGAGAAAAATAGGAAAAAATTTAAAAAATGATCACACCTCCTAATTAGAAAATCATATAAAATAAAATTATACTATGATGTAAGTATCAAAACCATATTTCCAATGTAATAAGTGGTTTTCAAAATATAACTTTGGGCCAAATGTTATGGGTAAAAATTCTAACACCCTATGAAACCATTGTCAGGACTTTGGGGTTGAATTGTAATTATCAGGTTCTGCACAGGTAATGTAAGTGTTATAGTCTGAAAACTAAAATGCAATACTAAAACATCAACACTTGTATGGGAGGTATAAAACTATAAAATGGTAAAATTAGGGTAAAACCACACTTCTATACCAAGAGTTATAAATTAAAAACCTTCCCTTGGACTTGATCTTTATGATGGGGAGAGAAAAAATAATAGATCTAGGAATAAGCCCATAAATAATATTTGTGTATTCCCAAATAAAAAATATAACAAATTTTTTGTGTTGAAATAATATTTCCAACACACTAAGCAATTTGAAAATTTGAGCCCTATTTTAAAAGTTATGGTCATTTGAAATACCCCTACCTAAATGTGTTAGGGTTTTGGGATTACACTGAGTCATCAAAGTTTGACGATTGCATTTTAATCTTTAGACTCTAATGAACATACTATGGTAGTCATATTTTGATAGATTTAATGTATTAATTAGATCCTAATGGTTATAATGTGGTCTCTAGATTTTTATGGTTGTAATGTAGTTAGACTACATTGTAGGGACAAAACTTTGATAACTTCTAAAGGGGGCAAGAAGACATTTTCAAGAAAAGTTTAAAATATGAAACTTTATCGAATAAACATGATATATAATATGGATAGGTTTTTGGAAGCCAAAATGGCATGAAAATTTATAATAACCCTTTAGATGACTTGATAGAGTTGAGCATGCCACATGTAGAGCAAGGATCATATTCTTACACTACAAAAAATAGGTCAAAACTACGTTTTGGGACCATGTGTTATATATGATAAATTATCGTATGGTATTGGTATCTATAATGGGATATTTTTTAGGAGATTTAATTTCATGGATATCAAGATGAACCCCTAGACTAGGCTAAAAGATTTGGTAGAGCTAAGAAATCTAGGCTTCAGATGCAAATTGGGAGGTCAAAACTCCAATTTTATGTGAAGTGTAAGTTATAAAGTTAACTTGCACATACATGGTATTTACAATGACAATGGTGTAATGTCCCATTATTATTGATGAGATAATTGAAGAAGAACATTAGGCTATTTTATTCTCGTAAGCTAAACTGGGTGATGGAAGGGAATATTAGTGTGGGATCACTATTCACAAGAGCTATTCATAGGTCATTATTAATTGATCACTATTCATGGTGATGTGAAAGGTGATGCATGTGATAATGTAGTAGATGATGTGGCTTGTTGATAATGTGGCATGTCCCAAAATAGGATTTACAATGAAATTTAGTGCATGTAAAGAAGTGGGGCACTAAAATACAAGTTTTTTGTCTTTTATAATTCACATGCTTAAATGAAGACAAGGGTGAATAGTTAGGGCACCACCCTTATGGGTAATCTTGTTTGGGTATGAATAATAATTCAAAAGATTGTTTGTGAGCATGTGTACACATGAGAGGAAGATGACAAAGTTTCCTATTATTAATTTCTCTCACATGTGTGAGTGAGGTACCATTTTGGAAGTATGTGGAAGTGGAGTTTGGAAGCATGTGATGGTGGGAAACAAAGACAAAATATGTGTCAAACATTTTCCCATTTGATTCCATTTATTTTAACCCTAGCACATGATGCCAAGCATTCCCAATAGTTTGCATTTTGGCCCACATGGAAATATGGTACTACATTTTTCTTTCCTCCTTAATTCACCTCTTTCTCCTTCTCATTTATAAATTATATAAGTACGAAGCTCTCTCAATTTGTCAATAATATTTGTCATATCATAAACCTCCTTATTTTATATATTTAACTTGAATTCAATTTTTTAATCTCCTAAGATTAAAACCCTTAGAGTGAATAAATCTTTGAGGTGGAAAACCCTTTAAGATTTACTAGTTTTGGTGGTGGAAGATCATCCCTAACTAGCTTATGGTGGTTTCATTCAAAAATCACATTGAAGATTTAATGGATTATTGTATGTGAAAATTTATTATAATTATTTATTATGTGTTTCACTCCTCTATTATATGTACTCTTAGTATTCAAGAATATTATAGTTGGGTGTTCTCTTTTCTACATAAATCAATTGTATGGTTTATGATATTTGTAAGCTAGTTATAAAAAAATTCAAAAGATTGTACTACTTATCCTTGATGGGATATTATAATGGTATCAAAGATGGTGATCTAGATATCCTATAGGTATTTATGTTGTTTGATGTTTCCAAGTGATAAGGAAATCAGATACTAGAGAAGAGAGCAAAGATGTTAACAACTAGAATAAATAGTTGTTGATTCAATGGGAGATAGAGATGAAAGAACAAGAAAAGACCCATTTGATATGGGTGAAAGAGGAGAGAAACATGGTGAACACAAAGACTATTCCTTATGATGTAGATTGTTAATGAAATAGATAGAGGACAATGTGATTTAGCTCAATTTTTTACACCGATGATGCATAATAAAAATGGAAATAAAGGAAACAATGATAATAATGGCAATAGTGGCACAAATAAAAGCAACTTATCCAACAATAAAACTAATAATCATTGGAATTTTAGTGGATTAGTTAACTTTAGGCCTCTCATGGCAAATTTAATTCCAAGGAATAATCATTCAAAAGGGATTAATGAACTAGAAGATGATCAAAATGTTTATATATAAGAAATGAGATATTGGAGAGCAATGGGAGCAAAGTTTCAAGCTAAAATAAAATTTATAGAGTTTATGGAATTTAAGTAAAGGCATAGACCCCTTAGATTTAGGAGACATCAAAATCAAGACTTATAGAGAAAAGTGGATAAATTATCCGTTCCTTTTTTTATGGATCTGGTTAGACTATCACAAGAGCTTAGGTTCAAAAACTTTATACTTACTTTTAGCTCAACACCATCACTGAAGATGAGGCAATCAAGTATGCATGTCTCTATTTGGTTTGTTGTGTACATGAATGGTGGTACCATGGTATGGTCACCTTGGGCCATACTTAGATAAACTCTTATTATAATTTCACATAGAGGTTGATTGAGAGATTTGATAATAAATATCTCGAGTTTCACTTCAAGGAGTTAGCATAGCTAAAACAATGGAGTTCGGTAGACATTTACATTGTTTATTTTCCAAATATTGTCAGTGTTGGTGATTGATATTTCATAGAGAAGGTTTATTGTGTTATTTTTTATGGGCTCTCTAATCCCTTAAGAGGTTGGACTAAGGATCTTATCCCACCCACATTTAAATAAGAAATTAAAAAGGAAATAAACATGGAGTCCTCTATTTTTATAAGCATAGTTCAGTCAAAAGGGTCCCAATAGAAAGACAAAGGCAAGAAATACTTCCAAAAAGATTCAAATTAGATTAATAAGGAACCCACAAGGTTGGATACAGACCAAATTTATGACCTTTAAAGAAAGAAATTATGTTTCAGTTGTAAGGATACATGGGACCCATATCATAAGTGCTCACGTAAGGCCAAAGTCAAGCAAATTTAGTACTATTCAATTAATGAATCTAATACTAGAAAATTAGATCTATAATATAATTTAGAGGAAGAAAGATATTTATAAGAGTTAGAGAAGGAGCAAGAAAGTGGGGGCACACTTTCCCAACTCTCTAGTTTTCAAAAAATTATTTCTTTTAGAGTTTAGGGAGTATTATGTGGACAACAGATAGTCATTCTTATTGACATAGGTGCTCCACACAATTATATTGATGAAGGGGTTATATCTAGAAGGAGAATTAAAATAGAATATTTTGATGGTTTCATGGTCATGGTAGCCTATGGATTCACCCTCATATGCACTAGGAAGATTCCTAGCTTAAGCATTGAATTTGGTGATTATGAGATCAGAGATTATTTTTATGTGATAAACATAGGAGACATAGATTTAGTCCTTGGTATGTAGTGGTTACGATCTATTAGAGAGTTTTATATGAACTTGTAGACCATGAAGATTAAATTTAAGTTAATGGTAAGAAGGTTATGTTAAGAGGCATGTTAAATGGTGGGCCATGATTAGTCTCTTTCAAAATAATGGAGAGTCTTATCAAACATGACCAAGTAGAGTGGGTAGTATAAATCCTCATTATGCCAACCATTATATAGTATTAGAAGAAGAGTTACCCTTTAGGTGTACAAGCTTTATTTTCTAGGCACAAGGTTTTTGGTATCATGCCTTTTAGGAGGACACCTTAGCAAGGAATTGAGCATCTCATTGAGTTAGAGGAGGGTGCCAAACCCATTATCACCACCCCTTATAGGAATATATAGAGGCACAAAGATGAGATAGAGAAGGCTAATAAGGAGCTACTTGACATGGGATACATTAGGATTAGTAAGAACCCCTTTAAATCTTTGGTAGTATTGGTGAATAAAAAATATGAGACTATGCATATGTGCATAGACTATAGGGATTTAAATAATAAAGCAATAAAAAACATGTATCCCATTCTATGGATAGATAATCTCATAAATGAGATACATGTTCCATGCCACTTATATAAGATTGATTTGAGGTTGGGATATCATCAGATATGAGTTCATGAGGAGGAAATAGAGAAGATTTCTTTTAGATTTTATTTTAAACACTATGAGTTCTTGGTTATGCCATTTGGCCTAACCAATACTCCTTCCACTTTCTAGTCTTATATGAATAGGGTGTTTAATAGATAGCTTCATAAGTTAGTTTTGATATTCTTTGATGATATTTTGATATTTATCAAAACATGGGAAGAACATATGAGGCATTAAGATGAGGTTTTAAGTATTCTTGAGAAGGATTATTTATATCCTAAGGAGTCAAAATGTGAATTTGGTATGATAGAGATTCTTTACCTTGGTCACATAATCAGCTCCAAGGATGTTAGAGTAGATCTATAAAAGATCAAAGTAATTTTAGATTGGCCTCCACCCACTAATATCTCACATCTTAAGGGATTTTTTGGTCTATATGGTTTTTACAGGAGATTTATTAAGGGGTTTTCATAAGTGGATGCACCACTTACTAATTTGACCAAAACTGAGTAATTTATTTGGTTTAATGTAGTGTAGTAGTGCTTTAATTAGTTTAATAAGATTATGAATTCATGCCCAGTTCTAGTTATTCCTAATTTTCCAAGCCATTTGAGCTTGAGTGTCATGCTTCTAGAGAGGGAATAGGTGTTTTATTGATATAGGAAAAGCATCCCATTGCAATTTAGAGAATTAAAATTATGGGTGATAAGAGGAGTTTATCTATGATAAGGAGATGTTGGCTATTATGCATGCCTTGGTCAAGTTTAGACCATATCTTGTGGGAGGTAAGTTCATTGTCAAAACTAACCATAATAGACTTAATTATTTCCTAAATCAAAAGGTTATAAATGACATACAACAAAAATGGGTGTGTAAGATTCAATATTATGACTTTGGCATTGTATATGTCAAAGGGAAGTGAAACATTATGGTTGATGCTTTAGCCAAGAGACCACATTTATGTTCTTTAGTGGAAATTAAAACATATTAGAAATAGCATATTTTAGGAGAGTATGTTAAGGACTCTTGGGCTACTAATATCATTGAGGGTACTATATAGGATGATATGTACACTATGGTCAATGATCTTATTATTTAAAAAGATAGGATCTACTTAGTACCTAATTTAGAGTTCAAGATGAAGGTTATAAGGTATTTTCATGATGCACCTATGGTTGGTCACCCAAGTTTCTTCAAGACATATAGGTAGATCTAGGAGAGGTTTAAATGGAAAGTGATTAATAATGAATTCCTTAAGTATGTTCATTAATATCCAACATGTTATAACAAAAAGAGTGAGCATACTTATCTTATTGGTTTGTTGCATCCCTTACCCATTACCAGTCAAAAATGGGAAAGTATCTCAATGTATTTTATCATAGGGTTACCTAAGATGCAAGGTAAGGATTGAATCTATGTTTTGGTGTATAAATTAATAAAATTGGCTCATTTATTTTCTATTTAAAATATATTTATAGTAGTACAAGTAGAAAATTTATTCTTTAGAGAGATATTCAGGTTGCATGGGATGCCCAAGAACATAGTTAGTGATAGGGATAACAAGTTCTTGACATTATTCTAGTATGAAATTTCTAGATTGAGTGGGACTAAGCTCACTCCCAATAATAGATATCACCCATAAACAAATGGATAGAATGAAATTATGAATAAGTGGGTGGAAGGGTATCTCAAAATTACATTTTATGGTAGTAGAAGGCATGGGTGAAATGGTTGCATCTAGGAGAGTATTATTATAATTCTACATATCACATGTCAATTAAGATGTCACTATTTATTGCTCTATATTAATATAAATCCCCTAGATCCATTGACTTGATGTTATGAGATAGTAGAGTACCAAAATCTAAGGATTTATTATAATAAATTTAGGATATAATGAAATCCTTGAAATAAAACTTGAAATAAGCTCAAAATAGGTAGAATTTGTACGTAGATCATCACCACATTGAACATACATTTGAGGTGGATGACATGGTTTATTTGATATTGTAGCCCTATAGGCAATCCAATCTTAAGAAATTGGGTCATATAAGTTTAATCCATGGTTTTATGGTCCATTTTGGATTACCAAGAGGATTGGAGAAGTGTCTTTTGATTTGGATCTATCGATGAATAGTAAGGTGCATAATGTCTTCCATGTACCACACGTTAAGAAGGTACTTGGGCATAATGTAGCTCCTTATTTCGAGTTACCACCATTGGATGAGGAATGGAAACTTATTTTCATTATATAGTCTATTATTGACTCCAAAGAGTCTACTATAATAAAGAGGACTATCATGGAGTACTGAGTGAAGTGGAAGAATTTGTCGATTGAGGATGCTACTTAGGAGAGCAAGAAGATTATATAACATATAGATTTGAAATTTATTAAGGACAAGAAATTATATGGAGGGAGGATTTTAATTTCCCCTTCTTCCCAATGAGATAATTGAAGAAGATTATTAACCTATTTTATTCATGTACGTATTATTAATAGGTCACTATTCATTATAACTAGTCATGGTGATGTGGTAGGTGATGTAGGTGATGATTTAGTAGAGGATGTGGCTTATGGATGATGTGGTATGGATAATAATATGATCTACCATGAAATATAGTGCATTTGAAGGAGTGGGGCATGAAAAAACAAGTTTCTTTATCTTTTATAATTCACATGCTTAAATGAAGACAAGGGTAAATAGTTGGGGCACCACCCTTAGGGGGAATATTATTTGGGCATGAAAAATAAGTTAGAATGTGTTTTGGGAGAATGTGAACACATGGGAGGAATATGAAAATGTTTCCTATTGTCAATTGTTCTCACATGTGTGAGTGAGGTGTCATTTTGGAAGCATGTGGAAGTAGAGTTTGGAAGCATGTGATGGTGTGAAATAAATACAAAAGATTTGGTTGATATTATCCCCTTTTATTCCATTATTTTTTATCCTAAACCATGATGCTAAGCATGCCCAATAGAGTAAATTTTGGCCCACATGGAAATGTGGTGCCACATTTCCCTCTCCTCCTTAATTCATCTCTTTCTCCTTCTAATTTGTAAATTCTATAAGTATGAAGCTCTCTCCCTTTATCAATCATCTTTGACATATCATAAACCCCATTATTTTAGAGCTTGAACTTGTGTTGAACTCTATACTCTCCTAAGATAAAAACCCTTGGAGTGAATAAACATTTGAGGAGGAAAACCCTTTAATATTTGTTGGTTTTAGTGTTGGAAGATCCTACTAGTTTATGGTGATTTCAATTAGAAAGGACATTGGAGCTTCAAAAAATTATTGTATGTGATAAGTTATTGTAAGTATTTATTGTTTTTTTCACTATTATATTATATGTACTCTCAATATTTAATAAATATTATATTTGGGTGTTATCTTTTTTACATAAATAAACGTTATGGTTAGTGATATTTGTAATCTAGTTATAAATTTTTTTAAAAAATTGTACTAATTATCCTTGAGAGGTATTATAAGTGGTTTCAAGTCCTAATTTGAAACACAAATTGATATGGGCCACCAAGGAAACTTTTGGTTTTGATACCAATGAATCATGAGCACAAGTGGGAATACAGTAGAATGGAAAATGAGAGGTTGCCTAATTCTTAGAATAATCAGTGCATGTTATGCATGCAACAACAAGTGGTTATTTTTATAGAAAATAATCCTAAGCAATTTAAAAGGATAGAAACATGTCTAAGAACCTATAATCTCTAGTTGAAGATACACATGTAATGTGAATGGATTTGAGGGAGGAAAAGATGAGAGTGGATAAAAATACCAAATCTAGTATTCTCATTGATAGAGTATGTACATGTGAGTTAATTTACCACTTCTTATAAATTTTAATGACTAGCTACTATAGATCCAATCATTGGGATAGTGAATCCTACCTTTGTAATGTTTGCCTAGACATTACTCTACTACTAGACAGGTGTCCATAACCTTGATAGAGTTTCCTCTAATCCCATTCAAGGCCTTTATCCACTACCAACTAGGCTAGAAAGCCTATGGTGGAGTTGTTTGGATCATCTAGAAGTGATTTTCTTAGATATTCACTTTTCTTTTATTTTATTGATTAATGTCCTATTTATTATTTAGCATCTCAATTTTAGGTTGAGAACCACCGTAACAAGAAAAAGGTATAACTATAAAATTTTCACCATAGATCTTCACCATAGTATATTCAACTAAGCAAGCCTAAAAACTATTAAAATGTAAATTTTGTGATTGGTTTCTAGAGAATGTATTATTTGTCTAGATAGTTTTACCCAACTTAACCCATCTCAAAAAAATTTAGAACGCCCATAAAATCTATACCTTTGAAACTGATTTGAAAACCAAATCTTAAGTTTCAAAGTACTTAGAGTGATCACACACAAAAATGTCAATTGAGTTACCTACATACATGCCTTTAGTTATTCAATTATTTTTTACCAATAAGGGGACCTATAGGAAAAAATAGGTGGTGCAAACCAAAAAGAGACAAGTAACAAGGCTGAATCAATAATGAAAAGTGAGAAAAATAGGAAAATAAAACTAAACTAAAAATAAAATATGGAAATTTAAAGAGAAAGGGAATGTATTTATAGGAACTTTCTATGCTAATTCAAGCCTAGTATTAGTTTTTGAGGAAATAATAATTGATAGGCAATGGGATGTCCTCACTAGTTAGACACCTTAAGTATAATGCATTCTCACTCAAGATTTTAGAGATTTGATAGGGACCTAACCATAAGGCATCAATCTTGCCATGGTGTCCCTTTTCTCATGAACCTTGTCCTAGAGAAGGACTAGGTTAAATATTTTGAAGGCTTTCACCTTTGCTTTCTTATCAAACCAATGTCTTAAAACCTATTAGTGTTTGTTATAATTTATTAGGGATACATCTTGTTTTTCCTCTAATTGGATAATATTGATAAGCTAAGCTTATATCTTGTCTTCAATCTTCAGGTGATCTTTTATGAAATGTAATTTTAGGATTCTTAGGTTGACTAGAAAGATGGAGTCTTGGCCATAAACATGTTGAAATGGTGATGTTCCTAAGGCTACCTTAATTCTATTTCTATCAAACCATAAGGAAAATTTTAAAACATTGTGCTAGTACCTAGTTTTCTTTATCAAGACCTTCTTAATTACATCAAGAAAATTTGTATTAGTTTATTCCACTACCCCATTACCTTACAGATAATAATTGGAAGTAATTTTTAGGATTAATGTGTTTTCATAGGCCCATTAAATAAATTAAAGAGATGATAAATAAAGACCATTATCGCATACCAATGTATTAGGAATCCCAAACCTGTTTATGATGTGTTCTTTAAGTAATTTGATTACTACTTTAGTTGTATAATTATTGCATGATTTAGCTACATTCCAATGTGTAAAATAGTTAGTTATCATAAGGATGAACTTGTTTCCTATTAATGATTTAGCATTGATGTCACCAAAAATTTCCAATCCCCACTTTGCAAATGGTTAGACCTTAATAATAATATGTAATGGCATAACTAGAGTATGCTCTTTATGCACAACAACTTGGTGGGTATGCCAACTCTAGACGTGAGCATGTGCATATTTGAAAACACATGGCCATTAATACCCTACCCTAATTAATTGATTAGTTATATCACTCTATGAAATATGACTATTTCCATACTTCTTATGGAAATCATTGAGTACTATAATTGTTTCTTATTTATTTAGGCATATTAGACATATCCCTTCATGATTCCTTCTATATAGAACCACTAATTTGATTATCAAGTTGTTATTTTGAGGTGAAAATCTCTTCTTTGAGTTGAATTTAGGTGATTTGGGAACTCATTATAGTGAAAATAATATACCATATCTTGATACCAGTCATCATTAGTAATGTCTTTTACTGTATATTATTAGTAAACTATTTGTGGCATACTTTAGCAGTGGCTTTATTCAGCCTTAACCTCTTACAATTTTCATTGGTTGTAGTTCTAGGTTAAACTCTTGGAAAAATTTCATCCATTTTCCCCTTCTCTCACTTAACTCATTTTGCATTAGCATATCTTTTACTATTGGGTCAGGCATCACTACAAACACCTTGCTACATAGAATGTAGTGTCTAAACTTTTTGATATATTTAATCAAGGCATAGGATTTTTTTTCTATAGTTGAATACCTTAGTTTATCATTATAGAGAGGATAAATCATGGATTGAGATAGGTCTATAATCTCTAGATTATCTTGTATGTGTTAGGATATCTACACTTGAGTGTTCTAAGGTGAATGAGTAAATATAGAAGGGCTACATATAATCAAGACTGATTAGTACTAGTGTGTTTATAATTTTTTATTGATTTATGAAAAATTTGCTTTTGATTTAACCATCCATTCAATCTTCATGTCCTTATTCAACATGTTGTTTAATGGTCAAACTATTTATAAAAATCCTAATATGAACTTCCTAATGAAGTTGATCTTGTCAAAGAATGACTTCATCTCTTTTCTACTACCAAGTATTGGAATTTTTAGTATTGCCTCCATTCTCTTAGGATATATAAATATGCCACTTTTTAATATCATGTGGCCCATAAAATTACCTTTTATCACTCTAAATATGCACTTTTTCTAGTTTATAAAGATTCCATGATCTCTACATCTATGTATAACTAATCTCAAGTCTTTTGTATGGTCCTTTCTATCCTTAGAAAATATAGTTAAGTCATCCACATATATTACTATGCATTTACCAATAATATCCTTGAATGAAATATCCATGGCATATTGAAAGGTTGCACTACATTAATTAGGATGAATGGCATCCTCTTGTATGTGAAAGTGCCCCACTTAGTTATAAAATTTGTCGTAATCTAATCCTTATAATTGACCACCACCTGATTATACCCTAAGTGCCCATCCAAGAAATGATATCATTTATGATTCATTCACTATTTGTATAACTTCATTTAGTAAAGGTAGTAGGTAAGTATCTTTCTCTAAGGCCTTGTTCATGTTGTGAAATTAAACACATAATATTATATCTCCACTTTTCTTTCTAATCAATACTAGATTAGCCACCCACATGGAGTAAATTATAGTGAATATTATCCTTACTCAAAGTAACTTCTATACCTATTTGATTATCAATGGTTCTAATAGCAAATTAACTAGTCTTTATCTTTGGTGAAATGGATTGATCACTACTTAATAGGGATGGTGTGCATGAGAATATAAGTGTTGAACACTTTTAAATCCTTATGGCTCCATGAAATAACATATCTTATGTCTTTCAAGGCCTAAATAAAGTATTATTTTTACTTTAAAATATATGTCATGCCTAGAAGCACATTCTTTAATTCATTAACATTGCTTAGATTGTAATGTTGGTACAACATACCTTTTTTGGGGGTTGATTTTTATTTTTCACCTTGGTAGTACCTAAGCAAAAATAATTATAATGAGACCATTCCCTTCAATATACTATTTATTTTCAAATTTATGACCCCTTCCTCATCTAGTTCAAACTCTTATCTATTTTCTTCATCTATAATATGTTATTCAAATATGTCTATGTTGATGATGAAGTTGATTATGTGTTGATAGTGATTAAATACTTGGAAGTTTTGGTTATTATCAAGAATGGATGGAGTTGAGACTAACTTCATAGAGAAACTTCTCAATTTTGATTTAGTTATAAGTTTTAAGGTACTATCAGTTGTAGCTAAAGCATCTGCTATGTAATTTCTCATACAAGGTAGAGTCTAGATATTGAATGCCTCAAAGTATTCTATTAAATTCCATAACCAAGTGTGATACCTAGATAAACACTTATCATTAAAATAATATTGGATTCAAAATTTATTAACCACTAATTCAAAATCATCAAGTACTTTAAGGTTCTTAACTTTCTTCCTTATTTCAAATAGAAGACCATGAACTAATGTCTCATACTTAGCCACACTATTCATGGAATTAAATTAAAGGTGAAAATAAACCAAGTATGATTTACCTCAAGGGTTGATGATCTCTACACCATCACCACATCCACTCTTGGATTTATAACCATCAAATTTTAGTATCCATAGGTTATTTTGTAGTGTATACTTTAGATTAAGATGAACTAGTGTTGCTACAAAATTGATTTTATCCACACCAAGTGGACATTCATCCTTTTTATTATCTAATAGGGACATTCTGTCCAAGTCATTAATGGCCAAATTAAGAATAGGGATATCTAGGGTATTTTTTCTCTCATCATGGGGGCTCAAAAACTCTTTAACTTCACTTGGACAACTCTTATTAATATTGTTAATTTTTTACTCAACCATTTCCAATGCTAGAAAAAACTATTGACAACATTAATTTTCACTTAGATAAACTATTTTCACCTCCTCATGTACTATGGATGCACTAGGAAATGTATTTATTTTAGGTGCATAAATGAAATCATCCTTATATAGTTGTTTTACTTCTTTAGTTTTTTAATTTTATTATATGAAGAGCATGTTGATAGAAAGATTTTAGTAAGTTATAACCTCCTTATCAAGGGTATAGACCCTAATATATGAATATTAAAATAATATCTAATTCATTTTGTTATATTATATTATCATGTGGGTCATCTTAGGCTCACATTAAATTTATATTTGATATAGTATGGCTCTCCATAGGATCCACATGTGAGATAAATTTGTTGCTATATAACCATCTAATGTTCTAGACAAATCCATGATTAGGAGCATGTTCTAGCCATATAGTAGGTAAAATACCAATATGTCAATAAAATATTGTACCATTAGATCAAATTCTAACTTAATATGAATGTGGTTCATCTCGCCAATAAATTTGTCCTCTAATTTTTCCAACTAAACCACTTTCCTATTTGATTTTTCAAGTGTAAAACGCAACTATTGGTAGATGGCATAAGGCATGACATTTATAGAAGCACCTAAATCAACCAATCAATTATGTAAGATTTTTCCAAAGATATATATTTTTATAAGGAAAGGAAGGTTTTCAATTTTATATTTATATATTTCCATATGAGCATCAATTATCCTATTAGTTTCCTTCCCTTTAGGAGTAGACAATTCTTTTAGCAACATATATTTTTGGTTTGATATTTAAAGCAAGTCAAACATCATGAAATTATACTTAATTTATTTCAGGTCATCAATAATTTTGTATCCATTTTTCCTTGACTCTAATAATTTTCTAGTTTGTGGAGGAATATATTTTTTCTTTGGTTGATAGGATGTAGTGGGTCCTGTAGGGGGAAATATGTTATTACTTGAGTTCTCATTATATAGAACTTGAGTGTTTTTCAAAGGAGTAAAATTGGTTAATGGCATTTGAAATTTATTCCTCAATTGATAACTATTTCCCATTTAAAGCTATTAGAAATCATAGACCTCATATAAGTTATCCTTAGGCTCATTATCACTTTTGAAACAAAAATCATAAGTCTCCAAGACTAGAGTTGTTCTAGGTTTACCTCTACCTTTGTTAGATATTTTATTAGGTGCAGGACTTATTCTATGTTGTCCATATATTTTTACAAGATGTTTGAGGTGAAAATTAATTCTATACAATCAATTTTAGTGTAGTCTATTATATTTTGTATCCTACACTAGGTGGGTAGTGCCAAATTATCCAAGTTCACTACAATAGAAGCATTGTTATTGTTATTTAGATTATTATTGTCCAATGAGCTAGGTATACTTCCATTATTTAGTATCATGTTCCATTGTCTTATATTTCATTATAATATGAAATTTTTTCTCAATGATGGGTTATTTGCATCTTGATTGGTGTTTTGTGGCACTTATCTACATAGATTCACCATGTCATTTTTCAACATTTGAACCATCTGCTACAAATTGGCTAATTCAGGCTTTACACCAACATTATATGGATTTATTGATTATGGTTATGGATTATCCTTATGTGCAATAACATTTATAAACACAAGGATAATAGGATGTGCTTTATTTTAAGTGTTATTGATAGGTGATTGATTATTTGTAAATGATGGGGCGTCTTGTTAATTTATAATAGAAGTAACATAAATGCTAGTGTTAGGCATGGAAATAATGTTGTATGCTACAATAACAAGTCTATGATTTTTTTTTTTGGGGTAAAAAAATGATTATGAAGCATATAAGGCAGCACATTAAGCATTTAATTCAATGGTGTTAAATTATAAACCAAATTTAAGATCATGTATAGGGTACTTAAAATTGTATTCATTAGTGATGTACCATTATAGAGAGCATGATTAATTATTAGGATATAATTGTATGCACATGATTTACCTAGTTTTGGAACCATTTACTACTCAATGTTTACACCCTCATTGTATGTCAAGGATAAGGATAACATGGTTATCAAGGTTATTCTAAGGATCATGGATGTCTTAGAGTCTAAATCCCTAAGGTATGTTTGTATGGAAACTACTTAATTTTTAATGTATATGTATTTTAACCTTTGATAAATCTTATGGAAGCATGCATTTAAAACATTCATAGGCTCATTTGGCTCCCTATGGGCAGCCATAAAATGATGATATATGATAGTTTGATCAATGGGAATTCAAAAGTGGTTAATAAAAACAGTTTCAAGATCATTATAGGAAGTGACAGATGAATTTAGTAGCCCTAGATACTAGGCATAATAAACCTTGATTAAGGAGTAAGGAAGGTAGTGATAAGCCACATCCTCATAATTAATTTATGTTCACATCAAGGCATATTTAAATGCCTAAATGTGTTCTTTGGATGTTTAAGTCATGTTAGATGTATACTTTAGGTATAATATATCTAGATTCTTGGGTAAATCATGGGTGGGCCATGGGTTGTTCATATGTAATCCACCTCCACTAATCCATTTAATATTAGTATCCATTGGTGTATTTTAAGGGGTAGTAAAAGGGTTGATAAATGAGGCTATAATTGTAGGTGAACTACTAGTTGAGTGGATTTGTTAAGTTTTTGATTTCCCTTTGTTTACCCTTAATTTATTATATTTATTAAGATCTAAAAACTCAAAATAAACCACTACATACTTTTATATTATGGGTATCCATCTAATTTCTAGTTTTTCTTTTAGACTACCAAACATAGGCAATGCTCCTAAGCATTCAAGTTTAATTTTTTTTGCTAAAATTTCAATTTTACGTTCTTTATTAAGTGTCATACATCCATCTTGAACCATTTATATTGACATGTGTTTTGGCATGTTATAAAATTATAGGCTCATCTCATGAGTCACCTCTATTAAAATGAGATTTTGGAGAATCTCCCTAAGGTTTATATTAACTTGGTATAGGTGCACAGATCTTCACGGAGTGGATCATTGTGACCATTTTGTTCAAGGGGATTTTGATAATTTGAATCCAATAATTAGATATAATAGTATTTAGGTGCTTAAAAACTTTATTGAGTAATGCACATTTATTATCTTGTTTGGATGGATTTCATGCAAATGTTAAAAATAATAAAACATGCATTCATTTAATATACCTAGAAATTCAATGTTTAGGATTTTATATAGCATGTTTATTAATTATTTTTATGTTCATTAAATTATTTTTAATCATTCAATAATTCAATAATATTAATGAAAAAATAATAAAATCAAGAATGGAGTTCAAATATATTTCATTTAGAAGGTTCCTAAACTAATATATTTGTAAAAAATGATAAAAGAGGGAAAAGGGAGAAATAAAATATTGTAATAATGAATGGAGATTCAAACCTTTCAATCATAAAAACTCCATAAACTAGCCTCAAGTGTGAAAAACACATGTATTATCAGATTAAAAGCTAATGCAATCTTATTAGGATGATCAAACAATGGAAGGGATAACACAACCACCATATACCTGTACAAATTGTGAATATACTTATAAATTTTGTTATTAATCAAAATACATTATTTTGAAAATCCAAATTGAGTCCACCAAGAATAATCAGTTACAAATCCACCTATTTAAAGGTAGGGTAGGATATGAGAGAGATATTAATCTATTAAAATTAGAAATTGCATGAAAAATGAAAGGGATGTCCTTTATAATCTCTTTGGGGAGACTAAAAGTCAACCTTTCTATAATAAAAGTAAATAATTATATAGAAATTGTAGTCCTAAAAGGGAATATTTTCCATATAAAACACTCAACCACCTCCATAATGTTCAATAAGTACTTTTCATGTAAATTTTTCTACCCTTCATGGCACTTTTTCTATTCACCACTTACACAAGACAAAAAAAAGTCATTTTTTCAATATGGATATCTTATAGGTGTTTTAAGTGCACTTTACCAAGGAAAAAATATAACAAGGTTAGAATAATGACCATAAAATTGATTAAAAACCTTATCAAGAAACTAATTACACCAAAATGTCCACATCAAACCCATCTTTCCAACACATCTAATGGTTTTCAAATATGACAGTTAGATATAAATTTATTATTACAAAATTGATCTCATGTCCAAAGGTGTCAGGGTTTTGGGGATACATTATATTTGTTATGGTTTGATTCTTTCAATTTATGTGTTTGAGTCTAAAGGATCCAATGTAACCCTAAAACCTTAAAACATTCATGGGAGGTCTAAAATCTTGACACTCCAAAGTGAGGTCAAAATTATACCTTAGGACAAAGTGCTAAATATAAAAAACCTCGATCAAACTTGACCTTCATGATGGAGAGAAAATAAGGAACAAGGATACAAAAATGATCACACCTACTAATTATAATATGATATAAAAAACATATTATACATGATGTGTGTATAAAAATAAAACTAAGCTCAAGGTCAAAAGTTATGGGCAAAAACCCTATCAAATCATGTCAGGACATTAGGGCTACATTATAGCTATTTGGTTTTGATTCCTATATTGTAGGTGTCAAATTATGATGACTAAAATGTAGTCCTAAAACCCTAAAACTTTCATGGAAGGTACAAAACTTTAACATGGTAAAAACAGGGCCAAAACACACTTCCAAACTAAGAGTTATAAATGAAAAACCTTCCCTTGGACTCTATTTCCACTATAGGGAGAGAAAAAATAATAGACATAGGAAAATGCACCTAACATAATATTAGTTAATCCACAAAGAAAACAAATTCTACCAAAAATTTTATGTTCCTACTTTCTAATGCACTAAGTGGTTTGAAAATTTTAGACCTGGTTTGAAAGTTATGGTCATTTAAACAACCCCTACTTAGATATGTTAGGGTTTTAGAACTACACTACAACCATAAAAGTCTTATGAATTCACTATAGTCATTAAAATTTGATGACTACATTATAATTGTTATAATATGATATATGAATTATAGTTGTTGATTCTTGACAATTGTAGTGTAGTCCCAAAACCTTGAAACATCTAGTCAAGGGTCATTTAAATGACCATAAATTTTGAACCAGAGCTCATATTTTCAAATTTTTTGGTACATTAGAAAATGGGAAGCATGGGAGGTCCAAAAAATTATCATGGTAAAATGAGGAAAAATATTCACTTCTATACCAAGAGTTATAAACTAAAAACCTTCCCTTGCACTAGATCTCTGCAATGGGGAGAGAAAATAGAATAGGTCTAGGAAAAATCTTATAACATAATATTGGTGCATCCCCCAAGCAAATAAATTATACCAAAATTTTTGTGTTCCCATTTTCTAGTGCATGGAGAGGTTTTAAAATTTTATCCCTAGTTCAAAATTTATGGTCATTTAAATGACCCATACCTAGATGTGTCAAGGTTTTGGGAGTACACTACAACCACTAGAGTCTGACAACTGCACTATAGTCATCAAAGCTTGATGATTGAATTACAGTCATCAAAATATGATGAATTAACTAAAATTGTTATAGCATAATATATTCAATGTATTTATAAAATCCTAACACCTATAACATAGTTTTTATATTCTAATGGTTGTAATGCAATCAAACTACATTGTAAGGGCAAAAATTTGATAGCTTCTAAAAGGAGCAAGAAGACATTTTCAAGTGAAAGTTAAAACAAAAAAATTTATAACATGAACACTCTATAATATGTATATTTTTTTGGAAACCAAAATGGCACACAAATCAATAATAACCCTTTATACAACTCAAGAGAGTTGAGCAGGCCACATGCATAATAGGGGCCTGACTCCTACACTATAAAAAAGGGGGTCAAAACTAAATTTTGAGAGCAACTATTATATATGAAAATTTATCACATGGACTTGGTATCCAAATATGATAGGTTTTAGGAGACCAAAGGGCATGTATATTAAGGTGACCCCATAGAGAAAGATAAGAGAGTTAGGAGAGCTAAGAGAGCCAAGCTTCAAATGTAAATTGAGAGATCAAAATTACACTTTTATGAGAAGTGTAAATATATAGTTTATTTTAATATAAATGGTATTTAAAATGATGGTGGTTTTGATTCTTGGTTTAGAATTAAAATTGATGAGGTCCACAAAGACAACTTGTTGTGTTATGACCAATGAACTGTGAGTATAAGGAGTAGAGAAAAAGGAAAAAAAAGAAGCTCCTTGATTCTTGGAATAATTAGGTCATGTTTTGAAACAAATAACACATATGACCATGAAAACATACATGTATCAAATATATCACATATTCTTACCTACATGATTTATTAGTTAGAAAGGGTTACCTAACCTATTTACCCAAATGACACCCTTCATAAACATTTATATTTTCTTGAATAGATGGGAGTCCATGCACAATTTTATTTTTACTCAAGATTTTTAAATATTGGTAACTCAAATGACCATATATCTCATGCCATATAGTACTAAACTACTCAATTATTTCTAAATCACATTGTTCTACATATTTAGGATCTATAATCTTATACAGACCCTTTTCCCTTATAGTAATAAGCTTATCATTGAGTGTAGTGACATTACATTTGTTTCCTCTAAAATTAACCACCAATTTTTTATTTTTGGTAATTTCATTTATAGACAAAAGTTTTTTATTCATATCTAGTGCATATTTGACAATATTAAATGTATATCTATACTCATTATTTAAAATTATTTATGCATCCCCATAACCCTTAATGCCATGTGTCCATCCATCACCTAAGTAAATATTTTCATCACTAATATTATCCTAAATAAATTTTACATAACAATATTAGTGACATGTGTAGTGTTTTGAATCTCCTGAGTCAAAACACCAACTTCATGACTTGCATGATTGGTCCTGTGTTGCTAAAAAATTAAATTCAGTAGATGCCTCCTTTTTTAATTCTTTTGTAATATTAAAATGTCTATATTTATTGTTTTAATTATCTATATAATATTTTATATTTATTAAAATAACCTAGTTACTTCAAATAAAAACACTTTGATTTGGTTTTATTTGAATCACTTATATTATTCTTTGAAGAATATTTATTTGCTGACTATTTACCCTTGTCTTTTTCCTCTCTATAAAATTAGTCTATGTATATGTGGATGTTGAAGTTATCAAATATTCCTGATTTCATTCCTTTTTTATGAGAAGATTGGACTACTTGTTGGAGTTCTAGGTTGCACCGTAGCTGAGTAGATAAGTGTTCAAGTCTTATCCTCAAACCTAGTCCAACATGGGAGTGACCTTAGACTATGGGTTGTCTATTTTTAAGGTCATACCTCTATTTTTAATGTGGATAGATCCCATAATATTATAATTAAAAACCTTCTAAGATATAAACCTATCATAAAGAAAAGGGGAAAAAATGGAAACTAATGCAAAATCTACTCTAGGTGGTGATGCACCAAATGATGAAGGATCTAATCTTAATCATTTCCTTTGATAGCTAATGATGAACTTAATAGAGATAAATATTGATCAAAATATTCACTTATGTTTTTATCATGAGTGTTTTTTAAGTAATTTGAATAGATTCTACCACATGAAGGACTACGTCTAGACCTACAATGAGATACTAGTAACCTATGACACTTCAAGGAACATTCCTATCTACCAACACACCATACAACATAAAAGAAAATAAAACTTGAATATAGGTATATAAAAGGACCTATACATGACCATAAAATACATAAATATTAAAATCAAACTCTCGATAATCACACTAACATTCCACAAGAATATGAAATTATCTTTAATTGCTTCAAAAGAGTTTACAAAGTATGTTTGGTAGAACTTTGATACACCCAACTGGGGGATGGAAAAAATATATAAATGAATAATTTTATATATATAATGGAATATAAGAGATGTAAATCCAAGTGTAATATTGGTCATTAATGCACCCAAAGTGGCATAGGGTAGTTACATAGAATGGTCCCTCTCCTTGAGCATTGACACCCCATTGATGAGTCCATTTTTAGCATTATGGAAGATTTAACTCCTTAAATTTACCTTATTCATGACTTTAAAATTATAAAAATAGATCCATATTCCTTCCTTTGGTATTTTCAATGCACATGGGGTGTAAATAGGTTCACTTGAGGCATTGAGTAGCCTTTCCATCAATATGCATGCCAAATGGTTCATGAAACTACATCTATCCTATAATAATGGATCCTATTTTGGTGTAGAATCACCTATATAAATATTAAAATGAGATTATATGGTCTATTAATGGCCTCACACCACCCTTTGCTTACTAGATCTTTCCATTTGCATGATAAATAGGCTTATATGGTTTGATCTCCAATTTTATATCCATTTCCACTATGTGAGTGATCCAAAAATTAAACTTAGGCTCTAATTTAATTTGGTTAGACTTATATAGTCCTTATATAACCTATATATTATTATCATTGAGATTATTAAAGAGTCCTTCACCTACAACACACATTAGCCTTGTATGACCAGGCCAATTGGACTACCTCACAAACTAGCAGTTTAGATGGAGATGATGAGAACACTTCTAGTTAGTTTCATGAGCTTTATTCATGTTGGATAGATAGAAAAAGTCCTAAAACTTCTATTTCATGGTCTATAATTCTTTATTAGGCTCTACATCATAAATTTTGGCTAAAATCCTACAAATTTGTCCTTTTAAGAGATGTTTGTATAGTTTCTATACCATCTAAAGCCATGAGTTATATCCCCCTTGAATTTCATACATGATCAAAGTGATAAACCAATAATTTTTTATCAAATGAATATATCTTTCCTTAAAGATTTCTAGACTAGTCATTATTAGGGTTTAGGGAGGTTTTATGGGGTTTAAGATTTTTAGGCCTAGTTCATGGATATATAAGCTTGGGTTTTTTAATCCACTATACAAATAACAATCCAATAATCCCCCTCAACTCCCATGAAAATCTAGACTCTACATGTGTAACCCTCAAACTATGGTAAGCACTTGAAGGTGTTCTTTGTATGAAGAATTTGCCCTCTGAATGATCTTTGTGTGCCTACAAGTAGAAAGGTCGTATTTGATGAGTTCCCTATGGGATTAAACTTAGATAAGGGCCTTAAAATAATGTGGTCTCCATCCCCTTTTGAATTATAATAATTGACATTTCCCAACTTGTCTTTTATTTCACTTTTGAAAGCATAGTCCTAATGGATTTTAATGATTTTTCTTGTTTGTAAACATGAACAATGGACTTTGGCTTCCATATTGGAGGTATGAACCATATTTTCATTATGTATGACTATGAAAATACCCTAAAAACTTTATAAAGTAGCATTATTTCCTTCATTGTGCTAATTTTCTTCCTTGGGGTGCATACATCCATGTGTACCAAGACCTACACTTTTATATCTAATGAACCAATCATGAATTTTAGCATGGAGACCACTATGAGGCTTAGTTGGGTAATTTGGGAGTCATTCTCCCTCCCTAAACTCATTTTCACATGTATGTTTTATATACCATCGTTCTTAAGCTCAAACTAGCTTCTTTAGGTCTCTTCCATTCAACTTTGACCCTACACATGCCAACCAAGGAATCATGGTGGTGTTCAGAGGATATTACAAGAACTTAAAGGTCATTTAAAGGATAAATCCCTTCATTTGGATGGGTTTTTGGGTGATATTTCATCATGTCATTTTTGGGCTTTGTGCAAGGTTTGAGATGTCTACCATCTTAACAGTGGTTCATAAAGTATGAACATCTAAACTTGAAATAACTACCATATATGTTTAGGTAATTGACCCCATCATCTCTCATGAACAATATGGATTCCCATGCAAAGTCTCCTTAGATTATATGAGCATCATAAGGTGAGGTTAGGGTTATTTATAGGCATTTTTGAGTCTTTATTTTCTTAGCATTCATTCATAGAGCCTAGCCCCTTTATGCCAATAGATCTATCATGAATGTTTAGTCCATGTGGACACTTAAACCTCCCTAGGAGATTTGGATTTGAGGATTCTTTTGTTATAGTAAGTGAGCATTTGAACATTCCCCTTGAATTGCTTATATGTAGGTGAACTAGATCGAGCTAGGTTCTATGGCCTTTGGATCATTTTTCCACCTATTATCTCTTGAAACCCATTCATTGGGTCTAAAAAATGCTCACACTCCTCACCTTTGTCATTGGATTGGTTACTATAACTTTTATATGTCCCAATATATTGTTAAGGTCTATGTGTAAGCATTTGTACCTAACTATGTTAGCCCATCTCTAAGGTTTTTTAATATAAATCTAAGTTCTATACCTTAATATGGGGTTTAGGGGCATGTAGAAATCATTCCTTATTAAAAATATACCCTTTGGTGATCTCACATTGCTTTCATATATTATGTAACTTGAATGGGTATTTAACTAACTATATGCTTGCCATAGACAAGCCTTGGTTTGAGACAAAATAGTGGGTATACCCACTATTTTTCCTAGCTAAGTGAACATATGGACATATTTGGTAAGCCATGACCATCATTTTTTACTAATTTTTTAGGCTTGTTTGTACTTTTATGTGTCCCATATCACCATTTTAGCTCAAAATAGATCAAAACTACCTACTAACATTGGACTCAAACATGTAGCTTTTAACATGGTGATGAGTGTCATTTAACTCTTCATTTAATCAATCTCTCAAACTGATGTCTATCAAGCCAATTCTGGTGTCTAAATCTATCTAAATATTTTTTTTTGGTGGTAGATATATAGATTGGTCTTTAAGGGGTTTGGTAACCTTAATCTAACTCTTACCAATGAAAGGATGTTTCTACACTAGTTGTTTCACACTTGGTAAAAGAATAAATTAATTATCAATCTAAACTAATTCAATCCTTTTGATTCAAATCAAAGCACACTTAATCTAATTCACACCTTCTTGAAAATGTAAACACTTAGCTTGAATATTTAACAAGAAATAATATGTTAAAGCACACTTACTCTAAAAGGAAATAACTGTTGAAATGTAAATCTTAAATATACTTCTTATAAATCACTCCATCATGTATGTATGTGAAATATTCAAATTATCCAATATCATGAAATCAACTAATATAAAAATAAATATTGTATAGAAGTTCTTGGTTCCAAGGAGAGTGGGCCCTTGCTCTTCTTAGAGTTAAGAATGAAGTCTACTAAGTATTGAAAGCTAGAATGACATTACATTAATCAATGGAATGTTGGAATATTTACAATATATATGAAAATTTTAGTGTAACTATATTCATCCTCTTTTTGAAGACAAATATTTGCATATTTATGTTAATACAATTAAACTAAAAATAGTATGCAAAAAAATAGAACTACTTAGTCAATCAATTTATCCCTAAGATAGGATATTTAGATTGATCAAGATCCTAAAAAATATATCTATCTTGATGATATAGTTGTATTATACCTATAATAGTTTTAAGGTCCAAATATATATAAAATATATCTAGATTGAATCCTTCAGAATAACAAGTGAGTATTTATTTGATGTGATTCTAGCTAGAGCAATCTTCCTCTTTTGGACTGGCTATAAACTCACTTAAATCTTAGATTTTAGACCTATAGATTCCATATAGATAGATTTGCAGAGTCTACAGATGTGGTCCTATAGATTCCATAGATATATTTATACTATCTTCAAGCTATTGATGATGATGTTGACTTCTTTGCTACTTTTCACTTCGAATCATCCTTCAATCTACACACATAGCCCCTACCCAAGTCTGTATATGTGGACTGAGTGAGTCTATAGATATGGAATGAGCGAGTCTATAGCTTCACAAAATAAGGATCAAAACTAGAGTTTCTTAAAAATACTACTTCTATCATCTTTCTTTTATATTCTTTAAAACTCAAACACTAAAACATGTTGCTTGCTAGACATTAATGAAAAAATAGTGACTCAAACTTTGGTTTGATATAAATGAGATAAAGTATTTATTTTCCATGCCAAAGTTAACTGAATTCTAATATTTTCATAATATTATATCCTTAAAGAGATGAAATGAATGAAATAGCATATTAATAATGAGCCATATTTCAAGCTCATCTTCTCCCCTAGGCTTTACCTTTTACAAGTCTCATTGCAAAAATCCATCTAGCTTCATTGGTTTTGGGTCTATTCTCCATTCCCTTACTTAGATTATAGTCATCAAATTCATATATGATATGATGATGTGTACTACTTGTAAATCCTTTATACCTTTAAACTATTCATTTTTATATGTTAAATTTTTTATTAGATTGAGTTACCCACTTCTACCATCCTAGAATTAGTATGATGAGAATGGAGGTCTGTACCTCATTACAATCCATGTCTAATCTTCTCTAAAATTTAATACTTCCATAATTTCTTCAAGAATTTCTTTAGCCCTTCTTCTGCTCCATTTTAGATTGTTAGGGGACATACCTTCATGTCTTTCAAGAGAAACTAGTAACTAGTCCCATCATTTCACACTAGTAGCGACAAATGAATCAAACATTTGTCTTATGAATAGGTCAAATGAAATAGTACAGTCATAAAAATATTTAAAATAGTATTTTTTGATATTAGTGTTTAGATAATCTCTCTTGAAATTTTTTTCAATCAATTTAGGAATGGAGAAGGATGGCCTAATGCATAATCTTATAGTTTTAGCATGTTTTGTATATTAGTCAAATCTACTTTTCCAACCCAACTAATTATTTAAGGTGGAATGGAGTGCTCTCAATTTCACTTCTCCTTCATGTATATTTATCAAAAATTTATTGTGTTCATGATCTCTTATTATCAAATCATGCAAATAAAATCACAAAAGAGATCTTGATTATCAGGCTCAAAATTGTAAAATATTTATAAAAATGCAAATGGATCCAAAATAATGTATTGAATATGGAAAGATAATCTAAGAATTTTCCATCTATATAATTATACAAACATAAATAGACTATATGCAAGAGTGGACTTCTATAGGACAAAAGAACCTCGCCTAATTTACAAGCATTCTACAAGTCTTCTTCCAAAGTCTCATTTTTAGTTTCTAATATCTATTTTTCACTTTCCAATATCTTATTTGTAGTGACTAAAATTTTATTCTTCTATTAGAATGTTTGGTATTCCTCTTGAGATTGATGTAAAATTTCTAATGGAGGAATGTATGGATGGTTGGTTTGACATCCTTGATCAATAAATGCTTTAAGAGAAGAGGTAGGTTGACTATCTTTTTTAGGGGTAACAATAGGAAGTGTCTGAGAAGAATTCAATAATTTCTATTTTATTATTCTATTTTATTTATCAATACTCTTTATATATATCCATGAATTTACTTATTCATCCTCTTTTGTTCTATTATTTCTTCCATTTTATTAATTTTCAAATCATATTTCAAAGATGTTATTTCTAACTTTTGTATTAACAAAAAATTAAGTTGACAATTACTGTGTATTTTTCTAACTAGATCTACAATATCTATTGCTTGTTGTTGGATCAATACTTGAGTTTTTAAAAAAATCATGGTTAATTGCAAATAAGGTCCTTTATACTAGATGATTCTCCTTCTTCAAATGTACATGGAGCTTTACCTTTGCATATTGGAATTTCGATTTGAGCATTTTGTTCTTCTATTATGTTGCCTTGCTCAAGTTCCCTTATTTTTTCTAGATAGATTTTTGATTCCTATAATGGTTATATGCAAGGGCTTTCAACATGTTCTTCTACAAAAAGTGCTTCAAGAATTTCTTTTTCTTTGATGATCTGATGTTCTGAAGGTTGAGATAGCTATTTAAGGCCATTTAAAGTATCAACTACTTCTTATTCATTTTCATCTAAAAGAATCAACTTTCTTATTCTTCTCTTAATTTTTTGTGCCACAGTTGATCTTTCTTTTTATATATCAGCCAAACATTTAGCCTTCTCAATTCCTAGTGAAGCAACTCATTTTTTTAATTTTCTTCTCCTTGATAAGAGGATTGGTTGCTCTATAGGTACTTGAGGTTCTTGTGGAGGCTATATAATAGAGGGGGTTTGAATATTGTGGGATATTGTAATCCTTTTGAAATAAGGAAGAGATTCCTTTTAAGCTACATACTACTTTTGTTTTCCCTTTAAACTTGTTTTCGTAGTTGGTGTAACAATTGCAAGTGAATGCCTTTGTGATTTAGTGGCACCTAATGTTCTAGCTTCATCCTGTGGAGATGGAGATGAAAGTTGTCTTGTTACCTTGATCTCAAATGCTTCCAAAAATTATTTCCCCTATTAAATAAAATGATGTTTAATGATGAGATGGATGAGGCAATGGTGTTTAAAAGGGGCATTAGGGGTTATAGTCATGACTTGGAGGGCACCATATAGAAAATATGGAAGATTAATTTTTCATTGAGGGTTTTGCCTCCCATGTTTGAGATGGATTAGAATTTTTATGGCTTCCCCTCCCAAAATAGTACATTTACCCTCAAAATTTATATATTTTATTACCCATAATGCTACAAACTACCATGGTTCAAGAAGTGTATCCCTATGGATTCCCTTAGATTTTCCTTTTGAGTTGATTAAACATGCAACTCTAGTCTGTTCATTACCATTAAATTGAACAATAAGTTCATTGAATGGATTTCATATAGTTACTCTTATCCCCTCATATAGAAATTCTATAATTTTAATTATAACTTGGCTAGACATTGGAATGACAATTCCTTCAATAATAGAAAAATTAGGAGTAAGGTTATTCACAAATTCCCTTACCAGTGTCTCATGGAAGTCGTAGAATTTTTGGATGAATGGAAACTAGCCATTTGTTTCAAAAAATACCATATAATCCTTATCATTGAGTAATTTGGTTACCTTCCTTGGTTTTGACCTTGTCTTTTCACCCATTATTACTTGAATTTGTGAGCTCAAATCAAATTGCTATCAGTTGTAGTAGAAATACCTAATTCAAACTAGGGTTTGCACTTGTTGTTCTTGGGATTCAAAGGAAAGAGATACTAATAGAATTCATAAAAATTGGAAACCTTGTGTTATTACTATCATTATTCCACATGTATTTTAGTCCCATCTAATTTCTATGGACTAGGCTAGCCAACCACCATATTGACTTAGATGATGACATGACATGATGACAAATTATTGCTCTTATGGGAGGGATGGTTGTAACTTTTGCTTCCATAGGATTTTAATTATTTAATTAAATAATGATTATAAAACCCTTAATATTTGGTATTTTAAAGCCTTTATGGGATGTTTCCATAATGTCCCTTCATAATGATTAATGATGTAATTAATTACATTAGTTATATTTATCCATTATGACATGTGTTCCTTCATCTCTTTCTTTTGCATGTTATGATTATTACTTTGTTTTAGGAATATATGGTTATCCACTTGTACTTTTTCATCTTTATAGAATTAAAATTATTTAAATCAAAAACTTCTAGTTTACTAAAACATGAATAAATAAAACTTATAACTCATTTATTCTTACCTCATATCTTGTCCTTCTTTTGCCATTTGTGATCCAATGAGGATTGCATGATCAAATTCATATATATATATATATATATATATATATATATATATATATATATATATATATATATATATATATATATATATATACATATATATACATATATACATATATATATACATACATATATATATACATATATATATATATGTATATATACATATAAATATATACACATACATACATACATATATATACATACATATATATATATATATATATACATGCATATATACACACACACACACAGATATATATATATGTATATATATATATATACATATATATACATATATATATATGTATACACACACACACACATAGATATATATATATATATATATATATATATATTAGTTTTTGCCCATTGACCAGCCATTGCTAGTTTTCTAGCCATGCATCATCAATAGCATCCTCGAAAGGATTTTCACTATTGAGTTTTTTTTTATTTTTTTAAATTATTTATGAAGTGATCAATCATTAAATTAAAATTTCCCCAGAACAAATTGGTTCCTCTAGGAAAGTTACCTGACTTTGCATTTTTTGTACACATTCTTCTTTACTAAGAGGTTTTTGGTAGAGTTTCAGTCTATACCCATTGACTAGAAGAGTCTTTCTACTACCATCAATGGGCATTAGCTTGATAGAGCCATTTTCAAAGACCTCCTCTATTTGGTAATGTCCTATCCACCTTGTCTATAGTTTTTACTTAAACTATTGGAATTTTGAATCAAATAACAATGCCTAGTCTCCTCTCTAAAATTTCCATTGTTTGATATGTGAGTCATGTCAAATATTCCTTTGATTCTGTACCATTTCAGTCTTTTGCAAGGCTTCAAATCTCATTTCATCAAGTTGATTAAGCTTCGTAAGTCTATCCTTTTGTGCATATTCTAATTCAATTCCTACTTCTAGTGTTTTTTCAATGTTTGTAATTCAAACTCAATAGAGAATATAGGTTTTTTACCATAAACTAGCTCTTAAGGGGAAAAACTAGAAGTTGTTTTCTAGGTGGTATATAGGACCAAACTGCTTCTAGTATTTCATCTACCTAATCTTTCCTACTGGTAATAATAATATTAGTCAAAATGATTTCCAATTCTTTGATGGTGACTTCAACTTATCCATTAGCTTGTGGGTGATATGGAAAAGACTTCTTATGATGTGCTTGATATGCTTTCATGAAGTACTTTATCATGTTTGACATGAACTAGGGTCCTTGATCTGAAACTATTTCCCTTGGAGCACCAAATATTTGCATAATATTTAAATATAAGAAATATTCTATAACTTATTTGTGAGCATGGATTAAAATTTCTACTTCTACCCATTTAGTAACATAGTCTATGTAGACTAATAGGTATTCCTTTCCTCTGGATGGGGGGTCCACAAGTCTTACAAAGTCAATTCCCCATTTCTCTAATGATTCCAAAACCAATTGAGGATTGAGAGGCATCTCATCTAAAAGAGTGAGCTATCCCATTCTGTAACATGCATCACATTATCTGACACACCTCTTTACTTGTCTATGAATATGAGTCCAGTAATAACTTACTCTTAGTATGGTCCTCTAGGTTGAGTAATGTCCTCCTCTTGGTTCATCATGATAAGCTTTAATGACATCATAAGCTTCATTTTTGTTACACATTTGTGAAACACATGATCATGTCCAAGTTTAAAAAGCATTCCCTTAATTCATTTAAAAGAACTTTATTTGATTAAACATCTTTTATTTTTGTGAAAATTGTAGAGGAAACTTCCCTGTAGTGAGGTAGTTAGCTATATCAGCAAACCATGGATATTCTATTGAAATAGTAAATAATTGTTCATCTAGAAAATCATCTTCCACTAGTTCTTCTTTACCTAAAGTTTTAATTTTGGACAAGAAATTAGCAACCACATTAAATTTCCCTAGTTTATCTATAGTATTTATATCAGATTCTTGTAAAAGTAATATCCATTTGATAATCCTTCCTCCCATTATTGGTTTTTTAGTAAGGTATCTAATAGTTGAATGGTCTATATAGATAAAAACCTTGTAGCCTATTATATAGTGTCTAAATTTAATTATTTCATAGAATACATCAAGGAACTATTTTTCAATTATGGTGTAATTTTTCTCAATAGGTGTCATATTCTTGTTAATATAATATATAACATGCATGTGATCATTCTAATATTTTTGTCCTAGGACTATACCCATTTTTGTGTTGAGATAATTTGTATATATTTGAAAAGGTTACATCCAATATGGTCCTCTTAACACTAGGGTAATACTAATTGAGGATTTGATGGCTTCAAAAGTTTGTTGGCAATTATCAATCCATACAAACTCACTATCCTTTGTGAGTAATGAAAACATAGGAGCAACTATTTTTATGAATTTGTTTATGAAGCATATATAATAGCCAATATGTCTTAAGAAAAATTTAACCTTTACTTGTGTATGTGGGATGGGTAGGTTGGAGATTATCTCAATTTTATTTGGATCTACATAAAGACATTTTTTAGAAATGTGATGTCCTAACACTATTCCTTGATCCATCATCAACAAGATTTTTTCATGAATTAATGATAATTGAGGTTCCTCACATCTTGTCAGAACTCTTTCTAAATTAGTAAGAGATTATTCATAGGTTTTAGCATGGATAATGAGCTCATCCATGTAAACCTCTACATAGTCATTAGTGAGGTTAGAGAATATTTCCAAAACTACTCTTTAAAAAGTTGTTGGAGCATTGAAAAGTCCAAATGGAGTACTAAGTAGGTGAAGTTTCTCGAAGGATAGGTGAATGTGTTTTTATCCTAATCTTTAACTGCTACCATTATTTGGTTATATCCACTAAACGTATCTAGAAAAGAGAAATATTTCTTCCCTACCAAATTGTTAAGAACTTGATCAATAAAGGGCAAAGGAAAGTGAATTTTTAAAGTTGCCTGTTTAGTTCTCTAAAATCCACACATACTCACCATTTCCCATTATTTTTAGGTACAATTACCAATGGTGAAACCCATTAGCTATTCGAGATGGGGTAAATGAACCTCACATCTAGCAAATTTTGAATTTTTATTTTAACTGTGTCTTTCAATGTTAGATTTATTCTTCTTTGTGGCTATCTTATTAGTTTTACTAACTCTATGTAGATGTAATGTGTGCATACACTTGGGTGAATCCATTTAAATTTAGTGTAATCCCAAGAAAAAGCCTTATTGTGTCAATATAAGACTTTAAAAATTTGAACCTCCTCATCATTTCTTAACTAACTATTGATATTCAAAAAAATTCTAGGTAACACCATGAGAGGTTTAGTGTCTAGATGATTAGACTCCACCTACTTGTATTCACTCATCAATGAATTCAAAGGGTATGGATGAGGTAGTAGTTTATGAAATATGGTTACAATTTTTACAAATCCATCTCCAAGGGGATCATCTTTTGCTAATGGGTAATGGAATGCACTCAATAAATGTGTTTATTGTTTTTCTTCCCAATTCCATACACTTTCCTAAATCAACCTATGGTCATATGATGAATAAGTAGTAGGAGTATTGAGAGAAGATGTCCCAGGAAAGTTTTTAAAGTTTATAGATTATAGACTGGCACAATCTATAGATTCTAGTCTAGTACAGTTTGTAGATTCTAGACTGTTAAACATTATTGTTAAATGGTCATGTTCTTTAGAATCTAAAATTATTTCTTCACTTAATTATTCTAAATGCTTTTTAACTGTAATCATGGCCAAATATGAAAGGTCATTTGTTACTTTGTCTAACTTGTCTACCCAGATATTTTTTTATGTGGTTCACTAATAGTTTTACAAGAGGGTACAAGGAAATACATTTAGATTTTAAACCATTAGAACTGGTCATGTATCCTGACCTACAATCAATTAGTATTACCATAGTAGATAGCCATGATCTTCTTAGTATTAGAGGATATCCTAAATTCTTTATTTTGGGTTGCAGCACCATAAAATCAACTAGATATTCCCAAGACTCAATAAGCACTACAACATTCTCTATAGTTTCTTCTAATTTAGTCACAAATTAACCTACCATTTGAAGGATGGTAGAGGTAGGTTTCATTCCCATGAAAGATAATGTTTCGAGAGTATCAGTTGTCATGGCATTAATTACTACTCCTAAATCAACTAGAACATTAGGAATTTACTTTCATCCTATTGTGACTATTATAACTGGACTACCTGGGTCTGTATACTTAGATATTAATACTTTTCCTGATAATAAATCAATAAGCTTGCCATCAACATGTATGGATTTTTGATATTGTTTCTTCCTTCCAAGTGTTTTGACACATAAATTCTTAATGATTTTATTCAATTTAGGAATATCCCTAATAGATTGTAGTAGGGGTACCTCAATACTCATCTTTTACAACTCATGGATCAAATCCTATTCTTATTTGGTATCATTTTCTTTTAATCTCTTAGGAAAAGGAACTACTAATATAGTAATATTTCCCTTGTGTTTATCAGAGTTTTCATAGCTTTCAATTTCTTTGTTGTTTGGTTGAGACTATTTTGTTTATTCATTTTCATTTTGTACTTAAAAAATGAGAATTATTAGTTCCTTTACAATTTTTCCTAATCTTAACTAAATATCAAAGTAATCAATTACTCCTACATTCATTGTGTCTCCTTGTTCATTGACATAAATAGGTGTTGGTTACTTGTTCTTTGGATTGGCTACTAGTTGTATAATCATTGGGGTATGATTAAATTGTTTTGGATGTTGAAAAATAGGGGGTGGAATTATAGTTTGTTATGGTGGTGGCCTTCTTGGCTGGTTATATTATGGATTGGGACTCTATTGTGGGTTCCATTGTGGATTCCATTGTGGGTGTGACTATTGTTGGGGTACTCATGGTTATTTTGGAAACATCCATGGTTGAATTGATACCCATTCTTGTCCTAGCCATGGTATTTGAGTTGATGGCATCTATGTTTATCCCCACATAGGTGGAGGCACTAGAACATTCCATGATGTTATCCAAGGATTAGCAGGATTTCATGAACCAAACTATCCCTAGACCTAGTTTTGTGGAAAGAAATTCTACCTCTGAATATAATTTAACTCTTCAATGGGTTGAACATTTGATTTCATCTAAGTTTTCAAAGTAGGAAAATAGGTGAAATGATTTATGTCATGGTATTTTCCTTCACAAATTCCATAAGATGAAATGTTTATTTTATCCAAAGGATAGTCTCTAAGGCCATGTTTCAACCTACACTTAGGATAGTATATTGTTAATTTTTTATTGCATTGGTTTTAGCCTAAAGGCCATCCATTTAGTGTTTAGTATGACCAAAATATATTTTTTATATTAGCAAATTCTTCCATTAATTTTCCAAACTCATTGTATTTCCCTAATCTTCCTTTCCTCATTCATGTTTGTGTCCAAGAGTAATTAGTACAGAGTTCTAAAATGTGTTGAAAGGCTAGTTTTTTTATGTTCCCTCCTCCCATTAGATTTAATACATCTATAATTTATTCATCTAATCCTTTGAGGAAAACATGTTTCAATATTTACTTAATAAGTGGGTAATTTCTTTGTTTATGAATAAACACAAATCTATCCAAATAGTCTTCCAAAGACTCATCTTCATTTTGTTTGATTTTAAATAAATCCTCCTTCCTTTCTCTTACCCTATAATAATCCTAATATTTATTCAGGAATTTAGTTTCCGTGTCTTCCCATGTATGAATGGAGTTACCTGGCAAGCCCATGAACCATCTCATGGTTGCATCTTTGAGTGTAGATGGAAAAAATTTTAGTTTTTGATTGTCTATTGTATAGTCATAAGTTTGACAAAGTACCTTAAATTCAAATAGAAACTAGTCAGGGTCTTTTATGGATCTTCCCCAAAAATTTGGCAAATTAGCAAGAGAAATGTTTTTCATGGCAATTTGATCATTAAGATATGAAATAATGGGAAAGGAAAAAGTCCTTATTGGTGGTGCAACCTAATAGTTTTTTTGTTCATCCATGTCTTCTTCTTCTAATAACTCTTTGATATTGGGATTGGTTTCCTAATGAATATTTGTGTAACTGGTTGAGGTTGGTCAAATTCTTCAAAACTTTCTTCAGCTATAGCTCATTCAAATGCTTCTTCTAAATATTTTGTAGCCTCAAGATAATCTCTTAGTATGAGTGGATTTTGTGGATGAATTCATCCTATAGGACTTGGTTATGGTAATGTTCTAGTCCCTAATAATATTTTAGGAGAATCTTGAAGATGAAATTCACTAGCTTGTTTAAGGCTCTCAGCTAAAGATGGTGAAGGACTTCCTTCTCTAAGTTTTAGAGTAGGACTCTCAATTAAATATGTTGGACTTTATTTTTTATTTTTGGAGAGACTTTAGGAATAAATCATCTTTTAGAATCTCTAGGTTAGAACATAAATTGATTGCTCTTTTTATGATTTTGTTATTTTATGTTTGTTTTTTTTCCTTTACTATATAAAAATAAGATTTACTTTACTAACACCTAAAAATTCCCCAGAAATGGTGCCTAAAATTATTATTATTGTTTAACTCTTCATTTAATCAATATCTTAGATTTATGTCTATCAAACTAGGGCTAGGGTCTAAAGCTATCTACAATAAGGCTTTTTGTGGTAAATCTATAGATTGGTCTTTGGGGGGTTTGGTAACCTTAATCTAGCTATTACCAATTAAATGATGTTTCTACACTAGTTGTTTCACACTTGATGAAAGAATAAATTAATTATCAATATAAACTTATTCAATCCTTTTACTTCAAATCAAAACACACTTAATCTAATTCATACCTTCTTGAAAATGTAAACACTCAAATTGGATGTTTAACAAGAAATACTATGTTAAAGCACACTTGATCTAAAAGGAAATAATTATTGAAATGTAAATCTTAAATCTACTTCTTATAAATCGCTCCCTCATGTGTGTGTGTGTGTGTGTGTGTGTGTGTGTGTGTGTGTGTGTGTGTGTGTGTGTGTGTGTGTGTGTGTGTGTGTGTGTGTGTGTGTGTGTGTGTGTGAAATATTCAAATTATCCAATATCATGAAATCAACTAATATAAACATAAATACTATATAGAAATTATTGGTTCTAAGGAGAGTGGGGCTTGCTCTTCTTAGAGTTAGGAATGAAGTCTACTCAGTACTAAAAGTTGGAATGATATTACATTAATCAATGGAAAGCTAAAACATTTACAATGTATCTAAAATTCTAAGTGTAACAACTATATTCATTCTCTTTTCTAAGATAAAAGATTTGCATATTTATGCTTCTATAATCAAACTAAAAATAGTATGCAAAAAATATATAACTACTTAGTCAATCCATGTATCCCTAAGATAGGATATTTAGATTGATCAAGATCCTAAAAAATCTATCTGTCTTGATGAGACAATTGTATTATCCCTATAATAGTTTTAAGGTCCAAATATAGAAAAAATATATCAAGATTGAATCCTTCAAAATAGGAAGTGAGTGTTTCTTTGATGTGATTCCAGCTAGATCAATCTTCCTATTTTTGATTGGTTGTAAACTCACCTAATTCTTATATTTTAGACCTATAGATTTCATAGGAATAGATCTACAAAGTTCATAGATATGGTCCTGCAAAGTCCCTAGATAGATTTATATTGTCTTTGAGTTGTTGATGATGATGGTGACTTCTTTATTGCTTTCCACTTCAAATCATCCTTTAGTTTACACACATAGCCTCTACCCATGTCTGTAGATGTGTACTAAGTGAGTCCATAGATATGGATTGAGTGAGTCCATCGCTTCACAAAACTAGGATCAAAATTAGAGTTTCTAAAAAATATTATTTCTTTCATCTTTCCTATATGTTCTTCAATACTCAAACACTAAAACATGATGTTTGTTAGAAATTAATGAAAAAATAGTGACTCAAACTTTGGTTTGATATAAATGAGATAAATTATTTATTTTCCATGCCAAAGCTAAAAGTCTAAGATTTGCATAAGATTATATCCTTAAAGATATGAAATGAAGGAAACACCATATTAATAATGAGCCATCACATGGACTTCAACAAGGCCTATAAAGGTATTTTTGGCCATGTGGGGGCTTACCATATGATTTTAATGATCATTGAACCTAGGAAATAGCTTGTTAACACCACCTTCTTTAAGAACCCCTCTTTTCATTCAACTTTAGTTTCATACTTACATAGGCTTGTGTAGAATGATGGTTATGATGAAATCATTCTACCTCTTTAGGGGTGGTGGCCATCATTTTTACACTCTTGATGATGTTTACCTTTCCCCCTTCTTCATAGTTTCTACCTCTCTAGTCTCATATGAGGTGGAAATACCAACCTAGACTAGTAGTGTAACTTTAAATTGTTTTTTTCCAAGGTGACTACTTAAAGGGTAGTTATAAGTCTATATAGGCTAGAGATGACACATATAATTCTTTAAAATTGTGATATAAGTGGTCCACATCATCAACAAACCTTCTAATAATGCATATTGTATGATACTCACACCAGCCTTATCAATTTGAGCAATCCACATGGAACTTCTTGAGACCTTATTATAGTAACTTTAATGGATAACTGTAGGTGCTCATTTTGCATCTTCAGATTAATGTATGGTCACATAGGTTAAACACCTAACAATATTCTTTACCCTGATAGTTTTAGTTAAGAAAGGAGGTTACCTTGACATGATCAATCCTTGGGGAAATGGAAATGAATGAAGGAGGATGGTAGTGGAAACATATAGAGTGGGAAGAGTAAAGAAACAATATGTAACACTATATAATGGTAGATAATATACAATGAGGCCATGTGAACATTGAAATGGAATGGAAATGAGACAATACTTCCCCTAATATCAATCCAAGTGAACCCTATTGACCCTCTTATGCACACCTAAGTAGACATAGAAGTTTTGGGGTACGAATGAGGTGTATATGGTCTCAAAATGAAACATAGGATTCTTATAAATACCTTAATATCCATTAAAAACCTCAAGCTCTAAAAAATATGAATAAGTGGTTTGAAGGTAGAGAATGAGATCTAATAGGATTATGAACTCACTATGGGGGGTTGGGAAAGATGTTCAAAAGGGTATGAAGGTATCCAACCACAAATTTACCATTTTTTTCATATATTTTGGGGAAAATTAGAGCCTTATATGTAGATGTGCTTAAAATACACATATAGTCCACCATACATTTTCCTTTGCATATGTATAAACCTCCTTCACTTGAGGTGTTCCAAGGCAACAAGAGGAGTATTGAACCTTCAATATAATCAAGGAGGCATTTTAAGCTATAAATCACTCTTGATAACTCTTCAAGCTTATTTACATTTCTTGATAAATGCATCAAATTATGTCTTTCACACAAACTGGTCTGAAGACCATGCACAAAAACTAGTCAAGGAGATTTTCAAGCTACATAAGCTCACACATGTGAATCCAAAGTTGAAAACACCATAGAAATGTTCTTCAAGGCTTAAATAAATAGGATTTATTATCAATTTTAGTAAATGAGATAAAATACCTTGAAAATCATTGATCCTAAATGGGCCTATGAAGATGATATGGGCATCAAGATTCCTCAACTTCTTAAGGAATGTTAATAAAGGATAGGAAATCAATCTCTAGACCACTATCATGAATGTTTATCTACCTAAGTTTACTTTCTATGGGAAAAATCTTAGGACCCCACTTACCTTCTCCTGAATAGTATAAGTATAAACTTGAGGGGTCCTCTTAACCCACCAATGAGCTTGAAGTAGAAAAGAAATGGTTTTTAGCTCCTAAGACACTAAAACACACTACTCCTTTCACCATTAGATATCTATAAACTCCCTCTTCATAACTATACCTCTAACTAAGCTACGTCATATAGTATAGATCTATATTATTGGGAAAACACCTATAGACTAACATTTTTCCCTACAAATTCTCTTGTTTAGACCTAAAATGTAGCTAGTTGGTGTTATGGAGGGAAGATAGGGGAAAAAAATTGACTTGGTGGTACGAATTGAATTTAGGAAGTTGAAAGGTCATAATTTAGCATGTGTGGGCCCTTTTTGAGAGGGATTAGCATTGACTAAGGTACTAATGGGCCTAAATGAGGTATTAAACTATCCCATGATGTCATAATGAGGTCTTTTGGAGGCATATGGAGTGATTTAGTGGTCAATCCAGGCCAAATAACATCTTATTATGACCAAAACTATTGACCATGCTTAAGTATATGACTTTAAAAGGGGCACATCAATTAGATCGCCATGTTAATGAATATGGAACACCTAAATGGTTAATTAAACCTTAATTAGACCTCATAAAATTCCCTATAATTATTCTTTAAGGCTTAAGAATGGGCATACCTTTGATGATTGTGTATGACCAATATGTCTTTAGACCTTTACCAAGATTTATCCCTAATTTGTCTTCATCAATGCATATTTATCATGTTAAAGACACTTCAAAGTGGATAATAGGTCATCTAGTCATATTTAAACACCATGACACTAAATGAATTAAGATTGAAAAGAGTTATAAAGGTCTACAAGGACTTCCAAAGAAAGTTTGAAACATGACCAAACAATGGACTGACTAGATACCCATTTCAACTCATGACATGAACCATACCCATAGTGACAATGATAGAAAATGAATTTAAGCTATAAGTTTCACTAATTTATATGTATAGGACTAGAAATTTACCAAAATTTATAGTGACTTAGCTAGCTTGACTAGCCTATTGGTCAAGGAACATAGATAATTGGTCAAACTTGTCCATGATGACTTGATAGGTGGAACATGATTGCATATAGATCTACCTTAACCTTGTACACTCTTGAAATAATGAGACACAAGTAAATAAAATTAAAAAACAAGGAACACAACACATAACTACCCTAAAAAAAAACCAAATAACAAACATGACACTTATGCAAGATCACTTGGAGGTAAAAGAAAAACCTACCTACCTATGTACAAAAAAACATGAAAGAGACTTAGTAGTAGAACTTGAGATACCTCCCATTGATATGGATGGGAATTATCTCACCATTAAATTTATCAAGTTCAAATGCATTGATTTCTTTATAACACATGATAATATTAGGTTCACTCCAAAGACTATCAAACTTGGAGTCTTTTCCTAGATTTGTATGATCTTCATCCCACCTAAAGACTGTCTCATTGTTGAAATTTTCTATAGGAATATCTATTATCAAGTGAATTATTAAATTAATGATTATTATACCACATGTTTTGCATTTCACTATCTCTTATCTCCTCCATCTATTTTAGTTCATTCATCCTCACTTGCATATTATCATCCTCTAGGAGTTCAAGTTGGTGGGCAAGCTCTAGTGTAGGTAACTCAAGGGAGATAGGAATTATTACCTCTATACCATAAAAAATAATGTATGGGGAATGTCTAGTAGCCTTCTTAGGTGTCAATATATCTACCCATAAGGTAGTACTCAATCTAGTATGTCACTCCTTTTGACTATCCACCATAGTTATTTTTATGATCCTTAGCAAGCTCTTATTTACGAAATCTTCTAGTCCATTTACCTATGGGTAATATTTATAGGGTGATTTGAGGTATATTATATGTGAAATATCCAAATCACATACCTTGTTTCTAATGAAGGTTAAGGCATTGTTATAAATTATTATTGTAGACACACCAAATCTAGTCACGAGGTTGTTAAAAAACTCTAGGACAAAATTCTCATTGGGTTCTTTGAGGGTAATTACTTCAACCCACCTTGTGAATTAGTATATTAATATAATTATTCACTTGTTTACATTAATTTAACGGGGATATATCATCCCTATGAAATCCAAACCCCATTATGTGAAGGGTTTTTCTACTTGTATTGATTGCAAAGGAAGGGTAGCTAACTTTTGTTTGCTAGTAAACATGGCACATTTTGAACACTTCCTCACCCAAGAGTGTGAATATATAAACAATATGGGAAAAAATTTACCAAATTTAATGATCTTTGAGGCTATGTTCTTTGCAAAAAAGATCCCACTAGTAGGGCCATCATGAAATTGTTTAAGCAACTTGTATACTTGGCATGATTCTGCATACCTAAAAGGTATGTCTCCTACATCCTTCTTGAAAAGTATTCCATATATCAATACATAAGGAATATTTTTCAACATAAATATCCTCCTCTTTGATCTATATAATCCTATGGGACCTTTTCCTAATTTAAGAAATCTGATCACATCATGTGTCCAACTGAGAGGGGTGTTACTTGTAGATGCTTGTTGAATATTATGGAATGCCAACACTTTATCTTCATCTTCCTTTACCTATACTTGAATATGATCAAAAAACCCTATAACTATGATAATATTTATGAATCTAAATTAAATTTTATACTCAATACATTTTATTACCCACCTAGCTCTTTTATCATTGAGGTCCCTATTGAGTATGAACTCTTTGATGTTAGGGTTTACTACCATGAGTATGATCTTGCTATTTGACACCATGTGCCTAAATTTATTCAAAAATATAACCATATAAATCACATGTTTATATAAAAAACTATACCTTTATTCATATCATTCAAAGGCTTGACTAAATAAGGAAATAGGTTGTTCTAGACCTTCACCATTTTGTTGCACTAACATAGCAGAAATTACATCTAATGTAGAAAAAGCATACAAGTAGAATTATTTTTTAAATTTTCTATTAATAAGTGTATTTTAATGAGATATTTACTATTTTATGTCCTCAAATATCCTCTTACCTTCTTTGTTCAAATTTAACTCCTTATGTTTCCTTAGCATGTGAGTGAGAGGTTTGACCAACTCTATAAAGCCAAGGATAAATCTTCTTATGAAGTTAATCTTCCTCAAAAAAATATACAAAACCTTATTATTATTTGGAAGGGGTAAGCATATCATGGACTAAAATCTCTTATGGAATATATAAATATAATATTTGGACACTACATGGCCCAACAATCTACCCTCATGAATAGCAAAGATGAATTTCTTAGGATTCAATGACACTTCAAGTTTCCTACATCTATCAAAGACTAGTTTCAAGTGAGTTATGTGGTCTTATATATCCTTTGGGAATATAGTGATGTCATCAAGGTATATGAACACCATTTCATTGATTAACCCCTCTAAGGCAACATCCATTTCCTTTTAGAAAGTTTCCCCTGCATTAGACAATCCAAAGGGCATTTTCATGTATGCATAAGTGCCCCACTTTATGGTGAAGTCATTCTTATTAATATCCTCTTCCTTGAATAATATGTTAATTTAATTGGATTATCCATAAAGTAATGAAAACCTCTAAGAGCCTACAACCTTTTGAAGTATCTGATCCATTGAGGGTAGTGGGTAGTGGTCTCTTAGAGACACCTTTTTAAGGTCTGTAAAGTCAACACATAATCATATTTCCCCAATGTTCTTCCTAAAAAACATAAGTATTTATACCCATGAGGAATGTTTTATGGGGAATATTATCTTTGACTCAATCAATTTGAACAAATCCTTTCTCATGAGCTCTTCCACCTTTGGATTGACAGACCTTTATTTTTGTCTCACTAGTTTTGCATTACTTTCTGATGTTATAGTATGTTGTGAAATTTTGGGTTCAAAGCCTTTTAATTCATGGTAGTACCTTGAAAATACATCTCAATATTCTTGACATGAATCAACAAATTCAGCTTGAAATTATGATGTGTTAATCTTTCCCAACTTCAATAACTTGTCCTTAAATATTTCTACCCTCTCATAATGTTCTTCTTAGTTGAGATACATACATTATATCTTCTCATATAATAATATTAATTAAATATGATTTAAAATATAAAAATTTCCTTAGGAATTTTTTTAGACCTCATCTGCACTATTTGATCATCATATTAGTGTTGAAACTTGCCTTGGTTCTTGTGGTAGAATTTTACCTCTTGCATGAGAAAATATATAATTTGATCATCATTATAAAAAACATACCAAATCACCTCATTTTCAGGTATATATGGCCTAGATATTATATTTATTTTGGTTTGATCTTAATTTCCTTTGACTCCTTATACAATCTCATACTGAGCTCTAATGGCAACAAGCCTATTTGCATGTTAGTTAGACTCCCTTGGTATGGACTAAATCCTTCATAAGGTCCCATACTTAGTGATTATATGCCTTTAATTCATGGTTATTTAATTAACTAATACCCCTTAATTTTTTCACTATAATATCACTGTCACCTTTTACTTGAAGGATCTTGATGCCTCTCCTTGATTTTTGCAACCCATGTAGAAGATCTTCATAATCAGATATGTTTGAAATGAAATTGAATTAAAACCTTGAAAATAAGTATTAATTTTCATTTTAATGGTAAACCAACATTGCTTCATCCCCACTATCATTATTTGAACTTGAGCCATCAAATAATAAGGTACACAAACCATCACCCTCTTGAGTTGTGCTTGTTAGGCTAGGAATAGTAGTACCTTCCTCATGCATATAATACACCCATAAGTCTTCCTCCTCAATGGTGTTGTGTGGTTTAAATCAATGGTTTTTATTTTCCTATTCACCAAGGTAGAGATCTAATATATCCTCAAGATGATCCTTTGGCTCTTGCTCACTAGCATTCTTATCTTCATCAAGTATGGTGTAGTTTACATTTGAAAGATTGGGAATATAGGGTTTAAAGTGGAACCTTGAAAGAGATTCAAACCTAATAGTGACCCTAGTCCCATATATTTTCCTAAAGACCATGTAATACTAGTCTAAGGAAAGGTAACCTAAATATTTATAGTAAAGTCCTTAGAAAGGCATAGGGTAAAGCATGGGGGTAAAGGAATAATCATAACATCTTGGGTGATAATTTAGTTTGGACATGTTATTAACACAATATATAAAGCCTTTAAGACACCTACTATCTTGGTGGGAGAACCATATAAATTTAATACACCCTTCTCATTAGGAACATACTTAAGTGTTAGCTTGTCTATTATGCCTTTAGACATAATTGAGGTTGAGACCCCATAATATATCATAAAATTATGGATAAGATAATCCTCTATGATGAATGACAAGTAAAATTGAGGTGGATTAACAACCTTAAGTGTTTTAACTTGACTAGGCTAACCATCATTAACATAAACTATACTTACCTTATCAGCTACCTTGTTCACAAGAGAGGGCTTAGATAGCTCATGTTGGAGGATGACTTTCTACCCTAGAATAGATAGAGAATCCCACATAGAAATGATGACATTGGACCTCTTCATGTAGTCCATAATGTTTAATGGATAACTATTATTCTTGGGCTACATCTTGGAGGTGGAAGTATCAATTGACACTTGAGTGACTTGATGAATAAATGGAGCCTTCTACTATTGCCCATGTGTTTGAGGTACTTGTTGAGTTGGATGGGTACTATTCATTACACTTTGAGTGTCAGTATATTGAGTGACTTGAGGAAGTGTGGGATAAACCTTAGGCTACCCCAAACTATCATCCACCATCCTATTTTTATCCTTTGTATTGGTTGTAACTTTATCATCTTCTATGTGTGTATTTTATCCAAAATTTGTTTCCACATGTTTAACGGTCTTAGAGTTAACTTCCCTACTTGTATCAAGTAATTTTCTACCCTTATGGATATTTCATAAATATTAGGTAAATTTTCCAACCCATGGATTTTATCATGACTAAAACATCTACAAGGCTCTTAGGTAGTAAATAAATGCATAATTGGGTGTGGGATTTATGATTTCATGGATTATATCTCAATTTTTTTGAAATCTATAGTTGAAATCAACCATAGATTCTTGGGGTGCCCTATTTATTAAGGTAAGATGCTCAACTAGTGACACATGGTCACTCCTATATTAAAATTGCTTATAAAGGAACTAACCAAAATCATCCCAAAGTATTGATTGAGATAGGAGTTAGACCTCTATACCATTTCTAGGATTTGCCTCTCAAGTATGTGGCTAGTAATCTCATGGATACATTCTCTTGGGTGATATTATATATTGAGCATAGGTTTGCAATGTCAACTATGTGATCTATAAGATTGGTGGAGTTTGCCACTGTAAAATATGGTATATTCTTAAATGAAGAATTTGTGATGTCATCATATTATTGGAAATTAAGAGGTCTAACACCATTGAAGGGTATAAAAGCTTGCAATCTAGGCCTTGGCATTGAGATTGGTGGACTTTTGGGAGACTTTTAATGGGTAGTATTTGTAGATTTTGGAGATTTTGAAGAATTATTGGGTATGAAATTAGGATTAAACATGAACCCTCTTTCTCCTTGCAATGTATAAATGAAATTCAACAAAATAAGTTTTCTTACCTTTTGAAGCTAATATAGTAGAGTTTTGGTGCATGAACTTGCCTTATAATCTACTAATGACTATCTTAGGCAATCTAAATGTCTTTCCATATTGTCAAACTTCTAAAATAAAGTGTAAAATTTCCTTGATTTTTGGTCCCACTAGGTGTTCCAAAACTATTGGAGTTCTAGGTTACACCGTAGATGAGGAAAGAAGTGTTCGAGTCCTATCCTCAAACTTAGTCCAACATGGGAGTGACCTTAAACTATGGGATATCTAGTTTTTAGGTCACACCTCTAGGTTTCATGGGGATAGATCCCCTAATATTATAATTCAAAACTTTCTAAAAAATAAAAATTTACTCTAGGTGGTGATGCACCAAATGATGAAGGATCCACTCTTAATAATTTCCTTTGATGGTTACTGATGAACCTAATGGAGACAAATATTTTTTAGAATCTTCACTAATGTTTTGAGAATGAGTGTTTTTTTATGGATTTTGAATAGATTTTTTCACTTGAAGGACTAAGTCTAGACCTATAATGAGATATTAGTAACCTATGGCACTTTAAGGAACATTCCTATCTGCCAACACACCATACAACCTACAAGAAACTAAAACTTAAAGATAGGTGTATGAAAGGACCTATATATGACCATACAATACATACATATGCAAATCAAACTCTCAATAAGCACACTAACATTTCATAAGAATATAAAATTGTCTTAGATTGCTTCAACAAAGTTTATAAATTAATTTTGGTAGATCTTTTCTACACCTAATCGAGGGATGTTAAACAAGAGCTCAATGCCTACTTTTATATAGAAAATGGAAGACAAGAAATGTAAATCCATGTGTATGAGTGGTAAGTAATGAGCCTAAATTGGCATAGAGAAATTACATAGAGTGGTCCCTCTCTTTGAGCATTGAGACTCTATTGATGAACCCATTTTTAGCATTGTGGAGACTATAACTCCTTCAATTGACCTCATTCATTCTTTGACCATTCTAAAAATAGCTACACATTCCTTATTTATACACATGTGGTGTAAATATGTCTATTTGAGGTGTTGAGAAACCTTTCCATTAATATGCATGCCAAATGGTTCATGAAAGTGAATATGTCCTACAATAATGGCTCTTATTTTGGTGTAGTCTCACCTAGATGACTATTACAATCCATGGATGGTCTATTTATGGCCTCACACCACCCTTTTTTCACTATATCCTTATATGTACATGATAAGTAGGCCTATGTGGTTTGATCTCCAAATTTCTATTCATATCCACTATGTGAGTGATCTAACAGTTGAACTTAGGCTCCAATTTAAGATTTTTTCACCTAAAATACACATTATCCTTGCATGACTAGGTCAATTAGACTACCTCATAGATTTTTAGTTTATATGGAGATGATGAGAACACTTATAGTTAGTTTCTTGAGTTGTATTAATGTTGGATGGATAGAACAAGTCCTAAACCTAATCCTCCCATGGTATAGAATTCTTCATTAGGCTCTATAACAAAAATTCTAACTAAAATTATACAAACTTATCCCTTTAAGAGATGTCCATATAATTTATATACCATCCAAATCAATGAGTTTGATCTTCCTTGAATTACCTAATTGATCCAAGTGATAGACCAACAAATTCTAAGACAAAGAATGTATCTTTCCTTAAACCTTTCTAGATTGGTCATTATTAGGGTTTAAGGAAGGGTTTAGGGATTTGGGATTTTTAGGCCTAGTTCATGGAGATCTAAGCTTGCGGTTTTTAATCAACTATCCCAATCCAATAAGCCCTATTACCTCCCATGAACATCTAGACTCTCCATGTGTAACCTTCAAGCTATGATAAGCTCATGAAGGTGCTCTTTATATGAATAATCTACCATTTGAATGATCTTTGTGTGCCTACGAGAAAAAAGGTCTACCTTGATGATTTCCCTATTAGATTGAACTTAGCCAAGGGCTCTCACACACTATGGCATCCCTCCTATTTTAAATTATAAGCATTTACATTTACCAACTTATATTTTGTTTCACTTTTGAAAAATAGTCCTAATGGGATTTGAAGATTTATCTTATTTGTAGACATTATCCATAGACTTTGGTTTCCATATTAGAGCTATGAACCATATTTGCCTCATATATGATTGGGAAAACTCCCTAAATACTTTAAAAAGAATCATTATTTCCTTAATTATGTCAATTTGTTGGAGATTTTTCATGATGATGTAATGGTGATATCATGGAGGTGTCTTAGTGAGTGGATGAAGTATTTTGATAGCCTAAGTGATAATGACAAAGTATGTAATGTCCTTGTCCTATTTTTATTGAAGTATGATTGGTTGATCTTATATTTTGGCATGGTTAGAGATTCTCATGGATGAATACTAAGTATTTATCATGTGTAAAAGGTCCCTAAGATGTTTTATAAGATTTTATATATTATGTGGATAAGTGGACTTCTTTTGGTTGTTCATTATGTTCATCTAGACATTTTGGTCTAGTGGTAGAAAATCTAAGTAGGAAATTTGATGGTGTCACCATTGCCACATGGAAATGAGTCAAGGGGAGTTGGAAATATTTTTTTGATCACATTATTCCCTAGTTTTTATGTGGAATATCTCAAGTCATGCATCAAATAATGGTCAAAGATATGAGGGTTTAGAATTGGCTTCTCAATTAGAATTCATATTTTCCCATACCTAGCCAAATTTTTAGTTGGCTAGAAAGAGTTGAGTAAGCATGTTGATGATGTAAGAATTCACACATGTGAATGTTTCAAGAGAATTTGATCATTTGGGTTTATTTAATTTTTATCCTAATTTATTTTTACTAAATTTTAGATCATAAAATGAAGCACATCAAAATATGTGTATATGCAAATTTGAGCTCCTAGGTAGTTTGACTATGTTTTCTCATACTTAGATAGTTTTCCAATATGTCAATAAGAGCCAAGTGATAATTTTTATGGTGTTATATATTTCATGTGTGGAGGTGTCAAGAGAAAATGATCATATGGGTTTGTTAATTTTTTTGCATAGTTAATTTGTGCAAAAATCTAAATCATGCAGTGAAGTGTAACAAAAGTTATGAAAGATCAAATTTGGTCTCCCAAACAAAATCAAGACATATTTGGACTTGTGATAGAATATTTTGAGAATTAATTTTAATGTAATTATATATTTCATGTGCAAAAGTATTAGGAATGGTATGTCACATGGTTGGATTCTCCTATCTGAAGAGATCATCTAGTCCAAATTTGAGATCATGCATCAAAAGATAATAGAAGTTATTAAGGTTCAAAAATGGCTACTCAAGAATATTGAAAGAGACCCCATACATAGTAAATTTTGAAAGAGTTAAATATCGATCAAGATCAATGGTACACATTGATCCAATAATTTAGGAAGTAGCAAGATGAGGATAGGTACATGATATTTAATGATTGATCAAAGGTAAGGATAAGAGATCAATGGCAAGTCGATTATTTTATGATTGAGATCAATGGAGCATAATAAGTCAAAATGGTCAAATAAACTAAATTTTAATGGATTTAAAGTTTGGTTTACTTTGGGGAAAAAATGACAGAGTGTGATTGGCCAAGCTAAGCAAAGACACAAGATGATAATAGAGTAGTCAAGGTTTAAATTTTGAGTATTGGTTCCTATGTTTTAAATATCAAACAAGATCAATGGTGTTTATTCAAAATGAGTTGAGAGGACACAAGATTTGAGCATTATCTTCAAAGGTTAACTATGACCATTTGAATTTAACATAGGGAATACCCAAAACTCTATATTTTATCCATATATTTTTATAGAAGTAGAATTTGCTCATGCAATAAAAATAAAAGTGGTAGAATACTCCAAGGGGCATCTATAAATATTGACTTGAAGATTTTAAAGGAAGTAAAATCAAATATATTGAGCCTAGAAGTTGACCATGTGTTCATTCTTATTCTGAAAGTGACTTGAGATAGATATTTGAGCTCATGTTGATGTTGTTTTGATGTCTCATGATGACTTTGACATTTGAGAGTGTTGTAGAATCCATGAGGATGTTATGTGAGTATTTTTGAGTGGTGATCAATCTATATTAAATATGAACAATTCTTAAGAAGTTGACTATATGTTTGGTAATGGTGATCCTATTTATAAGGTCTCTATTTGAGTTGATTAAGCATATGCAAAGGTGAAAATTTTTTATTGTGATCATTTGAGGATGTCAAATGGGACATAAAGAGTAGATCCATGTATTTTAAAGTATTATGATTTTTATTTTTTTTGATGAAGTGATAAAAGTTGGAATGGGTTCACATGCGACCTATAAGGGCTACAAGGGTCTTATTAAAAGGTGTGGTTCCTTAAGGGTGACCTTTAGATGATATGATTGACCTATGAAGATTTTTTTGAGATTTTTATTCATTTAAGAGATTACTTAAGGAATAATTAATGCCTAATGGATGACCAAGGTAGTGATTATCAAGATTTATCTATAAATAGTGAAATAAAAGATGGTGATTTCTAGACTCAGAGTGAGAGACTTGGGAGAGATTTGAGAGAGGATTATGTGTGTGTTTTATGAATTAAAGGAGGGGTAGAGTATCCTAAGGATGATTTGAAGAGAATATTATTTTAAATACTATTTTTGTGACCTATATATCATAATTATATTAGTATAATAGTGCTCTTGTAGATTGAGTACAAGCGAAGGTGAAGAGTGATAAGTAGAGGTCCATCATCAGGTATTGTAGACATTAGTTTAGAGGTGGATGTGTTCATAGGTGATGTTTTGGTAGCTCAAAATCTAAGGTGGTTAGAGCCTCCTTTCAAGGTTAAATTTTCTAAAAGGTTTGGTTGTTATTGTAACTTAACTAGATACATGTTAAAGCACCTTATGGGATTGTAGTCTCACTAAATATAGATTGTAGTTCTTTGATCATTTTTAGATGGTCTAAATTAGATCTTGTTATTATAAGATAGTAGTCCAATTATAGGTTCTAGTGGGTTTTATCCCCCAAGAGCATTTCTTATGTATGTTATGTGTTATGTGATTGATCTTGCATTGTCTCTCTTGCTCATTGATATTAATGATGTGTATGCTTCATGAATGTTTGTGGTAACTGAATAAGTGTTTTTAAAGATTAGAATTAAAGTTGGATTTTTTGGGTTCATTGATTCACTCCCCTTTTTTTATTATTGTACATCTAAAAATTGGTATAAAACCAAGTCATTTTGTAAAGGCTTAATAGCTTGAAGGTGATCTAAGGTAAAATATGGGTAGTCATCAAGGAGGTTTCTCTACTAAGTAATCATTGATGTTCAATGGATCCAATTATGCTTTTTTGAGTGTAAAGATGAGGGCATATATTATGTCCCTAGGGTTTTATGTATGGAGATATATTCTATATTACTATGGTACTCCTATTATTCCTCCATCTAGTGTTGTAAAAAAGTTGTTTCAGAACAATTACAAGGCAATGAATGTTATCACTTATGGTCTTTTAGAGGCTAATACACCAAGGTAATCCATTTTACATTTGCTAAATAAATATGGGAAAAAATGAAGATCATTTTTGAAGGATATTCAAATGTCAAGCTTGTGAAGTTGTAGACTCACATAAGGCAATTTGAAAGTATAAAGATGAAGGAAGAAGATTCTATGGCATCTTTTTTGTAGAGAGTTGATGAGACTGTGAACATCATTAGAGGTCTTGGAGAGAATCTTAAAGAGGCAACTATAGTCCAAAAGGTATTATGGTCTCTATCTCTTAATTTTGATCCAAAATTATTTTCTATAGAAGAGATTCATGATCTTACTCAGTTGAAAATAGATCAATTGCATGGAAACCTTAATACATATGAGATGAGGATAAATGATGATATACCACCAAAAAAGAAATTTACATTCAAGATAGAGATGAAGCCTAAGAATAAGTTCAAAGGTAATAAATCCAAATAGGATTACATATATGACATTGATGAGGATGAAAAAATTACTTTGATTACTAGTAAATTAAACATAGGTTTAGGGAAGTATAAGGGTAAACTACCATTCAAATATTTTAATTATGGAGAGATGGGATATTTTGCTCATAAGTGCCCTCATAATAATGAGAACAAAGATGATGAAGAGCATGGTGAAGGATAAGATAATGATAATAAGACATATAAGAATAAAATATTTAGAAATTTTAAAAATAAGAAGTCCTTTAAAAATAAGAAGAGTCTCTACACCAAAGAAGATTGTAGTTTATTAGATAAGAGTGAAGACTATGACTTAAAATATGATCATGAAGATGATGGTCCTACTAAAAATGAGGATATATTAATGGTTAAGGAAGGAAGTTTCTCATATCATAAGGTGTCTATTTAGAGTGATTTAGATAATGATTAAGATGAGGTGGACTATGATACTGTATGGATGAATGCTCTTGAAGAAGTGAAGAATGATAATAATATCAATAAGAAGATGAATTATAAACTCAATAATTATGAGGATAAATTTAGTGTGTATGAGGAAATATTAAATTAAGACACCAAAGAGCATGAAGATATGATCAAACATCCAATTTGTCAAATGGAAATTATAATTACAAGCCTAAAAGCTAAAGAAGAAGAATGTTTAAGGTATGTTTCTAAAAATGAGTCTCTAAAATATGAGTTAGAGAAGACATCTAGTAAGGTGAAGTAATTTATGATATTTGAAAAGAGCTCATGTAATCTAGACAACATTCTAAGTGGCTAAAAGTATGCTAGTTATATAACTGGTCTTAGATATGAAGAAGAACAAAAGAATGTTACTCAAAACAAGATAAAGACTAATGTGAAATAGGACAATCTAAGGTTGAAGACAAATCATTAGACAAAGACTGAACGTGTTGGAAAAATGAATATAAATCAGATCAAATATCCAAATACCATGAGGTATGAAAGATTTAATGGATATTGTTACACATGTAATCAATTTGGTCATAGGTATAGAGAATGCAAGAGACCTGTTAGAAATGAGTTTTCATGGGACTATGAAGGGGGTCATCATTTAAAAGGAGTAAGGAAAATCAAGTGCTTCAATTATCTTGATATGGGACACTTTGCAAACCATTGTCCACATAATATTATACAAGGTGATTCCTCTTCAAAAGGGGAAGGTTATTTTATTTATCATGAAAAATGACATATAGCAAGTTTCTATCCAAACATGGTAAGACAAACTATGTTTCTATCAAGGAATATGGTGTTCTAAAATTGTAAAAAGAGATGTCACATTGCTAGGTTCTAAAATCAAAGGTCTATAGTCTAGATTAGGTTTAATCAAGATCCTAGAGTGCAATAAAGAAATCATGTTAACACATGGAAGCCAAAGGTGATAAGTGTGACTCATGAGAATACTAAAAGTTCAAGTAATTTTTTTGCGATGGTGGAGAATGCTTCTAAAGTTGAATATTACCAATATGTATCATTATCTATTCATTTTGAGAGTGAAGAGACCAAGTTCAAAGAGAAGACCAAGGTTATGTTTGAAACTAGTCCTAAGGTATGTATGGATCCAAGTGAACATCCTTCTATTGTTGAGCATGTATCATGCAAAGAACATCAATTGTCTATACCTAGCAATGAGGTTCCAAAATATAAGGTGCATCCTTTAGATGAAGATGTATGTCATGAATATTTGTTGTTTCCATGTATTATCAATCTAATTCTATAATAAAAGGAGAATTTTGTAGTGGTTGAGCATGTTGTTTTTCCTAAGCCAAAGAAGAAGAAGAACTATAAGTATCAGATGACCAAAGAGGAGAAAGATTATGGAGAGTTGTGGGAAAAAAATAGTTACACACCATAGTAGAGCATTGTGGTGTAGAGGAGGTCTTTGTATATGCTTCTTAAGAGACTCCTTTTAGTGGATAATTAATTGTGTGTGCTCAATATGATAATTCCAATCATAGGTATTTGGTTAAGGGTGGGTAACAAGTTCATAAGCCTATTTTAGAGTTTTGTGAAGGAGCTATAGTATAGAGTCAAAAAGGGTGGGTCTAGGTGGATTAATGAGATTGATGAAAATTTCAAGAAGATTTTAATCCTAAAAAATGTCTATACACTTCTTTATGATGTGTTCTAGGTGATTGTGTTGAAGGTAAATTGAATATTTTTGAGTGATCTCAATTTTCTCAGTTTTTTAGCTTAAGGGTAAGTAGTCCTAAAATGAGTTATAGGATGTATGGGTTTCCAAAGGTGTGGATGCTCAAATATTATTCTAGAAGTGTGTGATGGGTGTCTTTAGGTGTGAAAGTATTTTCAAAGGTGTGCATTAAACAAAAGAAGGTTTGTTGACCTTATTTGTTTTGAGATTCTAGGGTTTTAGGCTATGCTATAAAAGTGGTTTTCCTTGTGAATTGATGTCTAAGGCTTCTTAATATGTTGAATGGGCCAAATGTGTAGTTAAATAAAGCTTCATATAGAATTAGAGGTTTGTGGTTATCAAATTATTCAAGTTGTTGTTAATATGGAGGGTTAATTGACTAGTAAGCTTGTGAAGGAATTATGTTGCATAGGATGAGTTTGGTGATGAAACTTTGTTTGACTGAAGGGGCATATGGAAGTGCTCTATATATTAATTTGTAGGTCATGAAGATGTGTCTAATTTAAATTAAGGGTAGACATGCCTAGTTTGAATAGGAGTGATTTTTGCTCAGTTTATCCAAAAGAGAAATGTATGCATGTTTTAAGGTGGTTTAGTGTATGTTTATTATTTAGTGAGTGTCATGAAGTTATGTTGGTGGTACTTATAGTAGACTGAGAGATAAGGCTAGTAAGCATATGTGGTTATTTTTCATGGTGTATGGAGATTTTGAAGATACTAAAGTGATGTTTTTGTCACTTGGAATTGCACCCTTTAAGGAGATATATAATCTATCCTCATCCAAATGGAACAATGGAAACACCTCTAGGATTGTGGGTATCCTAAATATGAGTTTAATCACTAGATAGGGCTAGCTCCCTTGGTGTACCACTTTGGATTGCAACTACACTTAACTTGGGGGTGAAAAGGGAAACATATAAATAAAATTAAACTAATCTAAGGGAGGTCATACACAAAATAACATGATTACATCAAACCATATTCATATTACACTTGAAATCAAAGGACCAAATGAACATACACTTTTCCAATCTTCATCTTATCACATCAATGTTACATTGTGAGGTTATGGATTAATGTGCAAATCTAGGAGGATTAGACAAAAGGAATATGAGGGAACTATGACTAAGATAACTCACTAAATATTATAAATTTATTGAAACACTTCACATGCCTTGTAAGAAGAAGCTTTCCAACTACAAATAGATGATAGAATGAAATAACGTGCTAAGGAATCCATAGTCTTCACTTATGCAAAATCAAACATTCCAAATGAACACACTAAGAATTGTCATGAAGGATGTAAAAATTAGTATTATTATTTATCAAAGGGTATACATTTGAGTAGGGATTTTCCATACTCAGGTGGAACATCCATACAATGCCAAAATGGTTAGTTCTTATAGAACTTAAGAGAGAGAAGAGAAGGGAGAAGTAAAAGGGTCAAAAAGACACTTATCAAGATGATAAAATTAGTTAATTGTGAATGAGAAGAGGGAGTGGGATGAACCATGAAATTTAAGAAGATAAAAATTTCAATCCAATTCATAAACCTCATGAAAAGTGTCAAAAAACTCCTCATTCTGGCTCATAACAACTGCCTACATGATTAGCCCTACTTAAATGCCTTATAACTGATTAGGAATAGGTATGATGATTGGAATGAAGTTTAAGGACATAAAACATGCCTCTTAATTCATTTTGTGTAGGATTGGTCATCTAGAATCACCTAGAAAGCAACAATCATCATCTCTAGTCCAAAAACACTCCTTTCATGCACCCTTCACACTTGACCTTAAAAAAGAGATCAACTGCTCATGAAAATCTATAAAAGGTAGTGAATGACATGTTTCAAGTCTCTAAATGGCCTTATAATCATTAGGGACACCTTAAAATCCCATCCACTTGAATTATTCACACTTCTCCCTAGTTTGTCCATTAGGCCAGTTTTGATTAGCTGAGTTAAAGCTCCTAGTTTGGGCACTTAGAATTTTTTTTTAAAGGAATTAAATGACCATAGAGAGTTATAAAAATTATATATATTCATCCAAAACTTTATTTAATCTTTAAAATATTCATGTATCTTTCATAATACAAAAAATGGTCAAAAGTAGTTTGTTTCTCACCCCATTTGTACAGGTCTGTACAACTAATTAGCATGTGAGGGAGCTTGAGTGAGTTTTATGCAAGGTACAATAGGTTTAATGAGAAAATTGTTCCATTAGATCATATTTATATCTCTATCTCCATCGTTAGGTATCTACAAAGGTTTAACAAGGGTTTTAGGCCTGTAGATATTTATGCCTAAATTTAGTAATTTTGTAGGCAACTTTAGGCCTTTGAATGACCAATCTCCATTTGCTTTATGCCCTTAAAATTTGGCATGGGTTTTATTTATAGTATGGGTTAAAAATTAAGTTCATTTTATGCATCAAAAAACTTTTTATCTTTTTTATATTCCATTCTCAAAAGCTCATGTGCCTCTATTTTTATTGTTTTAGGGAAAGTTTCCCTAAACCTAGCTTCATGTCTTTCAATCATGGTTTCACACTCTATTTTTACTTTTTAACACCTTATGTTATCTTTCCATGGCATAAAGACCCTAAAAATACCTTAATTACATGTTCAATTGTTTGTTTCTCTCCATGAAAGCATTTTAGTAACCTACTTAGCCACCTATAAGTGGTGATTCTCAGTATACAGGCAAATTTAGTTTGGACATTGGTCATGGAATGAGCCATAAACATTGTCATAAGCCTATATAGGTACAATGTCTCTCTTAAAACCTTAAAATTATAATTTCACCTCTAAAAAATATTTAAAACCACACTAAGGCTTTGATGATATCATCATGGTTCTTGTATGTGTGCATTGGTTGTATGTATGGGTAGTGAGTGTCTAGAAAGGAGCAACAAGGATGGGAAAAGAGCCTCATTGGTAGATAAAATTAATATAAAACTTCAAATTCATGATACCCATCAAAAAAATATTGAAAAAAGATACAATACATCCTTTTTAATGTGAATATCACTTGCATACATATGGAATAAGTCAAACAGAGTGTTGAATGACTAGTCTAACATGGTGGAGACATAGTTTTTTTAATCAAAATATGGGGTTCTAAGACAAAAACCTATAATTAGTTTAATCCCATGAAATTTAAACATGTAATACACAATTTATCATTCATATGAATCTTCTATATGTAATTTAAACCTCTATAAGTGGGGAATTGATTGAAACTACTCATGGTGGTACCTTCTTACAAAGTGAGCTATTGGACTTATCAAATCAACTTTAAAAATGAAAATAATCATGGAAAAAATTATATGATGAAACCAATATGATCTAAAACCAAACTTAACAAGTGAATTATATGGACCTTTCCATTGAGAGCAAAACTTACAGGGTACATAGATTAACATGCAGATTTGAAAAGGTCAACTTCATGACGATGGTTCATGAAGTACAAGACACAATTTTTCAAAATATTTAAATTTAAATGAAGGTATATAATTATAAAACAACCTCTGAAAATCATTTTCCCTTAAAATTCTTGAGCTATCTGTACTGAGTAAAAACCTGCAAGTCACTTTTGTTTGCCAAGAAGGGTGGAAAGGGAGTAGAATGGTTTTGAGAAATAAATGGTACTTTAAGATAAATAAAAATGTGGTACTAAGATTTGGAAGATAAATAGGCATTTTTTAACCATTTCCCATGTGGAACACTTCCCAAGGAGGCCATAAAAGTGCTAAACTCTTCTTTTCCTTTAAGAAAATTGCCCTTTCTTCTGCATAACCTACCATATTTCAGTTATGTCAGTTATTTAAGACCTATAAGTACATTGGGGCATAAAATAATATTTTTTAACCTTTACATTTCCCAAAAAACCTATATAAAGTAGTAAATGCACCTTTTTGACCCCTAAAATGACTCAAAAGGACATGTGGACTAATAAAATTTATAACGAAGGCTAATATATCATTGAATAACATTAAAGGACCTATGAAACACCTCATGAAAATATATTATTCCTCCAAAAAAATCTATAAAACCAAGTTTTTACCTAGGGATGCCCCAATTTGACCAAAAAGTTAAATTTGGTAAACATATGTAATGGCTCATAAATCTTAGGAGGAGTCCCTCCTAGATGTTTCTTGATGTGTTCCATCAGATTATAGTGGTCTTGTGTGTGTTATTTCTTCATTAGTTTAAGTGCTTAGTTGAAGAGAGTGTTGGCATGGAGCAAGAGGATGTTGTTGAGGCAAGAAGAGGTAGGCACAAGGTAAGGGGGAGTTTGTATTATCTTTTTAAGGTGGTAGTTTCCTATTTATTGGGTTTTTTAGGTCTTCAAGATCATTTGGTGCCCACTTTGTCATTTTATCAAAGGGGAAGAAAGTTCTTATTATAGGAGTGCTTGAAGAGAGAGAAGGTGAGCTTTATATTACTATGTATGATGGTTGTTGACATCAATGACAAAGGGGGAGATTTTTAGAGAGTTGTCATGATGATTTCATGGTGATATCATGGAGGTGCCTTAGTGAGTGGATGAAGTGCCTTTGATATCCTAAGTGATAATGAAAAAGTGTGAAATGTGCTTGTCCTAATTTGCTTGAAGTATGATTGGTTGATCTTTTGTTTTACCATGGTTAGATATTCTCAAGGATGAGTATGGAGTATTGATCATGTGTAAAAGGTCCCTAAGATATTTTATAAGCTATGATAGCTTGTGTGCATAAGTGTAATTCATATAGTTATTCATTATATTCATCTAGACATTTTGGTCTAGTGGTAGAAAATATGAGTAGGTAGTTTGATGATGTCACCATTTCCATGTGGAAATAATTCAAGTGAAATTGGTCATATGGTTATGATCATATTAGTCCCTAGTTTTATACACCAGATTTCAAGTCATGCATTGAAGTGTGGTCCAATATATGAGGGTGAAAAGTTGTCTTCTCAGTTATAATTCATTACTTTCCCATACTTAGCCAAATTTATAGTTGACTAGAAAGCACTGAGTAAGCATGTACATGAAGTCAGCATTTACACATGTAGCCATTTTAGGAGAAGGTGATAATTTGGGTTTATTTGTTTTTGAGCCTAGTTTATTTATGCTAAATTTTAGATCATATGATGAAGTGCATCAAAAGATGTGCATATGCAATGTTGAGCTCCCAAGTAGTTTGACTATGTTTTCCCATATTTAGCTAATTTTTCAATATGGTAAGAAGAACTGAGTGAGAATTTTTATGGTTTTATATCTTTCACATGTGAATGTGTCAAGAGAAACTAATCATATGGGTTTGTTCATTTTTATGCATAGTTGATTTTAACTAAATTCCAAATCATGTGCTAAAGTGTGGCAAATTTTATGAAGAATTAAAGTTGGTCTCCAAATCAAAATCTAGACATAGTTTGATATAATATTTTGAGAAATAATTTTAATGTAATTATATATCCCACATGTGAAGGTTTTAGGAGAAGTATGTCACATGCTTAAATTCTCCTATGTGAGGAGATCATCTAGTCTAAATTTGAGATCGTACATCAAAGTGTAGAAGAATTTATCAAGGTTAAAAAATGGATACTCAAACATATTGAAATTATCTCTACAATTGGTCAATTTTTAAAGAGTTAAAGCTTAATCAAGATCAATGATTCTCATTGCTCTCAGAAGTCAAGAAGCAGTGAGATGAGGACAAGTTCAATGTTTAATGATTGAACAAAGGTAAGGATAAGAGTTAAATGGTGAGTAGGTTTTTGTATGATTGAGATCAATGGAGCATAGTAAGTCAAAATGGTCAAATTAACTGAAGTTTAATGGATTTAAAGTTTTTTTTACTTTCAATAAATATCAATGGAGCTTGATTAGCTAGCTAAGTGAGGAAATGAGATGATAGCAGAGTAATCAAGGTTTAATGTTTGAGTATTGGTGCATATGTGTTAAAGATCAAACAATATCAATGGTGTGTATTTGATATGAGCTAAGAGGACATGATATTTGATCATTGTGTTTGAAGGTTAACTATGACCATTTGGATTCAAATATTTGAATTTAACATCGAGAAAAACTAGATCTTTGTATTTTATCCATATCTTTTGATAGAAGCAGAATTTACTCATGTAGTAAAAATAAAAGTGGTAAAGGACTCCAAGAAACATTTGGAAATATGGATTTTAATATTTAAAAGTGAGTACAATCAAATACATTTATATTTAATTTTACTATGTGTTCATTTTTATTTTGTAAGTGACCCTAGAAGGATATTTGAGCTTGTGTTGATGATGTTTTGATCTCTCATGATGACTTTGCTAGTTAGGAGTGTTGTAGATTCCATGAGGATGATTATTGAGTATTTTTTAGGTGTGATAAATATATATTGAGTATGAAAAATGATTAATAAGTTGACTATATGTTTGATAATGGTGCTCCTATGTATAAGGTCTCTATTTGAGTTGATTGATCATATGCATAGGTGAGAAAAGTTGAATATGATCATTTGAGGATTTTAAAGGGGAAATAAGGAGTAGAACCATGTATTTGAAAGTTGTATTGTGTTATTTTTTTGTTTGATGAAGTGATAAAATAGGGAATGGGTTTACATGAGACCTATAAGGGCTATAAGGGCCTTATTAAAAGGTGTAGTTCCTTAAGGGTGACCTATATATTCTATGGCAAACCTATGAATATTTTTTTGAGCCATTTCTATGTGTGAGAGATGCATTAAGGGCTAAGGCATACCTAATGGCAAACCAAGGTAGTGATTATCAAGATTTCTCTATAAATAGTGATATCAAAGATTTTGATTTATAGACTTAGTGTGAGAGACTTGGAAAGATTTGAGAGAGGATTGTGTGTGTTTTTTATGGAGAAAATGAGGGGTAGAGTTCCCTAAGGATGAGTTAAAGAGAATATTTATTTGAGTATTATTTACATTACCTATAGGTCATAATTCTATTAGAAAAATAGTGCTCTTGTAGATTAATTATGAGAAAAGGTGAAGAGTGATAAGTAGAGATCCATAATCAGGTGTTTTAGACATTATTTCAAAGGTGGATGTGCTCATAGGTGTTGTTATGGTAGATCAACATCTAAGGTGGTTGCAGCCTCCTTACAAGGTTAAAATTACTAAAAGGTCTAGTTATTGTTGTAGCTCAACGAGATAAGTGTTAAAGTACCTTGTGGGATTTTAGTCTCACTAAATAGGGATTGTAATTCCTTGATAATTTATAGATGGTCTAAATTGGATATTGTTATTATAGTATAGTAGTCCAATTATAGGTTCTAGTGGGTTTTCTCCCCCAAATTGGTTTTCCACATATGTCATGTGTTATGTGATTGATCTTGCATTATCTCTATTACTTATTGATATGAATGTTGTGTATGATTAATTAATGCTTGTGGTAACTAATTAGGTGTTTGTAAAAATAAAAATTGATGTTGGATTATTTGGGCTCACTGATTCACCCCCCATCCTTAGTGATTATACCTCTAACACAATTTTCTTCCTTAGGGTGTGTTGTCCCCAAAAATATCACTCATTTTTGGGATAAAATGTGAACTATTTTGGTTTAAATAGACCAAAATAATCTCTTCCCTTCTTGAAATTTGTTATGAGCTTTCAAATTCCTCATTTTTCAAGCTTTTTCAGTCAAGGGTTCAATAGGTTCAAGGTTCAACATTGTCGGCAAGCTTCAAAGAGTCAAGCACTTTGTCAAAGTTCATCAAGTTCAACCACTTCATAGTTCAATGGTTCAAAGGAGTGCTCGAAAGGAAAAATCTTGAGAGTGGAAGTTGCCAAGTGTCATCTGCCAGGACACATTACAATTTGTTTCTAAAAGCAGCAGAATGTGCCACGTGTCCCTTGTAAAGCTTGACAGAAGCCGCCAAGTGTCAACATCTACAATTGTTTCCTTGTGTCTCATTATAACTTAGTGGAGTGCAAAAAGTGACAACATCCATAGTTTCTTCCTTTTTCTTTATTGTTAAGTAAGGACTGTGGTGGGTCCCAGGTGAGTTGCTAAACTCAGTGAAGCACGACAAGTGTTTGCATCTATGTTTTGAGTTTCTTATAAGCTATAAAACTTATTTAAAAAAGATTATCTCAAAGGTTCATAGAGGGTGCCACATGGAAATTATGGAAGGTTTTAATATTTTTTTCTAAAAAATAGTGGAAGTCACCACGTGTCCCTTCTAAAGCTCGATGGAAGCTGCCAAGTGTCAACATCTGCAGTTTCTTCCTTTTGTTTTGTTATTGAGTAAGGACTGTGGTGGGCCCTGAGTAAGTTATTAAAGTAAGTGGAGCATGCAAAGTGTCATCATCTACATGAATCTGAATGAGTCTTGAATGTTTCTAAATCTTAGTGAAATTTGCCATGTGTCATCTTCCACAAGACTCTCAAAAGGTGTCTAAAGCTTCTATAAGTTAAGTGAAAGCTGCCAAGTGTCCTCATCTATTTCACAATAGAAAATGCCATGTGTCACTTGTTAAGATCAGTGGAAAGTGGCCAAAGAAAGTGGAAAATACATGAAGGAATTGCTAAGAAGGATGATGGGCTTGCAGTTGTCAAATTTATAGTAACCAACTAGCTATTCACTTTAAAATGATGACAGACCTGAAGATGTCAAATTTGTGGCAATGAAATAGCTGTTGATCTTTATAGGCCTAAGCATAGACTTGAATGTTTTCAAAGGCATTCAAAGACCTTCAGGGCAAGAGGAAGAACCACTGAGAGGAAGAACCAAAATAACTAGAAAGAGGAAAAGATAGCTTGAAGGCTCAAATTATAGCAGGAAAGGGGGAAGACTAGAAATATCTATGCAGTAGTTATTCCAGTAGGTGGAACAGTCCACCAAGTAGATATTTGAGCCTGCAAACATTGAAGGCATGGCTTGTTTATCTCCTTTTGGGTAAAGGTGAGGTGGATAGATGTGCAGACATTAGGTGATAGACCAGATGATTCAATCCTAAGAGAAGACATTCGAGATGAATCAACACACCATAGTTAAGGTGGCCACCCTATTCTAGCATGGCCCTCTTTGAAAAAATTGAAAATGCATTCAATGCATTAAGTATAGCATGGGTCATTCCATGGATCAAAGTGCCAAGCCTTTCTTGGCTACTATATATTGTATTCCCTTATGTCATTTTAAGAGAGATATTTTTTTATCATAAAAGCAAGACTCTGCCTAAATTAAAAGGAAAACACTAAGACTTTGAGCTCAGATTGTTGTTCATATTATTTTATTTGAATGAGAAATAAATTTAATTGTAGACTTTGTGCTATTATAGCTTGTGCCATTTTAGGATATTGTTCTTATGTTTGTCTTCTAGATGCATTCTTATTTATTTAATCTAACAAACAAAACAAGTGGAAGTGATAAGGAAGATGTCTTGAAGTCAGTTAATTTCAGACTTTGTGTTATTATAGTTATCTTCAGTGTGTGTTTTTAGCTTCTTTCTATGTCAAGGATTATGGGATGACTTTATGCCCCCATTATCCTTTTTATTTCACTCTTTAGGTAGTTGAGGTGGAAACTTTGTGTTCCATTTCATCCTACTGGTTAATACCTTATGTTACCAGTTTCTTGTCACTACTTGAAAGAACTCCTACTATTTACTGCAAGATCACTTCTAAAAGAAGAGAAGTGCCTTTAGTGTCTTCACTAAGATTTCTCCTTTGTTTTTGAGCATCATCTTTGAAAGAAGAGAGATGGATGGTGTTGCCCTACCCCTGAGTGTTATTTTCTACTTATATTTATAGTATATAACCCCTCATATTTAACAGGGAACCTCCCTTTGATGAGAGGAGATATTTGTCCCCTTTGGATGTGGTAAACCTGCAACTTTGGATGACCAATCTCCTTTGTTATGGTTAGTAAGACCTATTTTGAACATCAGTTAGCTGATTGACAAAATATTCACCCAATAGTCTTTTTGGAAACTCCACTGGGGAATGATGACTATCTCCTATCCTTATCCATTATATCTTCTTGCAACTCTACTTTGTGTCTTATCTATTATCATTATAGCTTTACCATTTTCTTCCTATCCTCACATAATAGTATTTTTGGTGACTCTGATGGGGAAGGACATGCAGTTTGAAGCCTCAAAATTCAAGCTGAAGTAAGACTAGTCCCTTTCTATTTTTGCTTCACAATCTGGCAACTCCATACTATACCAGAAGCCAGAGAGTTCAAGGTGTTGTTGACCCTATCTTTGAGTTGGTGCAGCAAGGAAATTTCAACTTATTCCCTCCCCAACTTCAAGTTCAATGATCCAGTAGTGTTCCTCCTACTCGTACTAGGTCACCAACCCAAGGTAGAGCTATTTTTTTTATTGTTAACAAAGCATTGCCCATCTATACTCCACCTAGATTCATTATCCCCTTTTTCCATAATCTAATCATGGAAATTTAAGGCCCCTAGGGTAACTCACTCAGTCCCCTAAATCTCACTCCACCTCTACATGAACTTCCACATAGCTCAAGGAATAACTTTCCCAAATTATTTGGTGATGGGAGAGTTCATCCTAATGAACACATTATAGCTTTCATCATAGCCTATGGTGTGATAGGCATGGAATTTGAGGACGTGGTAGCCAATATTTTCATGGAAACACTATAAGGTGCCACTACAAACTAGTTCTACCATCTGCAAGCTAGATCAATGACTGACTGAGACACACTCAAAGCTAAATTTAAAGCTAGGTTCAACCCTACAAAAGATGCACACACCTTATTGGCCCATCTCACACAGATGAAGAAATAACCTCATGAACTTATGAGGGATTTCATAGCAAAGTTTGACAAGCTAAAGAACTAAATTCTTGTAATTGCTCAGCCAACACTTGAAAATGTTAAATGCTTCTTCATCAACTCACAACTCCCTGAAGTGAGTTTTTTGCTAAGATGCACTAGCCACATAGACCTTGAGGTTTCTCAAGACTTGGCTACTGAGGTAGAAGATGACCTTATCTTTGCAAAAAAGATAAGGAGATATCCAAATAGAGGTAAATCTTCTTCTTGCTCTAAATACTCACCTTCAACCATCACTGATCCAATGGTGCAAAAGCTAGCAAATGAATTATTGGCCCTCAGAAAACAAATGGCACAAGGGATGCCATCTACTCCTTCATATAGAGATGTACCAAGGAAGACATTCCCTAATTAGTCATATCAAGGCAATGCTACCAGGAACCAAGGGTAAGCAAATCATCTCCCTCCCCCTCAGAGGAATAACCTTGCCATTGAAGCACCTCCAACCAACTTAGTAGTTGGATATCTTGAAGCTGAATCAGATTTCTCATTCCAGCCTAAGTTGGATCCTAAAGATGACACTAATATCTTCACTGAAAAAGAAGAAGAATTAGCTGATGAATCAAACATTAGTTTCCTAAATTATCAAGACAAACCTAGAGGTGAAGGTAATGTAGTTGAGGGAACATATGTTGTATTCACCTAGTCCAAGAATTAATCAGCTCAACCAACTAATAAGGAGAAAGCACAGGAGTGAGCTTAGCCTACAATTTTAATTGCTAATTAGGGAACCACTCTTCCTTTCTAGCCGAAGGACCCAGTGATTGTGAGAAATGTAAGTACACCAAACATCCCTACACCTTCTACTTTAGATTCACAGTTTAGTTTTCCCCCTCCTAAAACTCAAAAGGATGAACTTCCATCCTCTATGCCCAATTCATTTCAAACATTTGACATAATTGACCATATATAGAAAACCAAAATTCAAACATTTGATTTTGAATTTGTATAGTCTAACCCTAAGAAATTAGATAAATTGGTTCAATGTGTGAAGAACCAAAACATCCCTGTAGGATAAGCAATTCCCAAGATGACTCATGATTCCCCTAAGAATGCACCCACTAGGAACAACCTTGTCATTACTCCTCCTACTACTCCTAGTAGGATTGAACCATTTTATGTCTCCCTACTGATAAATGGACATCAATTGAATAGTTGCATGATTGATTTTGGAGCTTCAGACAATGTCATTCCTATCAAAGTGGTTGAATCCCTAGGCCTTACACTAACCAAAACTTTTGGTAGATGATTCTCCATGGAGAACAAGTAAGTACCACTTATAGGATAAATCAAGGACACTCAATTTGCATTTGTAGCATTCCTAGAAAATATAATCAAGATGACTATCCTGGTGGCTAATGTTCTGGCATCATATGGCATCCTTCTTGGGTAGAATTTTTGTAAGGATGTTGGAGGTCAATTGAGCATGGACTTATCTGAGAGGCAAGAATCCCTATCAAAGGCATCATGAAGAGGTTGCTCCCTAAAAAGGAAGTAAAATATGTGGTCACCCAATCATCAGCACCTAAATCTCAATTTTTTTTTGAGTCTTTAGGCATGGGTAACTACTTTTTATCTATATAGGAAGTCCATGAAGCACCTTTTAAAGCTCTTGAAGGTGTCAACCTCGAAATAAGTTTAGCTAGAACATTAAAAGAATTGGTAGAGTGCAATGTAAGTGTATAAGAATCCCCCTCTCCAAACAAAGAAGAATCCAAAGAAAAATTAGTGTCTGAGGAGGTATGGATTCTAGAATTTGATGGTAGCTGCTCCTCTATTGGTTCAAGAGCTGGGATTGTGTTGATATCTCCTCAAAGAGATATTTTTACTTCATCATAAGAGTTGTAGTTTAGTAACACCAAAAACACAGCTGAGTATGAATCTATATTACTTGGATTGAAGGTTGCTCAAGACAAAGTCATCAAAATCCTTCATGCTAAAGGGATGTTGAATTGGTGGTTTGTCAGGTGAGAAACCTGTATCAAACCAAGAATGAGAGATTACACCACTACTACAATTTGGTCTAAGATCAGATTGAAAACTTTGATGCCTTTAGCATCTCTACCATACCCAGGGGATTCAATGACAAAGCTGATGGACTAGCTATTTTAGCAACTCTCTTAGTTCCTCACCCAAACTTCAAAGGAGAAAAGTACACTATTGAGCTAGTCTTTCAACCAAGTGTACCTGATAATGCCAGTCATTGGTAGATTTTTAATAATGAAAATCAAATAATTTCCTTCTTGAAACAAAAGGATAACTTTCAATAGCTTCACTTTGAAGGTAATGAGCCTCGACAGCTTGAACCAGCCCATGGATCAAGTGCAGATGCAGGTGAAGAATTCTTGTAACTTAAAGGGAATAAGATTCCTAAAGGCCTGGTTTCCCTTGAGAAGCTATTTGATAAGAATGAAAAATTAATCAAATAGAAACAAGTGGATTTAAGCTCCTCCCAGGAGTTTGATCAAGTAAATCTAGGTACTAAGGATGACCCCAAGATGGTGAACATTGGGAAATGCTACACTCCTGAGAAGAGATTCAAGTTCACTACTTTTCTCAGCTAGTACATGGATGTCTTAGCATACTATTATGATGATTTGAAGTCACTCAGTATTGATGAAATTCATCATGACATTCCTCTCAAAATTGATTCATTACCTTATAGGAAAAAATCTAGATAGTATAATCTGAAGATATCAAGTACTATTCTATCTAAAATATAGAAAATGTTGAATGCTAGAATCATTTTCCCAATCCATCATTCCACATGGATTGCCAACATAGTGCCTATAAGGAAGAAGAATGGAAAAATTCACCTTTGTGTAGACTTTAAGAATTTGAATGAGTCATCCTTAAAGGATAACTATCCTCTGCCCATCATGGATTAAGTGCTTCAGACGGTGACCAGTTCGGAGATGTTATCAATGCTAGACAACTTCTCATGATACAATTAAGTTGAAGTTGGTGAAGCAGACCAGCATAAGACTACATTCACCACACCTTGGGGCACCTTTTCCTATCAGAGAATGCCATTTGGCTTGATAAATGCTAGCACCACATTTTAGAGAGCAATAGATCTTGACTTGATTGTCTTTTCTAAGCATCGCCTAGATCATGTGTGGTACTTGCAACAAGTGCTAGGACATTGCTACCAGAATGGTATTTCCTTAAACCCCAAGAAGTCTATTTTTGGAGTAATAGAAGGGAAGCTTCTTAGACACATTATTTCCTAAGAAGGCATAAATATTGACTCAGACAGAGTCAAGTCCATCCAAGAGCTTGCTTTGCCCATAAGTAAGCCTATAGTTCACTCTTTCTTTGGAAAGGTGAATTTATTAAGAAGGTTCATCCTTGAGTTTGCTAAGAAGACTCATCATATTGTAAATATGATGAATGGAAAGGCCACCTTTAGCTAGACTGAAGAAGTTAAATTGGCATTCCAAGACATAAAGACAGTTATTGCTCATGCCCCAATTTTGGAATGTCTAAATTACAACAAGGAATTCACCATATATAGTTATGCTTCCAAACACACACTTTCAACAATTTTGGTTTAGCAAAACCAATAAGGTGTGGAATATCCCATTTATTTCATGAGCTATCCTTTCAAAACTTATGAGCTGAAGTACTCAAACATGGAGAAGCATGCTTATGCAGTGGTGAAGGTAGTGAAGCATTTTCGCTTCTACATCCTGAATTTGCACATTACTGCCTTGGTTCCTGATACCACGGTTAAATCCATATTAACTTAGCAAGAGTTTAGAACCAAAAGAGGCAATTAGATTTCAAAAATATAGGAGTTTGATTTAGTCATCAAACCAATGAATTTGGTGTGGGGAAAAGGCCTATGCCAATTGATTGCTGACAACAGACCCAAAGAAATAGGGCATGAAGAATCAGAAGAAGACATGCCAATAGTCCTCTTTATCTCCACCACGAATGAGTGGTATTCAAACATTTCTCATTTCCTTACTTATGGTGACTATCTTACCCACTTATCTCATAAAGAAAGGAGGACTATCAAGCTAAAAGCTGCCAATTTTCTCCTCTAGGGAAACAGCCTGTATAAGAGGAGCCTTGATGGAGTGTTCCTTCACTGCATGGACAAGGAGCAACAAAGCCAAATTTTTGAGTCCTTCCATAATTGGGCCTATGGAGGACATTTCTCTACTCCTGTAACTACCCATAAAATTATGTGGCTAGGTATTATTGACCAACTCTCATTCAAGATGCATATAAATGGGTAAGGAAATGTGAACTATGCTAGCAGTTTGTTGGGTGACCCAAGTTAGCTGCCCTGCCTCTCAAACTAGTGGTCATAGAAGAGCCATTCCAATAGTGGGGAATCAATTTCATTGGTGCAATAAACCCAGCTTTGAGTGTTGGACATGATTATGTCCTCACAGCCATAGACTACTTCACCAAGTGGGTGGAAGCTATCCCAACCAAGCATGCTACTTCAAAAGTAGTGTGCAATTTCCTTAAAGAGAATATCATTTCCAGGTTTGGGGTCCTGACCAATATTTTCACTAATAATGTAGCTTGTTTCACTTCCTAGGAGATTAATTAGTTCTATTTTTACTATGGGATCACCCTCTTCCACTCTTCTAATTACTTTTCGTAAGGGAATGGACAAGCTAAATCAAGCAACAAGAACTTGGTAACTATCATTAAGAAGCTAGTAGATGATAACCAAAGGACATGGCATAAAGCATTAGTTGATGCTCTATGGGCAAATGGGATCACACCAAAAAGGGCAATTGGTATGTCTCATTTCTAACTTCTTTATGGACTCAATGCTGAGATACCAATCACCCTAGAATTGCCAGCATTAAAATTATCTAAGGCAATTGAACATCAAACATATGAAAGCTCCATTGATAAGAGGATCATGTGTTTGACTAAGCTAGATGAGCAAATAACTATGGTGGTGGACTGAATTTCTGCCCATCAAAGTCTGGTTAAGAAGCTCTTTGACCAAAAAGCAAAGAACCATGATTTCTAGATTGGAGATCAAGTCTTGCTATGGGACAAAAGGAGAGAACCAAAGGGGATGCATAGGAAGTTTGATTCCCTATGGAGAGGCTCATTCACTATCCATCAGCTAAATCATAAAAATAGCTTCTTATTGAAGTATCAATATGACACGCTCTTTTTGCTACCTCACAATGGGCAACATTTGAAGCACTTCAATTCTTAAAGTATCAGATAGGTTCACCTGTACATATGTATATTTGTATAGTCTTTGTTTTTGCTTTCTATAATTCATTTTCATTTTTTAGAGCCTTTCTTTCTAGGTAGCATGACTCCATAACCCAATGGAATACTTCCAAGCACTAGAGATTCTAGTCTCTACTCCCCTTAGCTATTCCAAGTTTTCAACTGAAGGAAGTTCCCCAACTAGAGCCAGTTGTTGTCCCCAAAAATATCACTCATTTTTGGGATAAAATGTGAACTATTTTGGTTCAAATAGACCAAAATAATCTCTTCCCTTCTTGAAATTTATTCTAATATTTCAAATTCCTCATTTTTCAAGCTTTTTCAATCAAGGGTTCAATGGGTTCAAGGTTCAACATCATCGACAAGCTTCAAAGAGTCAAGCACTTTGTCAAAGTTCATCAAGTTCAACTGCTTCATGGTTCAATGGTTCAAAGGAGTGCCTAAAAAGAAAAATCTTGAGAGCTAAAGCTACCAAGTGTCATCTGTTGGGAAACATTACTATTTGTTTCTAAAAGTAATAGAATGTGCCACGTGTCCCTTGTAAAGCTCGACGGAAGCTGCCAAGTGTCAACATCCATAGTTTCCTCCTTCTATCTTGTTATAACTTGATGGAGCATGACAAGTGTCAACATCCAAAATTTCTTCCTTTTGCTTCATTATTAAGTAAGGACTATGGTGGGCCCTGGGTGAGTTTCTAAACTTAGTAGAGTGTGACAAGTGTCTAAATCCATGTTTTGAGTTTCTTATAGGCTATAAAGCTTCTTTTAAAAAGCTTCTCTTAGAGGCCCATGGAGGGTGCCATGTGGCAACCATGCAAGGTTTTAATATTTTTTTCTAAAAAATAGCAGAAGTCACCACATGTCCCTTGTAAAGCTTGGTGAAAGCTACCACGTGTCAACATCCATAGTTTTTTCCTTTCGTTCCATTATTGAGTAAGGATTGTGGTGGGCCTTGGGTGAGTTGTTAAAGTAAATAGAGCATGCCAAGTGTCATCATCCATGTGAATCTGAATGAGTCTTGAATGTTTATATATTGTTTTTAAAGCTCAGCAAAATCTGCCATGTGTCATCTTCTATAAGACTCTCAAAAGGTGTCTAAAGATTATATAAGATAAGCAAAAGATGCCAAGTGTCCTCACCTATTTCACAGTGGACAATGCCACATGTGACTTGTTAAGATCAGTGGAAAGTAGCCAAATCAAGTGGGAAAGACACGAAGGAATTGCTAAGAAGGACGATGGGCCTGTAGCTATCAAATTTAGGGTAACCAACTAGCCATTCTCTTTCAAATGATGACGGACCTGAAGACATCAAATTTGTAGCAATGAAATAGCTATTGATCTTTGCAGGCCTAAGCACAGACCTAAATGCTTTCAAAGGAATTCAAAGACCTTTAGGTTGAAAGGAAGAATCACCGAGAGGAAGAACCAAAAGAACCAGAAAGGGGAAAAGATAGCTCAAGGGCTCAAATTGTAGCAAGAAAGGGGGAAGACCAAAAATATCTATGTATTAGTTATTCCAATAGGTAGAACAATCCACCAAGTAGATATTTGAGCCTGTAAACATTGAAGGCATGGCTTGTTTGTCTCTTTTGGGGTAAAGGTGAGGTGGATAGCTGTGTAGACATCAAGTGATAGACCAGATGGTTTAGGCCCAAGAGAAGACATTCAAGATTAATCAGCATGCCACAATTAAGGCAACTACCCTGTTCCAACATGATCCTCCTTGACAAAATTGAAAATGCATTCAATGTATTGAGTAAAGCATGGGTCATTCCATGGAGCAAAGTGACAAGCCTTTCTTGGATACTATATATTGTATTCCCTTATGTCATTTTAAGAGAGATATTTTTTAATCAAAGAAGCAAGACTCTACCCAAATTGAAAGGCAAACACTGAGACTTTGAGCTTAGATTGTTGTTCATATTATTTTATCTAAATGAGAAAGCAAGTTACTTGCAGACTTTGTGTTGTTATATCTTGTGCCATTTTAGGAGATTGTTCTTATGTCTATCTTCTACATGCATTCTTGTTTATTTAATCTAACAAGCATAACAAGTGGAAGTGATAAGGAAGATGTCCTAAAGTTAGTTACTTTTAGACTTTGTGTTGTTATAGTTGTCTTTAGTGTGTGTTTTTAGTTTCTTTCTATGTCAAGGATTATAGGATGACTTTATGCCCCCATTATCCTTTGTATTTCACTCTTTGGGTAGTTAAGGTGGAAACTTTGTGTTCCATTTCATCCTACTGGTTACTACTTTGTTACCAGTTTCTTGTCACTACCTGGAAGAACTCCTACTGTTTACTACAAGATCACTTTTGAAATAAGAGAAGTGCCTTCAGTGTCTTCGCCAAGATTTCTCCTTTGTTTATTAGCATTATCTCTAAAAGAAGAGAGATGGATGGTGTTGCCTTACCCTTGAGTGTTATTTTTTGCTTATATTTATAATATATAGCCCCTCATATTTAACAGGGAACCTCCCCTTGATGAGAGGAGAGATTTTTCCCCTTTGGATGTGGTAAACCTACAACTTTGGATGACCAATATCCCTTGCTATGGTTGATAAGACCTATTTTGAACATCAGTTAGCTGATTGACAATATATTCACCCAACAAGGTGTATATAACCATGTGTACCAAGACTTGTACTTTTTTTTCTGATGAAACAGTCATGAAGGTTATCATGGAAACCACCAAGAGGCTTAGTTGGGTGTTTTAGGAGTCATTATTACTCCTTCATCTCATTTACACATATATGTTCTCTATACCCTAGTTCTTGAGCTCAAACTAGCTTCTTCATGTCTCTTCCATACAATTTTGACCTTACACATAACAACCATGGATCCATGGTCATGCTGAGAGAATATTATAAGACCTTAAAGGTGATTTCATGGCTCAATCCCTTATTTTGGATGTATTTTGGGGTGATATTTTATCATCAAGTCATTTTGGGGCTTTATATAGGTTTTGAGATGTCCAACATCTTAATGATGGTTCATAAAGTAGGGATGTCTAGTCCTAAAACAAATACCATATATGTTTAGGGTATTGACCCAATCATCTCTCATAAATAGTTTGGATTCCCATATGAATGCTCCTCTAAGATATGAGCATTAGAATGTGAGGTTAGGGTTATTTGTAGGTAGTTTTGAGTCCTTATTTTCTAAGCATTCATTCATAGATCCTAGCCCCTTTATACTAATAAATCCATCATGAATGTTTACTCCATATAGGTACTTAAACCTCCCATGATCTTTGGCTCTAATGATTTTTGTGGTAGAGTGGGTGACCATTTAAACATGACCCTCAAATTGCCTGTGTGTAGGTGGATTAGATCAAGCTAGGTCTTATGACCTTTGGATCAATTTTACCACCTCTTAGATCCTAAAACCAATTTCATGGGTCTAAAACATGCTCAAAATACTCACTTTGGTCATTATATTGGTTATTATAGCATGTAGAGGTCCCAAGGTCTCATTAAGGTCTATGTCTAAGCATTTGTGCCTGATTATGTTAGCCCATCTCCAAGTTTTTGAATATAAATCTTAGTGGCATACCTTAAGAGGTTGTCTATAGGCCTATAGACATCATTCCTTATTGAAACCAAACCCTATGGGGATCTGAAATTTCTTCCATACCTTATGTACCCTGGATGGATCTTTAACACACTATATGTCTACCATAGACAAGCATTAGTCTAAGACAAAATAGTAGGTATACCCATTATTTATCCTAGTTAAGTGAACATATGGGATTATTTATTAAGTCATTACCATCATTTTTAATGATTTTTTATGCATGTTTGTGCTTGTAAGGGTCCTATATCACCATTTTAGCTTAAAATAGATCCAAACTACTTGTTAATATTGTACTCAAACATGTAATTTTGAACATGGCCTTAAACAAGTCCTATAAAGGTGTTTATGGCCATTGGGTGGCTTACTATATTATTGTAATGATAATTAAACCCAATAAATAGATTTCTAACACCACCTTCTTTTAGAACCCCTCTTTTCATTCAACCTCAATCTCATACCTAAATAGGCCTATGTAGCTTGATGGGTATGATGACATCATTATACCTCTTTAGGGGTGGTGGCCATCGTTTATACACTCTTTATGATGTTTACTTTGCCCCTTATTCATATTTTCTACCTCTCTAAGCTCATATGAGGTAGAAACACTAACCTATACTAGTAGTGCCACTTTGAATTGCTTTCTACCAAGGTGACTTCTTGTAGGGTAGTTATGATTCTATATAAGTTAGAGATGACTCATATAATACTTGAAAATGTTTACATAAATGGTAAAAATCATCATAAAAACTTCATATAATTCATATTATATGATACTCACACCAACCTTCTATGCTTGAGAAATCCACCTAGCACTTCTTAAGACCCTGCTATAGTAACTTTAATGGCTGACTGTAGGTGCTCATTTTGCATCTTCAAATTATTGTATAGTCACATAGGTTCAACACATACCAATATTATTTACCCTAATGGTTTCAGTTAATAAAGGAGGTTAACTTTACATGATAAATCCTTGTGGAAAGGGAAGTTAATGGAGGATGGTAATGGAGACATATGGATTGGGAAGATTAAAGAAACAGGGTGTAACACTATCTAATGGTAATGAAAATATAGTGAGACCTTGTGAACATGGAAATGGCATGTAAAGAAGATAAGACTTCACCTAATATCAATCTAAGTCAACCCTAATAAACCATTTATGCACACATAAGTATACATGGATGTTTTGGGGAAGGAGTGTGGTGTATATGGTCTCAAAATTAAACCTAGGATTCTTATAAATACCTTAATATCCATGAAAAACCTTGAACTCTACAAAATATGACTGAGTGGTTTGAAGGTAAAGAAGGTATGTTAAGACTATGAAGTCATTATGGGGGGTTTGAAAAGATGTTCAAAAGGGCATGAAGGTGTCCCACCACCACTTTACCATCCTTTTCAAATCCTTTGGGGCATATTGGAGCCCTGTAGGTGTGCTTTAATTACACATATAGTCCATCATACAATGTCCTTTACATATGCACAAGCCTCCTTCTCTTGAGGTGTTATAAGGCAATAAGAGGAGTATTGAACCTTAAATCTAATCAAGGAGGCATTATAAACTCTAAAATACTCTTGATAACTCTCTAACCTTGTTTACATCCCTTGATGAATACATCAAACTCTATCTTTTGCATAAACTAGTCTACAAACCATACATAGAAACTAGTTAAGGAGATTTGCAAGCTACATAGGCTCTCACATGTGAATATAAATTTTAAAACACCATGGAAAGGTTCTTAAAGGATTGATGAAATAGGATCTATGATTAGTTATAGAAAATGAGGCATTGACTCCAAGTTGGTCTATGCAGATGAGAAGGGCATAGATATTCCTTAAGTTCTTAAGGAATGTTCATAAAGGACAGGAAATCAATATCTATACCAATGCCATGAATGTTTAGACACATGAGGCTAGTTTTAATGGATAATATATTGTGACCCCACTCACCTTCTCCTATATGGTATAAGTATAAACTTGAGGGGTCCCCTGAACTTCCCAATGAGCTTAAAGTATAGAAGCAATGGTTTTGAGATCCTAAGATACTAAAACACACTGCTCCTTTCACAATTGGATATCTCTAAACTCCCTATGAATAAACATGCCTCTAATTGAGCTATGTCATATATTATAGATCTATACTATTGGGAAAATACCTATAGACTACCCTTTTTTCTTTTAAATTCTCTTGTTTTAGACCTAAAATGTAGCTAGCTAGTTTTGTGGATGGAAGATAGGGGAAACATCATTTTTACTTGGTGGCACGAACTTAGGAAGCTACAAGGTCAAAATTTATCATATATGGGCCCTTTTTAAGAGGAATTAACATTGATTAAGGTACTAATGGGAATACATAAGGTATGAAAATATCCCATTATGGATTAATGAGGTCTTTTGGAGGTGTATGGAGTGATTTAGTGATCAATCAAGGCCAAATAGCATCTTATTATGACCAAAACCATTGACCATGCTCAAGTATATGGATTTAAAATGGTCACATCAATTATATCACCATGTTAATGCATATAGAACACCTCAATGGTAAATGAAACCTTAATTACACCTCATAACATTCCCTATAATTATTATTAAAGGCTTAAGAATGGGCATACCTCTAATGATTTTGTAGGACCAATGTGTTTATATACCTTTACCAAGTTGTCTCTCTAATTTGTCTTCATCACTACATCTTTATCATGTTAAAAACCCTTTAAAGTGGATAAAAGGTCATCTAGGCATATTTGAACACCATGACACTACATGACTCAGACTTGGAAAGAGTTATAAAGGCTTGCAAGGACTACCAAGGAAATTTTGAAACATGACCAAATAGTGGACTGACTAGACACTCCTTTCAACTCATGACATGAACCAAAACCATAGTGTCAATGATGGACCTTAAATTTAACCTATAAGGTTGGTTAATTTCTAGGTCAGGACTAGAAAGTTATCAATACTACTCAAATTCGAATGTTTGTGTCTCTACAATTATGTGTAACAACTCCACAAATGAATCATAAAAAGATGGTAAATTCTAAATAACTAAATAAATAAGGTCTTGATCATCTATAAGTTTTCCCACTAAATTCAAATGATCACAAATATCCTTCAACTATAAAAAGTATTCATAAATAGAACCACCTTATTTCATCCTAGTGGAAAATAGAAGATTTTTCAAATACAATATTCTACTATCTTTAGAAGAGAACATTAGGAGGAAAACATTCAAGATAAATCAAGGGTTATATGAATGGTTGGTAATAACTTTTGGGATGTGAAATGTATGAACCACATTTCTAATGAATGAAGTAATGAGTCCATTTATTTATTATTTTATCACTATGTATTTATATAATATTCTTTTTTCAATTTAATTTTTTATGAGCACATTGATCATTTAAAACATTTTTTTAAGTTTTTAAGGATAAAAATTTACTATTGAACTAGACAAAATGTGAGTGTACTAAATAAAAACTTGTATACTTAGGTCATTAGGTTGGAGATGCAGAATTTAGGGTTGATCTAGAAATACAATGGCCATCATGAATTGTCCAAATACTTATTTATGACCAAAACAAGGAGTTTTGTTGGTGTAATTTAGCATTTGAGTAAATTCATCAATGTTTTCTCTTCCACAACCACACCTTTTCATGCCATTACAAAAATTGGTTAGATTTTAGTTTGGGGTAATAATAAATAATATGTATTTTTCATGTTCAAACATTATCCATGATTCAGTATTAGCTTTTCCTATATTAAAACTACTTTTTTAGTTGAAAACAAATTCTACCCACTATGCTATGGGGGTTTTCCTAGCACAAGGAGATAATCCTATATGTTACCATTTGAATTTTTTTTATTATGGGTAAAGTAGGGTTTTTTTGAAATATGGAATTGACCCTATATAAGAAACAATATATAAGACCTCAACAATCAAAGATAGTCATAACAGTCTACTGCTAGAATGAGAAATTATAGAACAAAATAAAAATAATAAAAAGATGACATAAAAATGATAGAAAAATAACTAAGACCCTTGGCCACCCATGGCCTCTGTGTAGTTGCTAGTTATTATTCCTAGCTCCATATCAAGCCTATGGTAAATTTGTGATTACTCAAGATCCTTATTAAAATCACTATAGATAGATTTCTCACCTATTTTCCTCTCTTCATTCAAAATAAGCCTAAGACATTTTATGGTGTCTATGTTGTGCTTCATGGATGTTTCACTAATATCAATAAGAGTTTTAAGATTGATCTTCAAATCCTTATTTTATTGAGATAGGTTATTTACCACTTCATTCATGACTAATCATTCCCTCATAAACCACCTTAGGATAGAATTTTATAGGTCCAATTCCTCTTCAACTTTTTCAATCTTTATTTCACAATCCAAAATTTATACAACATTATCAAACTCAACATTACAATTTCTCTTGCCAAAGGAAGAATTCTCCAATAGTTTGGGGTTATCAACAAACCCAACCTAATATTTTTGATTCCCCTATTTTTTTTCTTCCAAAAGGGTCGAGGTCATGAATTTTTGGATAATTTTTAAGCCCTCAACTACTAAATCTTCTATATCAACTTGTTTAATCATTTTAAAAACCACATGATGAATTCCACCCACCAGATTCCATCCTCTATCAAGCACTTATATTTTTCATCTTATCACACATCTTAGCTTGAGTTTGATTCCACTTTAAACAAATTCCTTATTGACCTAGATTTAAAATTAGCTATGTCTCTAATTCGTCCCCTTGAAATAATTGTAGATCATGAAAATGATTGTTTGGTGTAGGGGCTATTTATTCTTTCCATATATATTATCCATGATGGATCTCCATAGATTTCAACAAATAAAAAGGTAAACTCATATGGATGAGGTGGAAAAAATAGTTCATTAACATGAAATGAGACCATCACACTAACTTCTACCTACCATATAGAGTTATATATAATATAACTTGCTTGTCTATCTCATCATACAGATGAGGAAACTCATCCCTAAAAAAACCATTATGTAGGTGAGTAATATCTTCCCTATCCTTTAATAATTTAGATTTTTCATATTTAAAATCTCTACCTACTTTAAAAACCTTAGTAGCTTCAATTTTAAGTCTTATTACTTAAGTAATGAGATATTTTTGATATTTATAGACACTCTATTGAACACCATCATAAAAAATTCCAATCCTTAGTAAATATTTCTAATAGATGCATATCATGTCCCTCCACCCTTTGCATAAAATAAACCATCCTTCCTACCTGCAACACTTTATAAACCTCCTTGTCTTCATTAATGTAATTCATAAGAATGGGATTAGTCCTAACCAGTTCCCCACACATCTTGGGATACTTGAGGCACAATCCATTAATGAAAAAACTGAGAACACCTCCTTTGCTAATGAAAATCTTACAAATACCATTTGCATGAATTTTAGCATGACTAAAAATATGATGTATAAAGCACTTGATTTATTGTTCTTTTACATGCCATGATTGATCTTGACATTACATTGCCACATAATGACAATAGATTAATCATTTATGAACACCACCAATAACACACTAAAAATGTGGATAAAGAGGATGTTAAACATAATTAACAACTTAGGTATTAATTGAGGCCTCTGATTTGATAAGTTGGAATATTGATCAAGGTAAAACTTCGAAACTAAATTTGAAGTTATTTCATGGTGAAATTGTAGATTATTATACATATGATAAATTATTTTATTTTATTGTTAAATTTCAAGAAATGTAAACACTATCTTATGGGTAATGAAAACTATTTTCCACATGGATGACCAACTCATCCAATATTTTCAAGAACAAAGAAAACATCAACAAGATAGACATTATAAATGTGTGGATTTTTTTCAACAATGTCATTTAACTATAAAATATATGAAATGTGTGTTGATGCTCAACTACCCCCTATTCCCAGAATGGGAAGCCTACTATTTTGATTTTCTAAAATGCCTAAGATGCCAAGCTTGCTAAGTCATTTAATTGCATAGAAAATTGATTTAATACTTCCCTAGAAAATTATGGTTAATAATTCATCTTGAAAGACATATTAGTATTTATAAATATTTGAATCATTGCAAATTTTTATCAAATTTTTCATTCAAATAATGAATAATTAACTATGAAATTTATTCAAAATTTATAGATAGGCTTCACCAAGAATGCTCTATTTGGGTCACAAATTGGCACAAACATAATAAGTGTCACCCGATTTTATTAGACTAACCTTGCATTTCATTTACATCATTTTCTTTCATAATTTTATTTAAAATCCTTTTAATTTGCTTATGATGGGCATTTAATATTTCTCAAAGTCTAACTTAAATTCTCACATGAATTCATAGGGAATAAAAAATTAAAATATAAATTTCTAATGATTCATGGGATTTCAAATTATATAATAGATTATAAAGTAACACTCAATTCTTAGCATGTCATGTGTCATCATGGTAATTATCCAAGGCATAATTCCTTACTGTTAGAACTTTAAGCTATGTCATTAGCTAAAATAAATTTACTCCATACAAGACACTTGGAATGAATCTACCAATTATTGTGAAACATGTGGAGCTATCCTAAGAGCTCATGAAGGAACTAGCCATTAGAATTCAAATCCATATGTTGTATGTCAAGATCTTGGCCTCCATGAGAAAGGCCATTTAGTCTAAGATACCATGCATCCTACCATAGTCTATAAATCAATGAGATGTTGCCACATGTCCCAAGTAAGACCATCTAAACATGATCAACCTTACAAAGTGATGCATGTTCTCTCTAAATTCATCCAAGATCATGGCATGTCCATATTAAATCACATCTAATCTAAAAATCATGAGAGATCACTAAGTGAACATGTGAATGTACCTGAGCTATCTGATCAAGGCTTAATGATGAATAGCAATACAAAACCCCTTCCAAAAGTGATAAGTGGTAAAAAAAAATAGAGTATCATGAAAATGATGCATGTCCCCCTTTGACCCATGTAATGATGACACTTGTCATACTCACATTAATTCTATCTAAAGATCCACTAAAACACCTTGAAGGCTCGCTAAAGTGACACATGTCTAATAAGGACCCATGAGATGATGTTACATGTCACTCCCACCAAGTTGCATTCCAAGATATATAAGATCACTTTCTAAGTTAATGCATGGAAGCACCCGAGCCACATGATTAAATCTAGGTTGTTGAAAATTATTTAGAACCTTCCAAAAGATCCACCTATTAAATCAAAGTTGTGATCACCCATGAGAAATCCACCTAGTGAAGAAGAAATTCTAATTGCCTGTGAAAGTGACACATGGTACTCTCATAACCAACTAAAACCAAAAGGCTGCACCCAAGAGCCTACCAAAAATCAAAAGATGCCATGTGGTGGAGTACAAACAAGTCATCACACTAAGCTACATTTCAGGAACCCAAAACCAATCAGATGGTACCAAGTATCCTAATTTTAGTTGACTATGTAGCTTAGTCATTTTCAAGCCTTGTGAATGCCTATATATATCTAAGGTGGCATGATATGTGTTAAAAGGTGAAAACCTTTAGCTTTAAAGTTAAATTTGATGGAAAATCAAAGGTAAATTAGTTCTAAATTTGAATTCAAAGGTTACAAGCTCACCATTAATATAGCACAAACCAAAATTACCATCAAAGCTAAATTAATAAAGGCAATTTTCAAAAGGATACCCAGCCCAACTATTACTACTTACATGTGCATTAAAAGCTTTAAGTGTTTTCTCTCTACAATTTACATTCTCAAGTCAACCAAGATTGAGATCTTGATGGATTACACCGAAAACACCATTATTAGAGCTCTACAATCATAGAGAGATATAGAAGACATTGACTATTATCCATAACATTAAAAAAATGACATGGGAAGGACCATCTACTCCTATTCAGGGCATTCCATATTGAAGTGATGACTTATTATTTCAATATGGAATTTTAGTCATTTTTAAAGACACAAAGTTCATCCCTAAGGACATAAACATAGGGGACATGTGCTATAGAAATATATACTATAATGTTGAAGTATTTAGGGATATTGATGATTCTAAGACTATGTCTTACATCATATAGGTTGCTTATGATATCCTTACAATCCAAGCTATTGGCCTCCACAAAGTCATAGTAAAACTAGAGATCATATCATGCACTGACCTAGTATACAACATCTTCAAGATGTTGAAATGTGAGAATGGATTACTTAAATCCATGAAACAAGGGCTTCCCATTGCCTTAATTATAGGGCCAAGTTTTAAAAAATATTATGGCTCACCCCTACCATATTTTGGACTTCAACTAGAGCATTATCAACAATTGGTATGAGGTGCATAAGCCATAGATAGTCTTACCTTCATGGGTAATAAACCCAACAAGAGTGGCCTTCATAGATGACTAAGGGAGTGTACCGATTCATCAGTTCAAAAAGGGAGTTGGGATTGGCTTGACCCTAATAAATATAATATTTTATAATTCATACATTAGGTACATAGATATAAAGGTTATCCCACTATTGAAATTAATTCTAGAAGATCAATAGATCCCCTCACTTGGGGATATTATTAGTAGCATCTTGATTTTAGATATACATGATACGTGCCAAAATGGGGATCCATTCTACATGATGAGCTATTTATTAGATGATATATGTATAACTACACAATTATGACCAAACACATGGACTCCTACATGAGATGAAATTGTTCCTCAAACATATTTTTTAATGCATATTCACCACTTCAGGTACCACATCAAGATAATCACAAAAGATTTTTACCCTCTTATTTACAAGTAAATTATTAAATGTAAAATGCAAAGGTTACCATTATAAGTTAGGTAGGCACTTATATAAATGGGTATCTTATATATCTACCCTAATTGAATGATTATCTAGTGGAAGGGGTGATGGTGGATCCCCTTAGGTTGCCCATTTATGTACCGATGAAGTTGGAAGAGGAGGAGATAGCATACCAACTAATCTATGAAGTTGATGGAATATTCAAGAGGAAGAAAATGACCCCCCACCCATAAGGATCCTTACCACTTGGGGAGAGCTAAGGTAATGAAATAATAAGATGTAATAGTTGAAAAAGGCATAAGGACTCATAACTATTACCCAAATATGACTTTAGAATGTGGGATCCAAATCAAGTCATTTCTAAGAACCTACTCAAGTTCAAGAGGGATATGACTATGGAATATAATCACCAAGATGAGTTACATGAATATATATACCTGGATGCAATTAATGATGAGGTAGTCCTAGAAATAATTTAAAGAATAATATAGTGCTTGAAATGAGGCTCAACCAAGAAAGGAATAAGGAAGACATATTAAAGCCTCAACTCCCACTAACTCATGGGAGCATGTTCAATATAGACTATAAGGAGAAAGAAGAGGAGGAAGAAGAGGACAACATTCCTCTTATCAATAATAGGCCCTACAAGCCACCACTTCAGACCAATCTAATTGGATAAGGCATGCCTCTGAGCTCTAAACTAAGAGAGTCAAGAAAGTAGCTTGGCCCTTCATAAAGTCATACAATAGTCTCTATATCTACTAAGTAAGCTTCCATATAAAACTTGGATTAACAAAATCCCAATGTCATTGATCTTAAGGAAGGGTAGCAAGGAATTGAGTTATTTATAGAGGGACTATAGGCACTAGCAGGGAAGACTGTTGAAAAGTTTTATATATGGAAGAGGTCCCCTAAGATAATAATGAGAGGATCAATGTCCCTTCCATCAGTGTCCCAACCTCCCTCTATAAGTAATTCACCATTTTATTCTTTCCCAGTCATTGATACATTTATAATTGCTCTTGCTTCTATTAGTGCTCACACTCCCATGTTCACATCCCCTCACCATTTCTTCCTTTGGATTAACCATTCTCTAATTCATCTCCCATGCCACTATAAAATTTCCACCCCTACTAGGCTCCCAAATTGTTAGGTTGTGGAGCTAAAAGCTTCACTGATGTAGACATGGAGGAGGTTGTTGAGAGGTTGCTGAGTTGCAGAGCAACTGACATCAGTCTGATCAGCTGACATTGGTCATATACAATGAGAAGAGAAATCGACATCGGTCAGGGATCGGCTGGCATCGGTCACCTCCAAGTAGACAAGGACTGACGTCGGTCACCTGTGCGGTTCTAGAACTGCTAGTTGACGAATAGTTAGTTAACGAACTAGTTGTTTACATGTTAAGAGGCTAATTTTAGTCTTGAGCTGTAGATCTAATTATTGTAATTAGATGTCTAATTATTGTTTACATGGGATCTATATAAGAGACTCGTGGGCTATATTGTAAAATGTGAGGGATCAAAGCAGGGATTCCCTGGGGTGCTAGATAGAGAGCAAGCTTGGCTCCTCATGATAGTGTGTATGATTAGATAGAGCTATAGGTTGTGCAAGTTCTAGTAGAAGATCCACAGGGGTGCTGGTTTGGAGAATCAGAAGGGTTCTTCATGTATGTAGGATCTTGGTTGGTAGGTGTGCAAGGCCACATTTGGAGATCTACATGTGGTAAGTAAGATCAGTTGATCTATAGGTGTATGTGTGTGCAGGATCCAGGTTTGTAGGTGTGCAAGATCAGGGAGGTCAGCAACATAATAGGTAGCAAGATTAGGAGAGATCTACTTGGAGTACATTATGTACTTAGGTTTGAGTATGTGGGTATACTCGATGTACTAGCAGTATTATTATTGACTGGTTAATTAGCAGTGTTGTTATTAGCTGGTGGAGGTGAACACCAACTCTATGTTTGAGTTGTGTGTTGGGACCGTAAGAGAGAGAGTGAGCTCTTGAAGAGATTTACTATTTATGCCCTAGAGGTGTGGGAGCCCTAGAGGTGTGTAAGGAAGAAGACTGTGGCATCTTCTTTATTGTATTTCCTTCTAGAAGAGCATTAATACAATTGGGTATTGTCTCTCATATTTTGTGTTATTTTTTATTCTAGTTACTTATTTCTTTTGGTTATTTCTACATGTTTAGTTGCATGGTAATCAATTGTGCTTCTTAGATCCTGACAAGTGGTATCAGAGCTAAGGTTGTAGGGAGCAAGTTTGTGTTTGATTATAGGTCACTCTTAGGGGTTTCTGATTGAGTGGGAGTATAGCAATGGCAGAAGAAATTACACTAAGAATGGAGGAATTTAAAGAAACAAATGGTCAATTAATGTGTTATGGAAAGAAAGAGCAGGTAAAGAAAAATTGTTGGTTGGTAGCAGATTAGCATGAAGGAACTAAAGAAGCAGATGTTACAGGTGTTGTCACATAAGATGCTCTGGGATGTTCCTTGGATAAATTAGAATCTTGGTTTATAGATTCTATTGCCTCTTTCCATGCAACCCGAAATAGAGGGGTTGGTGAGCCTTGTCAAAGTTTTGGCAAAGGGGAAGTGCGGCTGAAATTGTAGATGGCCAACACATGGGTGTTGAAGGAGGTCATGCAGGTCCTAGTTCTGGAGATGTGGCTAATTTCTATAGGAAATTTGGGTGATGAGAGATGCATAAGAACTCTCACATCAGATTCTTGGAATGTTACCAAGGATGCACTTGAATTAGCATGTGGTAAGAAAGCAGGTACTCTTTATCTACTTGCTTGTATTACTAATTCCACTTATATTGCACAGGTGTGGCTTTATATGCTTGGTCACATAAGTGAGAAGGGAATGGATGTTCTTAAGTCAAATGGTAAGAGATCAGCTTTAGAGAGCATAGACTAAGATTTCTGTGAGCAGGGGGATGCTACAAGAAAGGATTGGATTTATTGCAGGAAAAGGAAGTCTGATGTATTTGACAAACTTAAGAACTGGAAAGCCTTGGTGTTCTTGGAGGAGATGATGGATAGAGATTAGTGGATGGGACTAGATACTTCTAAGCAGGGTAGTTTGGACATGGGTATGATTCAAAGAAAGCTCACGGGTAAAAAGTCATCACTCACAGGCGAACACAAGTACCGGCATCAGTCATGGGTAACCGACATTGAACAGATAGGCACTGACATCAGTCATGTGTAGAATAGAGAACTCAGTGGTGTTGGGTAGGTGGAAACCAACATCAATAGGATAACTAGTGTTGGTAGTCAGTCAGTCGCATGAAACTAACATTAGTTAGATGCAGACTGGGTGGTGATCGACATCGGTCACTGAAACAGATTTTGGGTGGATAACAAGCTGTCAAGGAGTCTCAAACACCCATGTGGAGGATTGAAAGGGTAAGTAAGCCTCTAATTTGTTATTCCTCTTCTTTACACTACTTGTTGCTCACTGATGGCCAAGAACCAGGAAGGTTTTTAAAGAAGCAGAGCAGGTAGGATCTAGGAAATAATGGGAGCATGGCATGAATTCTTTGGAAAAGAACCAAATGGGAGATTTGGTAGAGTTGCTAGCTGGGATGAAAGAACTGAGGTGAATGGATTCCAAGGTGAAAGAATAGAGATAATGGACACGTGAGATGGAAGGCTAGGGTACATGGTCTTGAGGAAGCTACAGGATAGTGGTACAGGTTTTGACAGGTGGATGACAAAGAAGGGCTTTAGTCAATGTCAGTGTACCCATTGTGTTTGTCTTACCAAGTTGGATGATGATTGCAACATTATCCTGTTACTGTATATGGATGGTATGCTTGGAGCAGGTTCAGACATACAAGGTTTTGCTAAGCTAAAGGTAAGGTTAGTTCAGTGGTTTGCCATGAAGGATTTGGGAGCAGCAAAATTCTTTGGCATGAGTATCCTAGAGATAGGGAGATCACAAGTTGATGTTGTCACAAGATGATTGTGTGAAGGTAGTGTAGGATGCAGAATCGGGAAGCACACCTATGAATGGATAGGTCATAAAATAGGGTCCCTAATCACATGATGAGGTTGAGTACATGTGTACTCCCTGAGTTTACCCAAGTAGTGGGTGTTGTCAGAAAGTTTGTAGTCAATCTGGGAAGGAAGCACTAGAAAGTAGTTCAGTGGGTTCTTAGGTATCTAAGAGGGACCAACAGTAGGGATTCATGTTATGCAGGGTCAAGGACTTTAGATGTGGCAGGTTACTTAGATGACAGGTGTTGCACCATAAGATGTGTGGTGGTTGGTCTTCAAGATTGAGCTTGAAGAGGGATACAAGCCAGGAAACAAATTAGATGGTGTATAGGTATAGGTACAGTGCAGCTATTTATCTCCAAGTGGGAGATTGTTAGGTTGTGGAGCTAAAAGCTTCACTAATGCAGACATGGAGGAGGTTGCTAAGAGGTTGCTGAGTTACAAAGCAACTGACGTCGGTCTAATCAGCAGACATTGGTCATATACAGTGAAAAGAGCAACCAATGTCGGTCAAGGATCAGCCAACATCAGTCACCTCTAGGCAAACAAGGACTGATGTCAGTCACCTATGTGCTTCTAGAACTACTAGTTGATGAATAGTTAGTTAATGAACCGATTGTTTGCATGTTAAGAGGCTAATTTTAGTCTTGAGCTATGGATCGAATTATTGTAATTGGATGTCTAATTATTATTTGCATGGGATCTATATAAGAGACTCATGTGTTGTATTATAAAGTGTGAGGGATTAAAGCAGGGATTCCCTGGGATGCTAGATAGAGAGAGAAAGCTTGGCTCCTCATAGTACCATAGTGTCAAGTGTGTATGATTAGATAGAGCTGCAGGTTGTGCAATTTTTGGTAGAAGATCCATAGGGGTGCTGGTTTGGAGAATTAGAAGGGTTCTTCATGTATGTAGGATCTTGGTCAGCAAGTGTGTAAGGCCAAGTTTGGAGATCTACATGTGGTAAGTAAGATCAGTTGATCTGTAGGTGTATGTGTGTGTAGGATCTAGGTTTGCAGGTGTGCAAAACCAGATTGATTTGTAGGTGTGCAAGATCAAGGAGGTTAGCAACACAACAGGTAGCAAGATCAGGAGAGATCTACTTGGAGTATGTTGTGTACTCAAGTTTGAGTATGTGGGTATACTCAATGTACTGGCAGTATTGTTACTGACTGGTTGACTGGCGGTGTTGTTATTGGCTGGTGGAGGTGAACACCAACTCTGTGTTTGAGTTGTGTGTTGGGACCGTAAGAGAGAGAGTGAGCTCTTGAAGATATTTATTGTTTATGCCCTAGAGGTGTGGGAGCCCTAGAGGTATGTAAGGAATAATATGGTGGCATCTTCTTTGTTGTATTTCCTTTTGGAAGAGTATTAATACAATTGTGTATTGTCTCTCATATTCTATGTTGTTTTTTATTCTAGTTACTTATTGCTTCTAGTTATTTCTGTATGTTTAGTTGCATGGTAATCAATTGTGCTTCCTAGATCTTGACACAAATCACTAGTGGTAGCCAAGATATGGGGTCTACTCCTTCGTAGGAAGCCACTACAAGTGCATGACTTGCCCTTGGCTCCCTTTCACCTACCAATCTATTAAAACCCATTCCAAAGTCATTCACTTGATAGAAACCACTTTGACTCATCACAATAGACTAAATGATTAGGCCTTAAACACTACCCTCATTTGTACTTAAAATGGGTCCTACCAAGTCTTGGTTTGATCCACTTAGTCACTTAAACCTAACCAATTTATATATCCTAGTTATAGCTTTAGCTTTTTCCTCTTCATAGGCACTCCCATTATAGCCACTACCCACACATCTAATAACTACAACCACCCTAAATTGGGTAAGGTACATGATTCACACAATAAATAAATGGAAGCCTCATGTAAGCCAAGTTGTAACCCAAATTGGCATGAGGTTTGATGCTAACACTATCATCATGAAAATGGTGGTTAGAAGATAAGTGGAGTAGCCACAGTTAAGATTGACTATGATATATGAGAGTGAAGATCCACTCTTCATTTTGACTAAGAAAAATAAGTTTAGCCTTGAAGAGGTAAAAGAGTATAAATAAGATCCAATATACTTAATTTAATCATAGGAATAATATACTATTACCTTGATGAAGGGGATGCAATAGGAATTGAAGAGGTTGGATGATCAAACACTGCCCACTTTGCCAGACAATACTCTAGTTTCAATAGTTAATGTTATGATCAATGTATTTAACTTGTACAAAGTTATGAAGAAAAGGTAAGAGGATAGGATCAAGAAAGCCAAAGGTGTCATTAAACTTTACCAAAGTCTTACCCTTTATGACACTAAGTTATCAAACTTAGTGAGAGTGGCAATAAGTAGTAAGTTTCCTGACCTAAAAATCTTACCTCTTGAATACATTATTCCTACACAGACCATCCTCATGAGTAAGAGGATTTAGAAGACATACTTGGATCATCTCAAGGATAAAAATATATCCTTTAAAAAAATGAATTTAAGATATCCCACTTACTGAAGGATGCCATGATCACTAGAGTGACCAATCCTGACAGATCCTTCATGGATGAGCAAGAATTTAGATCACATATGAAGGTTTTCATTTCTCAATTCTAATCAGATCTATCTAGTGCCAAGATGTCTACCAAGGTGGTACAAATTATGTAATTTGGTAATCAAATGTTATAGAAATCAAAGGCAATTCAGGAAGCACTAAGGCTCATACTCACAAAGCATGAAGAAATGATCTAGGACATACCTAATTTATTTAGGCCCATAACCCTAGACTTCTCTCAGATTAACCAAGATTACCAAACCTATGTAGAGGTATAGAACAAAGAATAAGTATAAAATAAGTATAAGTAGAAACAACAACAATAACAAGCAATCCAACAAACACCTCCTAGACCATAAGGAATATTCAGTTATGTCTTGTAAATTTTAAATTAGGAATATTCCATTATAATGTGGTAATTTAAGCCATTTAGTTGTCTTTAGGATACTTTGTTGGGCCCAATAAAAATTTTATTATGAATTTATAATCCTATAAATATGGGTCTTCCCCTTATTTATAGTCAAAAAATAGTGTTGCAAAAATTAATACAAAGAGCCAAAGATTTTGAGAGTTTATCTACAGTGTTCTTTCATGTGTGTTTTGTGATTTCTAAATTCTCATACTTCTAGATGTCTGATCATTTCATTTCTATAAATTGATTTGGAAATTAAATACTATAGATGCATATTTTATTTTGAGCTTAATGATAAGCTAACTAATCTATTAGTATACTTGCTCTATTTTCATCTCATTTACTACTAAATATTCTTATGTAATTTACTATGAGTGAGTTATATTTGTGCAATGTATGTTATTAGACATATACATTTTCCTTCTTCAAAAGATTCAAATGCATTTATTTATCTTTAAAAATTATTCTAAGGTTGGTAGGTGTTAGTTTCATGTATTTTGCCTCAAAAGTTAGTAAAATTGGTATCTTTAGTCATTTCAAGCACAATCTCTTTTTGGCCATTCCTTACTAACTCCTAGATCTACCCATGAATCACCTTGGTTTAGACCATGATATAAATATCCACTCTTTTTTTTTAGTTATTAATTGGAAAATATCAATATAATTCTCAAATATTATCTAGAAACCATGTCATTGCATAAACACCTGGTGTCCCTACATCAGGGTCTACTTGCAGATTTTCAAAGTGGTGACCATATCTCTACTATTTATTCTATTCCCAACAATAGTTATATAAAAAACTCAAGACCTAAGTTCTTTAGGACTTAAAATTGAGTTTCTAACTTTCCCCTTATTCCCTAGTGACATAAGGAGCATAATAAGTACATCAATAGGAAGGGAAAAGATGGTGCTAGAAGGAGGGCCTTATGCAACTATTTTCATCAATCTTTGTGGAATTAGAGTGTAATTCATTATATACATGATTAATTGTTTCAAATTATGCATATATTATTAAATAACACTAAGTATCTACATTATTTACATGAATATTTGTAGCCTTTGCATATTCATCAAAATTAGTGTTCATTTGTTCAAATTTGGTAAAATAATTTGGATCTTTTCTTAAATCCATGCAAAGATAGGTGAAATACCCCACCCTTTACACATATTAAAGGTTATTATAATCATATTTAAAAATTTTGGTATAAATTTATTAAATAATTTGAGTATTGGTGCAAAGATCATTCTCTAAGACGTTGTTGGTACTGAATCTAGGTATTTAGGATCTTAAATGCTCTATTTCATTTGGATTTAAGTGAACATTTACATATCTTTGTGTTGAAACATTATAACACAAATAATTTTTTATTGTTAAATAAGGCATAAATATGCTTTGAATTTTTGGTTTAACACTGATCTTTATAGGGTTTTTTTTGTAAGGTTGACAATATTTGTGTAGGTTTTAATAATTTTCAATTTTTTAGGTTTGGATCCTCAAATATTAAGGTAAAGATACTTGATCTAAGCTTATTATATAAAGGATGGATTTATATTTACAATATTTGTCATCTATGGAGGCTATCTTTTAGCTCCTTTATTCTTAACACCTATTCTACATCCTTTAATTGTTTAGAATTAGGACTAGATCTTGATTTGGAAGCAAGACCCCTTTTGCATCTCTAGAGACCCATAGAAAATCTAGAGAAGATAAAGGAAGGCATATGAAGTCTAAAAACTAGCCAAATTCTTTGTCTAACTAGAACTTACCACCCATATTTCCATTCATGGCATGGTTAACTAGTTCATCTATTAGTGTCCCTAAACCTATGCATGATTTGCCTAAAAATATATATAATTACTTGTCTCTCTTTACTTCCATAGGTAGAGTGATGGTTTAAGAACATATCAAGTCCTTTAAGTCATATTTTATGTTTCTTAACATGATCCATGAGGATGTGGATTTCCATCTCTTCCCTTTCACATTTCAAGCTGTTATTTATGATTGGTTCCTTAACTTACCTGAATAGTCCATCACATGATGGAATCAATTCAATGGCACCTTTATTGCACAATTTTGTAGTGTAGTTAGCATGGGAGTCATGTACTAATAGTTTACCACATTTAAAATGGACATAAATAAACCAATTAGAATATTTAACACTAAATCCCAAAATATGTACACCTTGACATCCCCACCATATAAGCCTATATATGAGTTAGCTTTGGAGATATAAAAAAATTCTTTGGATCTAATGACATATGTATTTCTTAGATGAGCCTTAAATATTAACACATTGAATTTAACATGTGTTAGGGCTATTCATATTGATGATCAAATGCACCCATAGGGGCATCCTGCCTTTACCATACCCAAATTTGATCTAAATATACCTGTTTTAAATGTCATACCTAGTATGAACCAAAATCACCATACATTGACCAAGTATCAATGATCAAAAAATTAGTTTTAAGCTATGATGCACCTAAACAACATCTAGGTCTCTTTAACCAAGCAAATGCTAGGGCTCATCCCCAGGATAATCAAATGACTATGCCTGTGAACAACAAAAAATCCCAAGATACCACCCAAAACAAGAACTTGGAACCTATAAAGGGAGAGTTAGACTCAATTGAAATAATTATTAAAAAATTAAATAATTATTTATTGGATCTCAAGAAGAAGATGGATAACACTACTAAGAGTTCCAATAGGAATTATAATTTCCAAAGATATAATAGACCTTTCATTAGGCCTAATAATAATAGTGATCCCTCTTTAATTAATCTACTTGAGATCAATATTTGTGAAATGGTTTGGTCTAACTAGTGCCAAGTGCACAATATAGTTAGACATGGATAACTTGATTTTGTTGAGTTCTATCATACAGAGCCAAATTGAGGGATTCGACATGAGTCCCACTGATTAAGGTAATGATAAAAGCTATGACAATTCCAATGATTATTTTATAACACTTGAATCAGTCCTCATGGTTGAAACTTATGACTTTACCAACAAATATGAGAAGGAACCTAAAGACAATGTTGAAGAGGTGCATACTTCTAGTAGTACCAAAAGAGAAACTATGTATTGAGAAGAAAAGGTTAGAACACACATCTGATAACTTCCATCCACCTAATAAACTAGATACACCTCTTAATATCAAGACAAACAATAACCCTCCACACCCCAAAGCTAAGGAGAGTTAACTAACAACAAAATCTCCATACACCATACCAACAAAAGGAAGTTACAACATAGTGTAAGATATGAAGAAGATCAAGAAAAACATAACATTACACGAGCTCACACAAATCATTGAATAGTGTGACTTGTTGTTGAAGTCACTAAATGAGAAGCCAAGATCCAACAAAGGTAAATAGGCTCATGAAAATTTAGTGATATACAAGAGTAAGAATGAGGTTCCGCCATTCCTATTAACTATTATAATTTTTGGTAAGAATCTCCATAATTGCTTTCTTGATTTTGGTGCTTTATCCAACATTATGCCTCTAGGAATTTGTGAAAAACTAGAGTTAAACTTAGTTAAATATGAAAAGTTAGTGGTAAAATTATACAAATCAAGTGTAAAGGTGATTGGTGAATTGTTTAACATCTATATGCATCTATCTCATGAGCCTAAAATATAATAGTGTTGGTAATTTGGCCTATCAAGGCCAAATTCTAACCCCTGTAATTCAAAATTTTCAAAACCCATCATTAGCCTCTACGAACTAATCAAACCAGTATATTTTGATCTAAAAAGTTATTTTTTAGTATTTAAAATGTAAAATTGATCTAAAAATGTCATTAAATTATTCAAAATACCTTTATTTATATTCAAAAATATAATTTTAGCCTTATCTTAAATTTTCATGGCTTAAAAAGGTAATTTAATGTAAATTTTAAGCCAAAAAGGGATTATTTTGGACCCACATGTGCCAAAATTAATCCTAAAAATCATGAAAAAGTTAAAATTATATATTACCATGAAATATCTTCCTTTAAATCCATATCATTCATTATATTGGCATTAGAAGCTTGAATTCTTTTTAAAAGGCCAAAAATAAGCTATTTTCTTCACTTTCAAGAAGAGAAGTACGGATCTATATAGATTTTTAAAATTAAGGGAAGGGAAAATAAATAAAAGGTTATTAAAAATATTCAAAAAAATATTCATGGTGTTTGGATGCATCAAAGTCTAAAAACTATTTCATACAAGGACTCCTCCTAGTTTGCACATAGTGACCTGCTTCCAAGTTTGATGATGGTACATTTATCTAGAGAAAGGTACACATATCAATTTTTTGGTGTGAAAAATAGACTAATATTTATTCCTTATGTATTTTATGGTTTTTTAATTTTATTTTCCATGCTCATGTACCGTTAGGTTTAATATAGACTAATTTCTGCAGTATTACAACTAGAAAGGCAATGAGTTTTTCTTAATTTCTCCTCACCTGGGAATGGTTTCATGAAATTTAATTTTTTAAAAAAATATTTGGGAAAAAAAAATATATATATATATATACACACACATTTAATCTTTTATATATTATTCATGCATTTTATGGTCTAATAGAGCAATAAAAAATAGCCTATCAAATCTGTAAATTGGCATGCTTTCAAGAAAAGTGTAGGTTTGGAGAGAGAAAATGAATTTTTTCAATATTCCATTTTTGGATATTTTTAATCATTTAATTCATATTTTAATGTTTTAAAATAGGTTTAAAAATTAAATTTTCCAAAAATATCCATTATTTGGCAAATCTTGGTCCTCCAAGCTTTAAAAAAGGCTTAGTTTAACATGGTTAAGGAAATTTTGCATTTTTTAAGTTTTTTTGTGGAAAAATAGGTTTAAATGGACCATTTAACTAATTTAAGATTAATTTTATCTGTAAAAAAGACATTACCCATGAAATAAAATCAAAAAATATGTAAAAAAAAATTCAAGTGTGCATACATTCCATGCAAAAGGGGCATTTTTTGAGGAAGTTTTAGGTTTATGGCATCTACAAGTGGAGTTTTGACTCCATATTTGGTGTGTAGAATAATAATGAGTGGATTAATCATAAATAACAATTATAATACCATTTTAAAATGGAAGGTTATTTCTATTTTTACACAAACCTAAGCATCTCAAAACATAGTCAAGAAGAAAGCAAGTTTGAACAAGATGAAGCCTCCAAGAGCAAAATTCAAGATTTTGGTTGTTTATAACCATTGTGTGATTTTTTAGGTATATAATTGTGTTTTAAAATATTTAAAAATGAATAAATAACAATATTTTTCTATTTTGAATATTCTAGGAAGCTTCTAAGTGACAGATGTTGGCTTAATAGGCCTTTCTTATCAAGCAAATAAATGAAGGTTGGAGTTGAAATGTCTATCTTAGAGTCCAAATGGATTTTCCCACATGAAATAAATTTTTTTATGTGTAAATATCATTTTTAAATCAATCCAAAAGTGAAACGTCATGCAAGTTGAGTTCAAGTGGAAGTTGACTAGTCTTTGAGTCCACATCTCTTTAGTTGACTAGTTTCACTAGTTTCATGCATCTACCATACTTTTCATGAAAGATAAAGACATTAAAGAAATTAAAATAAATTTAAATATGGAGTTATATTAAAATTTATGGCATTATTTTCATGAAATTAATCTTTAAAATTCAACATGGGCCCACCACCTCCAATTCTATGCCAAAAGTAAAGGCCATGCAAATTTTTGAAGACTTAAAGAATTGAAAAATTTGTTTGATATTATAAATGAATCTATTATTGATTAATGGTATGTATTTTCATGAATGATGACTTTAGTTTACATCAATATGGGCCTACCACTTTTCCAACACCAAAAATAAGGTTTCTTGCAAGATAAAGAAGAAGGAAATATTTAAAGAATATTATAATTAGTTTGAACTCAAAAATTGACTAGAGTTCACATCCAGTTAATCTCCTCTTCTTTTTTTAACTCCAATATTGGATATTTTTTATATTTTTTTATATATATTTAGGCATTTTAGCCATTTTTAGGGGGATCCCTCTTTTGATGAGACTAGACTCTGCCAAAATTTGAGTTTTGTAACCTTTTCAAAGAAATAAAAGATTATTTCATATTTATATTACTTTGGTATAGTGTGTTACTATCAGTTTGATTTGCATTTGTGGTATAAATATATCCCTTTTCAAGTCTTTATATCACCTATCTATTGGTATGATATTATACATGTCATGTTTAGTGTTTAATGTCATTTGTTTAAGCTGATAGTGGATAAATATTGGCTAGTTAGTGTCTTGAATTAAGCCTATTTCACCATTTCCCTCAAGCTTATATTAACATTTAAAACCTCTTCATGAAATACTGATGCACAATTGGAGTTTTAAATTCAATATTTTATTGTCTAATCAATGTTTTATAAGCTCAAATTGAGTGGATGAACTAGCAATATAGGTGTATCACCAACAGTAGAGAAGGATTTCCATTTTAGTTTCCTTCTCTCCCTTTTCATCCCAACATTCATTAATTTAGTAATCAATGTAGAGTGATACATCAAAGGAGATATCCTCACCAAAATATAGAGGTATGATCTAATTTCAAGTGTCCCACATCTCAAATCATTCCAATGTTAGTTGAGGTGTGAAGGTTTCAAATCCAAATTTATCAAGCCTTCAAGCAGGGTGCTATCTAGATAGCTAACAATTTTGGCACACCTAGTGGGACACATATTCAAATATTTGAGTACAAGTTTGTATCACATAATCTTTAGATCCAATTTATATTACTCTTATGGTCCCACTATCAGGGCAAAATTTATATTCATGCTCATAAATTTAGTTATTTTCAAATATCTTCTTATAGGCTATCGCAACCTATAGAGTAGATTATGGTCATTCTTCCTAGTATCAATAAACCTATATACCAGCATAGTATGATCCATATGCATCTCATCCTCATCCAAATTAGCCATACCCATTCTAATATCAGCCACCCTTCCAAAACTCTCTAAATTTTCATGAGGATTTAGAGGAAATGAAGAGGGTAAGCCAAATGATTGTTGAGGAGATATTAGCCTATAAACAAGAGTTATTATATAAGCAATCACAGTCTCAAAGATCAATAATCTTTCTGCCCCATATAAATATCCATGGATTCTAAGTCCATATCAGAAATAAAATATCCCAATCATGTCTCAAGCTGTAATACTTTCAATTCGAGAGTCTCCTAAACCCAATTTTTCAACTTAAAATCAAATACAAAAACCAAACATAAGCCCAAATGATAAAATAAAACTTGAGGTCACTATTAACATTAAACCATCACCCTTCCCTCCTCAAGATTCCAAAGACTCTCCTTCATGGAAATCCATTTAAGGAAATATGCAGAGAGAGGAGGTGACAGTTGTTCAGGTTCAACAATCTCATGAGAAAAATCAAACATATATGGCACAACCATTGGATTTATCTCATGTCTTGGAGTATTTTGAGGGGTCGAAAATGCCAATATTAGAGAAATAACCTCTATTTTGTGAGGAAAATAATTAATATTCAGCCAAAGAGATAGAAAATGAAGGTGACTTGAGTGATCAAGAGGAAGATATCATTATTGGGACACCACTTGGCAAGAACAAACACAATTCAGTATTTCATGAGAATAAGAAGATGATTTATACAAGGTTTCTCAAGAGATTTTAGTGGTTGAAATAGATGAAGTACAAAAAAATATTTATTTATAAGGAAACCATGAAGAATACTCACATAGTGCCATTGTTGAGATGGAGAATATTCATGAAAAGGATGATCATTGGCAATAACTATACCATGATTTCTTAAATGAAATTGAAGAGCTTAAGATGGTAGAATTTGATGATGAGATAGATCACAATTCATATTAGTATTATATCAATTTTTTTGAGATTTAATAAATAAATGCTATTATGGAGATCCAAAAGTAAAATGAGTTGGAGCTTGAGTGGATAGATGAGATGTCATTCTCTATAGAAGATGAAGATGAAGCAAGTGCAGTAGATCAAGAACTGTCATATGAATCCATCCAAAAGGTATAAATATGTGATAAACATGTTTCAAATGGTAATAATATTAATTAATTTCATGTCCTTTCAATTGATCATGATGAATAAGCCTTTTGGGATGACTTGGAGAGTTTTTGTGCAAAGTTTGATAGTCCATCTCTACCCCAAGTGGAGATTGATGAATGTCTTGTAAAGAGTATTATTTTATCTGTTCATCAAGAAGAAATTAATGAAATATTTCATCCATGTTTAAATCCATACTAATAAGTTGAAGATCTCAGTGAGCCACTACTTCAAATGGAACATAATGAAGATACCAATCCAAGTATACTAGTTAATTTTCTCATTAAATCATTGGATGAGAATGAGATTTTTCATGACCAGCCTATGAATGAGGTAGAAATAAAATTCTTGATGCAACAAAGAAGAATATGAGAGGAAGATGATTAGTTCTTGGATCCATATAATCAATCCATGTACCTAATAATAGAGATTGAAATACTAATTTCATCATCCAGAAGACATGAGCATTTAAGTGCTCCTATCTTTAAGAAGATGCCATTAAGAGATGGCAAATGCATTTCAAGGATCCATGGTGCATCAAATAACTTTCTATTTAATCCTGAAGGAAATAATATTACTTCAAGTTAGTTGTTATAGGTTTGATTTATGTTAATAAGTGAGTAGCAAAAGCATCAATCTACTTTTGTTTTGTTTTTTTTCTTTTTTTTCTGTAGGTTAGTTGTCTCTGCTTTCTAGTTACTTATGTTTCCCTTTAATCTTGTTGTGTCAATAAAAAAAGGTATTATAAAACCCAAAAGATTCCATTTGTCATTTTCATATGAAAACCAATGATTTATTTTAACTATCAGGATGGTCAACCCCTGTGAGTCACTAAAAATGTTGGTAATTAGTCTTGTTAAGGCCAAATTCTAACTCCTACAATTCAAGGTTTTTAGAAACCATCAATAGCCTCTGCAAGCTAATCAAACTAATATATTTTGGTCTAAAAATAAAACTTTTAGTCTTTAAAATTTCAAATTTATCTCAAAATTTCATTAAGTTATTCCAAATACCTTTAGTTATATTTAAAAATATAACTTTAGCCTTATCTTAAAGTTCCATGGCTTAAAAAGGTAGTTTAATACAATTTTAAAGCCAAAAAAGGCTTATTTTGGACCCACATGTGCCAAAATCAATACTAAAAATCATGTAAAAGTCCAAATTTTATATATTAACATGAAATACCCTATTTTAAATCCATTTCATGCATTATGTTGGCATTGGAAGCTTGACTTCTTTTTAAAAAGCCAAAAATAAGTTATTTTCTTCACTTTCAATAAGAGAAGTATGGACCCATATAGATTTTTTAAATCAAGGTTAGGAAAAATAAGTAAAATTTTATTAAAAATATTCAACAAAAATTTCATGGTGTTTGGATATATAAAAGTCTAAAAACTATTTCATATATGCATTCCTCCTAGTTTGAACATAATGCCCTGCTTGCAGGTTTGATGATGGTATGATCATTTGGAAAATGATATAAATCTAAATTTTTGGGTGTGAAAAATAAAATATTATGGATTAATCATGGATTATATGTATTTTTTTATTTTATTTTCCATGATCATGTACCATTAGGTTTAAGACAGGCCAATTTCTGCAACATTACAACCAGAAAGACAATGAGTTTTCCTCAATTTCTCCTCACTTGGGAAGGGTTTCATGAAATTTAAAGTTATTAAAAAATATTTTGGGCTTAATATATCTCTCCATGTAATCATTAATATATTATTCATGTATTTTATGGTTTAATAGAGCAATAAAAATAGCCTATCAAATCTACAAATTGGCATGCTTTCAAGAAAAGTGTAGGGTCGGAGAGAGAAAATGGATTTTTTCAAGATTACATTTTTGGATATTTTTCATAATTTATCTCATGTTTTAATGTTTTCAAATAATTTTCCCAAATAATTTTTCCAAAAATATTCATTATTTGTCAATTTTGGTGCTTTTAAGCTTTCAAAAGGGCCTAGTTTAGCATGGTTTAAGGAAAAATTATATTTGTTAAGGTTTTTAATGGAAAAATAGGTTTTAATGGACCATTTAAATAATTTAATTTTAATTTAATCTGTAAAAAATCCATTACCAATGAAATAAAATCCAAAAATATGCAAAAATACATTCAAGTATGCACACATTCCATGCAAATTTGAGGAAATGTTAGGTTTCTAGCATCTACAAGTAGAGTTTTGACTCCAAATTTTGTGTGTATAATAATAATAATAATGAGTTGAGTAGTAATACATAAAATTTTCAATTCCATTATAAAATTTTAGGTGATTTATTTTTTTTCATAGACCTAAGCCTCTCAAAACACAGTCAAGAAGAAAGTAAGCTTGAGTAAGATGAAGCCTCCAAGAGCAAAATTCAAGATTTTGGTTTTTTATAACCCTTGTGTGAATTTTTTAGGTATACGATTGTGTTTTAAAATATTTAAAATTGAATAAATAACCATCTCTTACTATTTTGAAGATTCTAGGAAGCTTCTAAGTGATAGAATCTAACTTAGTATGCCTTTTTTATCAATCAAATAAATGAAGGTTGGAGTTGAAATGTCTATCTTAGAGTTAAAATGGATTTTCCCACATGCCATATATGTTTTTTATGTGTAAATATCATTATTAACTCAATACACAAGTGCCACTTCATGTAAGTTGAGTTCAAGTGGAAGTTGACTAGTCTTTGAGTCCACATCTCTTCAGTTGACTAGTTTGACTAGTTTCATGCATCTCTCATGCTTTTCATGCAAGATAAGGACATTAAAAAAATTTAAATATGGATTTATATTTCAATTTATGGCATTATTTTCATGAAAATAAGGTTTACAAGTCAACATGATCCCACCACCTATGCCAAAATTAAAGGCCATGAAATTATTTGAAGACATGAAGAATTAAAGAATTTGTTTAATATTCTAAAATGAATTTATTATTGAGGAATGACATATATTTTCATGAATTATGGATTTATTTTACATCAATATGGGCCCATCACTTTTACAATTCCAAAAATAAGGATTCTTACAAGATAAAGAAAGAAGGAGATATTTAAATAATATTATAATTAATTTAAACTCAAAAAATGACTAGAGTTCACATCCAGTTAATCTCCTCTTCTTTTTTAAACTCCAATCTTGTATATTGCTTCTATTTTCTATATATTTAGGCTTTTTAGAAATTATTTAAGGGGATCCCTCTTTAGGAAAGATCAGACTCTACCAAAATTTTAGTTTTGTAACCTTTTAAGAGAAACAAAAGATTGTTTCAGATTTCCATTACTCTAGTATAGTGTGTTAATATTAGTTTGAGTTGTATATGTAGTATAAATATCTCCCTTGTTAAGTTTTTATGTCATGTAGTTATTGGTATGATATTATGTAGGTCATGTTTAGTGTTTAAGGTTATTTTTTTAAGTTGATAGTGGAAATTTTTTGTCTAGTTAGTGCCTTAAATCAGGCCTATTCCACCATTTACCTCAAGCTTATATTAACTAATAAAACATCTTCATGAAATACTAATGCATATGAGTTAATTAGAGTTGTAGATCCAATCTTTGCTTATCTAATAAGTGTCTTAAAATCTCAAATTAAGTGTATGAACTAGTAATATGGGTATATCACCAATAGTAGAGTAGGATTTCCCTTTCAATTTCCTTCTCTCCCTTTTCATCCTAACATTTAGTATTTTAGTAAGCAATGTAGAGTGATACATTAGAGGAGCTAACCTCACCAAAATATAGAGGTCTAATATGAGTTTAGGTGTCCCACATGTCAGATCATTCCAATGTTAATCAAAGTGTTAAGGTTTTAGAGCCAAATATATCAAGTCTTTAAGCAGGGTGTTATCTGGATAGCTAACGAATAGTTCATAGACATTCAAGTCATTGACATATTTGAAACTTATGGAATATTACCAAGACACAACTAGATTAAATCCTTAAATGGATACATGTCCATAGATTACTCTCACATGTGTCTACCTTAGTGTGGGATCCCTAATCAGATTAGGATTGACAAGGAACCCAAGATGAAATATATGATTAAAGAGTACAATGCCAAAAATGAGAAGGTCAACTAGAAATATTCTAACTTCAGTGTTTATAATCTAGAAACCACTAACATTATTACAAGTGATAGCAAGACAGAAGTAGAACAATGAAAGGGTCTTTGGGTATTGCACTTTGATGGTGCATAAGCTAAACAAGCCTCAGACATGGGAATTGTGCTAACAAATACCTAAGGCAAATAATAAATATCTTTTATAGATTATAGTTTTCTTGTACTAACAATTTAGTAGAATATGAATCTCTTATTTTAGGAATTCAATTTACAATTAAACATTAGGTTAAATAATTATTATTTTATGGTGATTGTGAACTAGTTGGGAAATAGATTAGAATTAGATATTAATGAAATATTTATTGTCTAAGGAAATATAAATTTAGAGCTTGGGATTTAATCAAGTATTTTGACTCATTTAATATTGTTTCCTTGCCTAGGGAACAAAACTAGTTAACAGATGCTTTAGATTTGTATAAATAAACTCGATACCTCTAGAGGCTTTGAATTTACAAGATTTTACTAAGGAGATAATTTCATGTCGTTTTGTACTAGACAACATCAATAACTTCCAAGTTTTTTATGATGATCGATAGATAATTGACTTCGTATGTAATGCTAGCATATTAAAATCTCTTATCATTGATGAACATGATGAAATTTCTACAAAAAATTTTTAATATGGAAAAGATGGATTAATCCACCTTAAAGAGAATCAAATCGCTAAAGGCATGATCTCTTTAGAAAAAATGTTTGACCCATATAAACAAGGAAAATGAATCTAAGGAGCCTAAAGTAATTGGAAAGGACTACAAGCAAGTCAAATTGGGAATTCTTAGAAATGAATGAAATGTTAACATTGGTCTAGTTTGCACCAATAAAAAATTGAATAAAGATATTGACCTTTTAACTAGGTTCAAACATGTCATCACCTAGTTAGATGATGACCTTAAGATATTTGACACTAGTGTGATCACTCACAGTATCCCATTAAAGGAATCCTATAAACATTTTAGGCAAAGACAAAGACCATAAAATCTAGTGTTGTAACCACTGATTTATAAATAAGTAAATAAATTGATTTATGCAAGGATAATCTTTCCTATACAACACTCTATGTGGGTCACCAATCTTGTGGCCATTCAGAATAAAAATGGATAAATCAGACTTTATGTTGATTTTTGGAACTTAAATTTATGCTCAAAAAAGGATAATTATCCTTTACCATATTTGGATGAAGTCATACATATGGTAAGTGGCTCTAGAATGTTGTCATTTTTTGACATATTTTTGGGCTATAACCAGGTCCTAGTAAACAAGAATGATTGAATGAAGATTGCATTCACTATTAAATGGGGAAAGTTTGCTTACAAATTAATGAAATTCAAACTTATCAAAGTAGGATAAAATTTGTAGTGAGAAATAAACCATGCGTTCCATGGATTGATAAGTAAATGCATTACTATTTACATGGTTGATCTAATAATTTTCTCTAAAAATAGTGGAGATCACATGATGTATTTAGAATAAGTACTAGAGAAGTGTAGAAGGTAGGGAATTTCCTTAAACCCCAAGAAAATCATCTTTTACATGATTTAAGGTAAAATTCTAGGAAATTTTATCACTAAAGAAGGTATGACCATAGACCCTGATAGGATTAATGCAATTTAAAAGGTATAATTTCCCAATAGCAAGAAAGAGTTGAAATATTTCTTTGGAAAAATAAACTTTGTAAGAAAGTTTATTTCTAGTTTTGTAGAAATAGTGGGACTACTCAATTCCATGTTAAATAAAGATGAAAATATGTAATGGACCATTGAAACAAAGAATGCCTTTTATAACATCAAGGATGCTATTTTTCAAGATCTTATCCTAGTAAGTCCTAATTTAAATAAATATTTATATCTATATTCTTTTGATTTTAATCATGCTTTTGTTGTTGTCTTAATATAAAAATAAGATGAAAAAGATCACCCCATAGCATTTATGAGCACCAATTTTAATGATGTAGATCTAAACTATCCTATTCTGGATAAGAAAGCTTATGCATTAGTGAAGAAATTTAGACACTACATCCTCAGGAACAATACATACACCATAGTGTCTGATCTAATTGTCAAGCTAATGTTGGGATACAATAAACTTGGGGAAAGAAGAGGGAAGTGGATGACCAAGATTCAAGAATATGACTTAGAGATAAAATAGGCTAAGTTAGTTAGCATTCAAGGTCTTATCCAACTCATTACAAACACTTATCCTCATATTGATGTCTTGTAGGTTGAAGCAAACCAAGTGCCTTGAGGAGATTGGTACAAAGACATTTTTCATTATTTTTTTCATGGAGCATATCCCCCACACCTAAAGAGAGAGCATAAAAGATCCCTCGGGTTGATATCATCTCACTTTATGATCAAAAAAAGAGTCCTCTATAGAAATAACTACAAATGAATTTATCTAAGGTGTGTTTCCAAAGTCGAAGCCACTAAGATCATGGATAATTTCCATGATAAGATGGGAAGTGGCCATCCTTTAGGATGTACCACTGCACATAAGATATTGAGAGATGGTTATTATTGGCCAAATATATTTAAGGATGTGCATGACCATGTGTGCTCATGTCACCAATGTCAAGTATTCAAATGGGGAGAAGTAAAGCTAGCCATACCTTTGAAACCTATAATTGAGGAAAATCCATTTACATAATTGGGCCTCAATTTTATGGGATTAATCAAACCCAACTCCTCAATGGGACACAAATTTATACCTACCACCACAGACTATTACACTAGGTGGACCAAAGTAGTGGGTACCAAAAATAGTAGAATAATTGATGTCATCAATTTCCTTGAAGAAAACATTATCACTTAGTTTAGGACACCCCTATCTTTGGTATGTGACAATGGCATAGCCTTTTTTATCAGTTGATTTCAATGAATGGTCATATGATAATCAAGTTATCATTAGGTATGCTTTAAACTACTACCCTTAAAGTAATGGAGTGGTTGAATCTACTAGTAAAAAATTAATGAATGCCATTAAGAAGTTTTCAAAAATGAAACCTAGATAATGGTAGTCCTTACTAAAATTTATTCTATAGGTAGATAGAACTAGATGCAAGTAGACCCTCAAGGCATCCCTATTCTTACTATTTTACGGGAAATAACCTATATTTTACATCATGCTAAAGTTTCCCACTTATGAGGTCATGGATGAGTACATGAAAGATGATGGAAGAGTGTAATATAATATGCTAAACATCATTCAAATGGAGGATTCTAGAGATAAATCATTGAAAAACTTTAGTGAGCATCAAGATGGTATGAAAAGGTGGTTCAACAAGTGATCCAAATACAAATCATTCCAAATCTTAGACTTAGTCCTACTATGGGACAAGGCCCACAAGAAAAAAAGACAAAATGAAAAGTTTATTCCCCTCTAAATAGGACCTTATCAAGTAGTAGAGATACTAGGTGAAAATGTATTTAGACTCAAAGACTTGCAAGGAAATGACCTAGCCTTCTCAGTCAATGAGAAATACATGAAGCATTACTTCTCTATTACTCTATCATAAACTCTAAAAGGAGATTAAGATTTTTAGAGTTAGATTAGGTAGGAGTAGTGTAGTTTCATTTATTACTTTACTTTCTTATTATTTTCTTTCCTACTTTCATACTTTTCTCTCTTATTTGTTCTTTCTCACTTTTGTTTGTGTGTTTGTTTTTTGTTATGTGTTTTAGCTTAGTAATAAGTCCTCTAGACAAGAAATATTTATCTCAACTTATATCAACCTGATCCTAAAAGGGGGAGAAGGTATTGCTGATCTTAAACATTGGAAGTCCAAAGTTTGGAATGCTCTGACATTATTTTAATTTAGAGAAACTGGGTGGGGTTAATTATAAACTCATTTTATCATGAGAATCTTAAGCTAATTTAAATTTTTTATATAGTTCAGATGATTGAGCATTTTCTTGAATAAGATTTTTAATCTATGTATACCATCATACTATCACAGAAATCACTAAATTAATTATCAAGGTAGAACTTGCCATCTAAGAGTGAATAACATTCAGATTATGTCTTGATAAAATCCTTATACCTTGTTAATTCTAGTTCCAAAACATTCTATTTTATCAATGTAGGTATCATGTGTGTGTGTGTGTGTGTGTGTGTGTGTGTGTGTGTGTGTGTGAGAGAGAGAGAGAGAGAGAGAGAGAGAGAGAGAGAGAGAGAGAGAGAGAGAGAGAGAGAGAGATACACCAATGAATTAAAATCACAAACTACTTCATATTCCATGAATGGTGATTTAGACAATCTCTACTAGGGATATGGATGCCTTAATAGTAGTAGAGAAAGGCCTCGAGTGGATCCAAAGGTATCTTTGTTAGGTCTATAGATACATTTTTGGTAGTAGAGCGATGCGCAAGCCATTCATAATTAAGCAAAGCATTATTATTTAAACCTAAAGAATGCTTAAGTCATTTCATGTTTGATGCCTTGAATCTTGAAAGTTATCATTTCTAAACCCAATGTCAATGGTTAATAAATGTCAAAGTACACACATAGTATGATTGTCTAATATATTTAAACTCTATTTTCAGTCTCTTAGCTTTCATTAGTTTTGAAAAACAACTTTGATACTAACTAAAATCATAATGAGATAATTAATTTTTTATTCATCTTTGAATAAAAGATCTGGATTCTAAAATTTTGAGATGTTTCCCGATAGAGGCTATCATTTTTTGATGCTCAACTACCCTATATTCCCAAAATAGGGACCCTCCTAAATTATTTTCAAAAATGCCTAAGATGCCAAGCTTGCTAAGTCATTTGACTACATAAAAATATTGGTTTAATACTTCCCTAGCAATTTCTAGTTAATCATTCATCTTGTAATATAGATTAGTATTTAGGAATATTTGAAATATTGCAAGTTTTTATCAAAGTTTTAATCTAAACAATGAATAATTAACTATGAAATTGATTCAAAATGTGCAGATAGGATTCACCAATAATTTTCCATCTAGTTCACAAATTGGCATGAATACAATAAGCATCGCCTGATCTTAGTTGACTAACCTTACATTTAATTTAAAGCATTTGATTGTAGAATTTACTTTAAACTCCTTTTAATTTGCTTATGATAGGCATTTGACATTTATTTAAGACTAAATTAACTTCTTACATGACTTAATAGGGTGTCAAAAATTAAAATAGAAGTTTCTAACACTTCACAAGATGTCAAATGATATAATAGCTTCTAAAGGAACACTCTCTTTTTAGTGTGCCATGTGTCATTATGGTTATTATCCATGGCATAATTCCTTACCACCAAAACTTCAAGATGTTCCATTCGCTAAAAGAAATGCACTCTATGTAGGACACTTGGAATGAATCTACCAAAGCTCGTGAAACATGTGGTATCATCTTGAGATCTCACAAAGTAACTAGCCATTGAAATACAATTACATAGGCTACATGTAAAAATCATATCCCTCATGAGAAATCCCATTCAATCTGAGATGCCATGTATCCCACTACAATCTAGAATCATATAAAATACCACCATGTGTCCCAAGCATGACCATCTAAACCTAAGTAACCTTATGAAGTGATGCATTTTATCTATAGATTAATCTAAGACTAATTCATGTTCATATTGCATCACATATAATATAAAACTCATAAGATCTCATCAAATGAACATGTGGATGAACCTAAGCCATCTGATGAAGGATTGATGATGAAAAGCTATCTAAAGCCCCTTTTGAGAGTGACAAGTGGTAAAAAATGAAGAGAAGATCATGAGAATGATGTGTGTCCCCCTTGTAATTTCACAATGATGACACTTATCATGCTCAGGTTGCTTCTATCTAAAAATCCATTAAAACACCCCAAAGGCTAGTGGAAATGACACATGTCTACTAAGGACTCATGAGATGATGACTCATGTCATTCCCACCAATCTAAATTTTGATATCCATAGGATAACTTTTGAGGGCTATGAGTGGAAGCACCTGAGCCATATTATTAAAACCAAGTTGCTGACAGCTATCCAAAGCCTTGCCAAAGAGCCACCTATCAAAGCAAAGTCATGATTGCCTATGAGAAAGCCACCTAATGAAGAAGAAACTCTAATTACATTTAAAAATGACACATGACACTCTCAAAACCAATAAAACCCAAAGGGACCCACCCAATATCCTACCATAAATCAAAATATGCCACGTGGTGGAGTATAAATAAGGCATCACACCAAGCTATATTTTAAGAACCCATGACCAATCAAAGGGTTCCATGTATCCTAATTTTAGCTGACTAGGTATCTTAGTAATTTTCAAGCCCTATAAATTCCTAGTTGGATCCAAGGTTGTATTGTCATGAGTCAAAAGGTGGAAACCTTTAGATTTAAAGCTAAAATTAATGGAAAATCAAAGCCAAATCAATGCTAAATATGAATGCAAAGGAGATGATCTTGTCATTAATACAGCATGAACCAAAATTGCCATAAATGTTGTAATAATCAAGGTAATCTTTGAAAGGTTACCCAACCTGACTATTTCTACTTGAGCATTTAAATCCCTAAGTGTTTGTTCTCACCGCTATCTATGTTCACAAGTCAACCAATCTCAAGATCTTCACATATTGTACCCAAGCCACCATTGTTGGAGCTCTAAATTCACAAAGAGATAGAGAAGACATTAATTTCTATCCAAAACATTATAAAAATGAAATATGCAAGACTCTCCACTCCTAGTCAAGGCATTGTATATGGAAATGATGACTTATTTCAATATGGTAGTTCAGTCATTTTTAAAGACACATAGTTTATCCCCAAGGCTTTATACATAGGGACATACATTATAGTAGTATCTACTAAAATGTTTAAGGATTCAGGGATATTTATGATTCTAAGAACATGTCCCACTTCATATAACTTTTTTTTGGTATCCTTGTATTCCAAGCTGTCAACTTCCACAAAGCCACAATAAAACTAGAGGTCATGTCATGCATTGACCTAGTATATGACATATTTAGGATGTCAAAATGTGAGAATGGATTACTCAAATAAATAAACCAAGGGATTCCCATTTCCTTTATTATAGGGACAAGTTTGGAAAAATATTATGACCTACCCCTGCCATAGTTGGACTAAAGCTAGATCATCATCAATAACTGGTACAAGGTGCACAAACCAAATATAATCTTAGCTTCATGGGTACCAAACCCATCTAGAGTGGTCTTTATATACAACTAGGGGAATTTATCCATTGACAAGTTTATAAAGGGAGTCAATATTGGCCTCACCCTACTAAATAGAATATTCAGTAATACACACATTAGGTACATGGATATAAGGGCTATCTCACTATTATAAATAATTTTGGAAGATCAATATATCCCTCACTTGGGGATATTATTAGTAATAAATTGATTTTATCTATGCATGATACATGAAAAAATGGGGCTCCATTATACATGATGAGCTATTTTTTAGATGTTATATGTGCAACTACACAATCAGGACCAAAAACATGAACTCTTACATGAGATGAAGTTGTGCCCTAGACATATTTTATAATTCACATTCATCACTTCAGGCACCACATCAAGATAATCATAGAATATTTTTACCCTCTTGTTTACAAGTCAATAACTAAATGTGAAATTTAAAGGGTACCCTCAAAATTTAGGTAGGCACTAAGGGAAATGGGTAGCTTCTGGAGATACCCTAATTGTATGATTATCTGAGTGAAGGGGGTGATGGTGGATCCCCTTAGGTTTCCTAGGTATGTAGTGACGAAGTTAGTAGAGGATTAGATAGCTTACCAACTACTCCATGGAGATTATGGCATCTTTAATAAAAATAAAAATACCCCCCCCAAAGGCTCCTTACTATCTAGAAAGAGCCAAGGTAATGAAATGGCAAGACATAATAGTAGTAGCAAGGTATAGGGACTCGTACCTATTTCCCAAAGATGACTTTAAAATGTGGGATCTAAACCAAGTCATTATCAAACACCTACTCAATTTCAAAAGGGATGTGGCTATGGAATATAAATACCAAGATGAGGTACATGAATGGATATACTTAGATGCAATGAATGATGAGGTAGTCTTAAGAAATGCTACAAGGAAGAATATAACTATTGAAATGAGGCTCGATCTATAAAGGAAGAAGGAAGACATAGTAAAACCTCAGCTCCCACCAACTCATGGGAGCATTTTTAATACAAAATATAAGGATAAAGAAGAGGAGGAAGAAGAGGACAACATTCATATTATCAAGAATAGACTCTACAGGACACCACTTTAGGCCCATCTAAGTGGACAAGGAATTCCTTTTATTTGTGAACTAGGAGAGTCAAGCAACTAACTTAGCCCTTAACAAAGGCCTACAATAGTCTCTGTATCTATTGAGGTAGCTACCATAAAAAACTTGGGCCAACTGGATCCTAATGTCATTGATCTTGAGTAAGGTATTAAGGAATTGAGTTTTCTATGGAGGGATTATAGGAACTATTTGGAAGGACTATTTAAAAGGTTTATACAAGGTAGAGATCCCCCAAGACTATAATGAGAGTAGTATCCCCTCCATTAACTTTCCAACCTCCTTTTATAAGCAATACACCATAGTATTCTTTCCTAATCATTGGTATATTTAAAATTGTTCCTACTTTTATTGCTACTCAAACTCCCATGTTTACATCCCCACTATTAATTTCTTTAGAGGTACCATTCCTCAATTCATCTCCCATGCCACTACCAACTTTCCACCCCTACTAGGCTTCTAAATCACTAGTGTTAGTCAGGCTATGGGGTCTACTCCTTCCCAAATAACCACTACAAGTGAATAACTTACCCTTGGCTCCTTTACACTTATCAAGCCACTAAAATACATTCCAAATTCATTTACCTAGTAGAAACTACTTCACCTCAGTACAATAGCTAAATTTATTGGGCAGTCAACATTGCCCTCATTTATACTCAACATGGGTCCTATTAAATCCTTGTTTGATCCACTTAGTCAGTTGGAACCAACCAATTTATATATCCCAATTATAGCCTTAGCTTCTTCATCTTCCTAGACACTCCTATTATAACCACCACTCACATAGCCAACAACTATATCCACCCCAAATTGGGTAAGGGACATGATGTAGACAATAAGAAAGGGAAGCCTCAGGCAAGCCAAGTTGTATCCCAAATTGGAATTAGGTTTGAAATTGACATTGGAACCATGAAAAGGGTGATTAGAAGATAAGTTGAGTAGCCATAGTCAAGCTTGACTATGATATTTTAGATTAAAGAGCCACTCGTCACTTTGACTAAGAAAAGGAAGGTTATCCTCAAAGAGGTAAAAAAGTATTCATAGGATGCAATATCCTTAGTTTAAGCACAAGCATAATCTATTATTACCTTGATGAATGGGATTTAATAGTAACTAGAGAGGATAAAAGAGAAAACACTACCCATTATGCAAAACAACACTCTGATTTCAATAATTGATGCTATGATCAATGTCATTAACTTGTACAAATTTATGAATATAAAAGGTAGGAGGATGGGATAAAGAAAGCTAAAGGGGTCATTAAACTAGACCAAATTCTTTCCCTATATGACACCAAGTTAGGAAACTTAGTGAGAGTGATAAGAAGCAATAATTTTCTTGACCTAAAAGTCTTACCTCTTGAATACATTGTTCCTACGTAGACCATCCTCATGAATATGATGATCATTTTGAAGATTTGGTTGGATTATCTCAAGGATGTAAATACATCCTTTGAGAAAATTAAATTTAAGATATCCCACTTATTGAAGGATAGCATGATCACTGGAGTGACCATACTTGATGGCTCCTTCATGGATGAGCAAGAATTCAAAGTGAAAATGAAAGTTTTCATTGTTTAGTTTTAATAGGATGTAGCCAATTCCAAGATGTCTACCAAGGTGATAAAAATTATGAAATTTTATAATCAAAGGTTGAAAAAAGTGGAGACAACTAAGGAAGCACTAAGGCCCATTCTCATGAAGTATGACAAACTAATCTAGGACATACCTCATTTATTTAGGCCCATGATCTTTGACTTCTCTCAAATTAACCAAGATTATCAAGTTTGTGCAAAGGTATAAACCAAAGAAGAAGCAAAGAAGAAGTAGAATAATCAAAAACAAAAATATTAAGCAAATAAACAACCACCTCTTGGATCATAAGGAATGTTTAGTTATGTCTTATAAATTTTGAATTGGGAATATTCCATTGTATTGTGGTAATTTAAGCCATTTATATATATTTAGGTGCCTTTTGTGGGCTCACTCAAATTTGTCTTAGGAATTTTGAGACCTATAAATAGGGGTCTTCCCCTCATTTATAATTATAAAATAATGTTGAAAAAATTAATACAAATATCCAAAGAGTTTGAGAGTTTGTATCCAATGTTCTTTCATGTGTTTTTTGTGATTTTTGAATTCTCACACTTCTAAATGTCTGATCATTTCCTTTCTATAAATTGATTTGGCAATTAAATTTTATATATGCATCTATTAGTTTGAGCTTAACACTAGGATGACTAATATTTTAGTATACTTACTATGTTTTCATCTCATTTGTTACTAAATGTGCTTATGCAATTTATTATGAGTGAGTTATCTTTGTGTAATGTATGTTGTTATACATATGTATTTTCCTTCCTTAGAAGCTTCAACCGCTTTTATTTATCTTTGAGCATTATGTTAGGGTTGGTAGATGTTAGTTTCATGTATTTTTCTTTAAAAGTTAGTATAATTGGTATCTTTATCATCTCAAGCACAATCTCTTTTCTACCCTACCCTACTCACTCCTGGATTTACCCATGAATCACCTTAGTTTATACCATGCTATAAATATCCACTATTTGTTTGTATTTTGTGTAGTAATTGGAAAATATCAATATAATTCACAAATATTAGCTATAAATCATGTAACTTCATAAACACTTGTCCTTACAGTAGGGTTTGCTTATAGACTTTCAAAGTGGTGACCATATCTCTACTATTTATGTTTTAGATAAAGGTAAAAACAGGTTTTGATGGGATCCCGAAACCCAAGTACAAGGAAAGAAAGATAAAGCTTCAACACCCACAGGCAGAACCTAAAAACTACTACAGAGAAGTAACAAAAATAAGTTTTAAATGGACCTAAAACCACCAGAGAGACCACTGGTCAAAACCCAGATTTAACATAGATCTGGCTACACCATAGATAGAAGATTACAAAAAGAAACCAGAGAACAGGACCAAAAAACATAACTATCAAGAAGAACCAGACTATTCTTCCAGTTCTAAAATTATTTTCACAATTTTTGTACCTTTCACAATAGTATCCTGAGTGGTAGTTGCCGCCAGCTTGGCTCCCTCTTGTGTAGCCTTCTTTCTTGAGCTTTGTCTCGTCGATAGGCCCCTCCAAAGATTTGGTCTCCTTACTAGCTCTTTTTTCAATATTGATAGCTGTAGCACAAATGTTGGACGTTACTTCCTCCATTTTCATTCTATTCTCCCTAATGAGTTCCCGAAGGTTATTCTTGTAATCTTTGAGCTTGACTGGGATATCTCTTATCTGTTTTTCCATGTTGTTAATTTTGTTCCATGCAGCTTTCTGGTTATCTTCCATAATTTCCACTTTCCTTTTGAGATCCTTAATCTCCTTACACATCCAATAATCAAGTTGGATAGAAGCCTCTGCTTTGCAATTAACCCAACTCATAGGTGTGTGCTTTCCATCGTTCTGCCTTCTCTCTCTCCATTCCTCAGAATTCTTATTGGGACTGTTCCCGCCTTCTTCAAAGTGATCCTCTCAGCCCCTTTGATACTATTCTTTTGTTCCAATTTGAATTTCCATGTCCATTTCTTGATTGTCATCCTGAACTGTATTTTCCCTTTCGTTTCTTGAAATAGGGTCCTCAACAGGGCCATCCTAGACAATATCTTCCTCTGACACTTTCTGATTTTCCTTAGTTTCTTCTTTACTATTTTCAGATTCCTCCTCTTTGTTGACTCCTTTCTCATTCTTCTCTTGACATTCTTCATCCTCTTTTGAATTTGTATTCCAGCTTTCAGTACCTTCTTCTTCCTCCAGATTTTCCTCCCTAGGTTTATCAATTCTCTCCCGCTCTGTATCTTCTTCTACATTCTGATTTTTGGTGCTGGGGAACTTGATTTTGTCTTTCCCTTTTACAATTTCACTCTTTCTGCTCCCAGACTCCTTATTTTTCCCCTGGTTAGGGTTCTTAACCATAGCTTTATTCTTCCAATAGCCTTTGATTAATAGAATTAGGCCTTCATGTAGGATAGGACGCGTTTCCTTCTTCCTGTGAGCAAATAAACTTTGGACCAAAGAGTAGCACAGGTAAAAGGGAAAAGACAATCTTACCTTGTGTCTGAAATGATTAAGGAAAACAAAGTGGAATTTATGCACTCTCTTGCTTCTTCTGTCCAGGATGAAATACTACCTTATACAACATAAGACATCCCTCCATATCCCCTTAATTTGTTCCAATTCATAGAAATCCCCATTCTTAATCAGCTTCTGCTCTTCCACATATGTCTTGAGGAACTTACAAAAGGCCTCATTCAAAATGCTTGTCTGCTTGGAGAATTTAAGTCCATCCGTAGACAGCCATGTAACCTCTACTATAAAATCCTCAGTTAGGTTCACCGTGATACCATGCAAAGTGACCCTTTCATCAATCCAATTTTTGAAAAAAGTCGTAGTGATATGCGGTTTTGACCCATGTAGCCTTTCCATATAGTTCACAACTTTTCCTTTCTATAGAATTCTCCAGACATCTTGTTTCTCTCTCCATTCATCATAGTTTTTGGGTTCCTGCTTCCTTGGTTCTCCCTTCCTTTCACGAGCCATACTCATCTCCTTTGAAACCCAGTTGCTATGAACTTTACAATGATCCCACCTGCTGCCAATTTGATTTGAAAGTTGGCTTTGTTTGGGCATGTTCAGGATCCGCTTCTCACTCTCAAGAGCCTTCCTCTTTAATGATTGTAGACCTTTCCCCGCAAAGCCACTCCTCCTACTCATTATATTTCCATTACAATCTAATATTTCCCTCCTTTGCATGAGTTGCATCATGAAGAATGAGCACCCTCAGTTCCACATTCTTTTCTAATGTTTCCTGCCACCTCACTTTTTGTCCTATCTAGACTGCACAGTTTGCTAACCAATCTGCAACTCCATTGGCTTCATGATAGGTGTGGGTTATAGTCACTTTATCAAAAAAAATTATTAAGGTTTTCATCTCCATTACCATAGCCTCTATGGTCCAAGACACAGTATTTTTATTGTTAAGAATATTTATGATGTTCAATGAGTCTCCTTCTAGCCACAATTTGGGATATCCTGAATCCATAGCTATTTTGATGGTCTGAAGGGCAGTAGTAGCTTCAGCAATGTGAAAATTTGATTTATTGATGGGGATTGCAATAGCATCAATAACCTTTCCTGTATGGTTTCTCAAGACTCCACCATAACCTGCTTTCCCTAGATTCCCTTTAGCAGCTCCATCAAAGTTTCCTTTAATCCACCCTTGAGGGGGAGCATTCCATGTAACTCCTAATCTGGGATTATCAGGTTTACCTTTAGAATTTTCTATACTTAAGGGATTATCCACTTGGAGAGTTGATCTTGGATTCTTTTGTGATAAAAAATTCTCCTTAATAGCTCTAATGATGTTCTGTCCTACCACCCATCCAGGGAGTTCTTTATTTCTAAAAATTCAGTTATTTCTTTCCTTCCATATTCCCCACCAAATATGGGGAAGAGTAAGTTTCCATAAAAAAATTACTTTAGAATTCTTGGAGGGGCAGTACCAGCTTTTAAGAGATAATTACATGTTTTTATGATGGATCCATGTGATGCCCCACAGATTGAGGATCTCTTTCTAGACTAGCTGTGTAAAAGAACAGTTTATGAACAAATGATCTCTATCTTCAAGGCCCTTCTTACAAAGAATACACCTGTTCATAATATATATTCCTCTTTTTTGTAAATTGTCCAAAGTTAAGATTTTGTTTTGGAGGAGGGTCCAAAAAAATATTTTGATTTTAGGGATGAGCCCCTTGATCCAGGCCTTCGTCCATAGTGGTTTGTTGCCATTTCCCTTTGAAGTGAAAATGGAAGAAACTTTAAACTGTCCGCTTGGCTCATTATGCCAAACAATCTTATCTTCAAGATTAGGTTATAGAGATATAACATTTAGGGATAGTTGAATATCCTTGAAATCTTGATCATAGTCAGTGAGGTTCACCCAGGAGTTGTTCTGCCAGTATTGGTTAACCATTATTCCCACTCTTTGCTTGCAACGGTCTATAACATCTTTATCTTGGATTTCATCTTGCAAAGGTTTTCCTTTTAACCAAATATCTTCCCAAAATTTCACCTTTTTGCCATTGCCAACTTTCCAGGAAATTCCTTCTTCTAAAACATGTTTAGTGCCCTGGACTGCCCCCCATATGGCAAAAGGATGGGAAATGTCCAGATTAGAAAAGAATTCAGGGAGTGACTTTGCCTTAAATAAGTATTTGTGCTTCCATATTTTGCTCCATTATTTATTTTCCTGATAAACCCTCCAACCCTACTTAGCTAAGAGAGCTGTGTTCATACTTTTAATTTTCCTTATTCCTAGTCTGCCTTCCCTGACAGGTTTACAGATGTTATCCCATGCTATTAAAGGCATTCTTCTTTTCTCCTCAGTACCTGACCAAAGAAAGTTTCTCTAAAAAATTTTAATAGCTTTAGCAAATTTAGTGGGGATTTTGAAAAGACTCAAAGTGTACGTGGGTATGCTTTGAAGACTTGCTTTGAGGAGGGTGAGCTTTCCAGCTTGGCTTAGAAAACTATCTTTCCATCTCGCTAATTTCTTACTAAATTTGTTAATAAGTCCTTTCCAGAAAGCTTCAGGAACTTTCATCCCAAAAAGGAGACCAAGGTAAGAGGAAGGAAAAGATCCTATGGAGCATTCAAGGATTTTTGCTATTTTGTTCTGTCTGTGACTTGGGGTATTAGTAAAGAATACTACACTTTTGTTCCAGTTTATCAGTTGTCCAGAGGCAGAAGAATATAAATGTATAGCTTCCTTTAAAGTTCTGGCTTCTATGACTTCAGATTGCCCCATGAAGATAGTGTCATCAACAAATTGACCATGGGAACATATTAAAGGATGCGAAGAGGGTTTCAGGCCCTTAAATAAACCTTTAATAACTAAGTCCCCTAAGTATCGCCCCATACTATCAGCCATAATTATAAATAGAATAGGGGAAATAGGATCCCCCTGTCTTAATTCCCTTGACGGATTGAAAAAATGAGACGAACTCCCATTTACCAACATAGCAATAGAAGTAGTAGATATCAACTGCTTGATCATGTCAACCACTCTTTGTTTAAAGCCAAAGGTAGTAAGGCGTTTAGAAAGGAATAACCAATCCACCCTATCATATGCTTTGGCAATATCCACTTTCATTATGAACCCCTCATTGTTTGAGCTGAATAGCGAGTGAATATTCTCATGCACCATTATTACAGAATTGAGGATTTGTCTGCCTGGGATGAATCCATTTTGCTGATCAGCTATTATCGACGGGATCACTTGAATTAATCTAGTTGTTAGAACTTTGGATATTATCTTATAGAAGGAGTTGCATAGGCTAATCGGTCTAAACTAATCAGGACTGTCAGCTCCAGCCTTTTTTGGAATCAGACACAGAAAAGTGGGATTTACTTCCTTTATCATCTGTTTGGCTCCAAATAATTCCTTCACTGCATTACTGACATCTTTGCCAATAAGTTTCTAGAGCTTTTGAAAAAAGAACATGGGAAAACCATCTGGTCCAGGTGCTTTATCTCCTCCTAAAGATCTAACTACTTTGAAGATTTCCTCCTCCTTAGGTATGGAACATAACATGTTATTCTGCACCTTTGAGACCAAAGGAGGAACCATGCATAGGATATCAGCCTAACTTTTCAAGTTGATGTTTCTATCAGCCTTCATCAGGGAGGAGAAAAATGAAAGCATTTCCTCCTTTATTTCCTTTTCCTTTGTTATCTTCTGATCTCCTTTTTTCAAGTGTTGAATATGAGTTTTAGCTCTGTGTTTCAGAGTGGAAAGATGGAAAAACTTTGTATTTTTGTCTCCTTCTTTCAACCATTGCACCCTAGATCTTTGTCTCCAATAGGTTTCTTCCTTTGTTATAATATCTTGGTATTGAACCAATTGTTCACTTTCTTCTCTACGGAAGTCAGAAGTATAACCATTTTGCTAAATTTTTTCCTGAATTCTACTAATTTCTTCCTTAATAGTCTTCTTTTTCTCAAAGATATTTCCAAAACAATCCTTATTCCATTTCTTAACTTCCTTTTTAACATTTTTGAGCTTGGAAGCCACTCTAAAGAGAGTTGTTCCCTCAATAGGTATATTCCACCACTCTTTTATTTTGCTTTCAAACTGTGGGTGTTGCATCCACATCTTTTCAAATCTAAACAGATGATTCTTTTTCTGGTTCAATTTGACCACTGTGAAAATAAGAGGGAAATGATCCGAGCCTATTCTATGGCATGCTTCCAATTTACAAGTGTAATCTTTTGTCCAGTCTGGGGAAATGAGAGCCCTATCAAGCTTGGCCTGTATACATTCATTATCAAGTCTCTTATTGCTCCAAGTATACTAAATTCCTTACAGCTCCACATCCATTAAGCCTTCTTTACTTATAAACTCCATGAGATCAAATCTCCCTTCCATTTGAATAGTATTACCACCCTTTTTCTCATAATCATAGAGAGGAACATTAAAATCTCCCATTATAATCCATCGCCCACAATAATCTTTGCTTCTAAGATTTGAGAAGGTTTCCCAGACCTTTTTCCTTTGGTTCTTGGCATTGGGAGCATAGATATTACAACATACCAACTTTCCTTTTGGTCAAAACTAGTTATTTTAACAGCCAAATTTTTTTTACTTTCCATCAAAATAGAACCAGAATATTGGTTTTTTTTCCATAGCATCATGGTTCCCCCTGAAGCACCTTCAGAGTTGCTGGCCTTAATAGTATAATTTTTAAAATCTTTGATCTGTTCTGCTTTCTCTTTACTCATTTTGGTTTCTTGGAGTAGAAGGAAGTCTAGCTTTTGCTCTCTGATAAAATTCCTAACTAAATCTACTTTATATATGCTATTTAGCCCCCTAATATTCCAGCTAAGAATTCTCATTGGTTTTTATTGTTATGGAGCCATTTCGGCAGGGTTGCCTGCTTTCCATCTACTATATTGTGCTTGCTTTCCATCTCTCTATTCCTCTTTTTAGATTTTTTCCCAGGTTTATCTGGAGATCTTACATCTGGTTTTAATTTGGCTTGCGGTTCAGATCCTTTTCCTTCTTTGCTCCTAAGAGGACCATTTCCTTTCACACTGTCATTTCTCGTCGCCATGTGTTTTGTATTGTTCTTTTTCTCACCTTTTATCTTTTGGTTTTTTTAGTTTTTACCGGTCTCTTTCTTTTCTTCTGCCATTAGGGCCTCTTTCACTGGAGTGTTATTTTCATCATTTGATACCTCCTACTTTTCCCCCATCTGGGCTTCACACATCTCTCCTTCTTTTATATTATTCCACCCTTCAGTTAATACTTCTCCTTCCTCTAATCCTTCAATATCCTTTACCTTAAAAAGTTGATTTTCTAAACTTTGGGTATTTTGGTTTAGAAAATTAGCTTCTTCTTCTGTTAGATGATCTAGTTTTTTGTTCTTTGATTTCATCCCCTTCTCTTCCATTAGGGGACTATATTTTTTTAATAGGGGCTCTATTGCTCCTAATAAATTTAGGTTTCCATCTTCTTCTGTTGTAGAAATTTTATCCTCTTCTGTGTGTAGATCTACTAAAGCTTCTTGTTTCTTCCCTATCTTTCGATAGTCCTCTTTTACCTTCCATATTTTCTTTTGTTGAATCTTTATATTTTTACCTTCCTGAAAATTTCCTGGATGGGATCTACCCCTGTTGGGGCAATTCTTGATGCAATGGCCCTATTTCTTACACACATAGCAAGAATTTAGCAAATCTTCAAAGACAATCTCTTGGGTTTTCTTACCAAGCTTAGAAATTAATTCCATTTTTTTTGGGAGATGGTTCAAGTCTGCCACTTTAACATAAATTCTGGCACTTTGGAGTTTAATTCTTGAAGCCGTGGCATTATCCACAGCCACTAACTCACCAAATGAACTAGAAATTCCATTGAAAATGTCCTCATGCCAGAATTCTAATGGAAGACCAGACAGTCTAGCCCATATAGGGGTAGTTAAGAAGAAAGAGTCTGATAAATCCATTTTTGGTTCCCATTTCTTGATTGTAAGAGTGCATTTTCCAAAAGACCAAGGCCCTTCACTAAGAACCTTATTCAAATCTTCTTTAAAATTGAAGATAAAAGAGAAAAAACCATTCACCATTGGTGTAATGTCTACTTCTCCGTGTACAATCCATTTCTTTTTTATCATAGATCTGAGTGAATCTATATTTGGTCTAGCTCCTTTCTCCCAACATGATTTAGATGTCACTGGTGGGAAAAGGGATTTCCCTATTGGTTTTTTCCCAAACAACGACGACCAAGTCCTTTGTTCGGGGGCCCTTATCTATCTTTCATAGTTGTTTTCTTTTTTATATTCAGCTTTATCTTTCACTTTCTCCATGTACTGTTATAACGCACTTTTCAATGGTGAGTTTTTGGCCCCACTATAGGGCTTGTTAGCAGATGAAAACCTTCTTTTGTCTGCATCAGTCAATAAACCTGACCCTCCACATTTTCCTTCTTCCTCTGCTGTACCACCAGGATCTGTTCCTCCTACCAAATTCTCCCTGATTCTTTTCCCGCTCATTCTGAATTCAAAAAATTATGGCTTTACCAAGATCTATTCCTCCTGCCAATTTGTCTCAATGTTATGAACTATAGGATGCTTCTTCAGCTTCTCTACTATTTATGTTATTCCTAGTAAGAGTTGTATAAACAACTAAGCCCCCAAGTCTTCCATGACATAAAATGGAATTTATTAATTTTGCCTTGTTCCCTAGTGACACAAAGAACACAATAAGTACATCAATAAGGTATAACTAATAAATTATATTTTATTTTATCTGTACCACCTTTATTTTTAGTCATGGGCACTATAACTCCTTACTAATCATTTTATGTGTGAGTCATATGTATAAGGATATGATCATGATTCATATTTTAGAGAGACATTTATTCAATAAAATAGGTATCAAGGTGTAAGATATGAACCTATGGGGGATTATTAACTTCAAAATGGGATACTCTACAAGTTGGATAAGATTTATGTGCCCAAAGAGGGAATATATAAACTAATTATGGAAGCACATATATCTAAAATTGTAGGAAATTTTAGTATTATAATACTATTGCAAATTTACATAGGTAAGTTTATTGGCCTGATTTGTAGTTTGATACTTTTAACTTGATAAGTAGATGTATTTTCTTAAGTAAAAGAATCTTAGTAACATATGATTGGGTTTTTCTATGCCATTATTTATTTATTTATAATCCACGGGACAACATTTCCATGTATTTTGTAGGTAGATTGTCTATGTCAAGGAGGAAATATGATTATCTCTTTGTGGTTGTGGACTGGTTTAGTATTATTTATGTTTTTATTCCTTATAGGATTTCCCTCAAATGTGGTGATGCATATGAGTTTTTATTTGATAATGTGTGGGTTCATTTGTTATTTCTGGTTTTATTTTTTTAGAACATGACTCAATATTTATTGGTAAGTTGTGGGTCACATTGTGGGAGAAGATAGATACCAAGATGAAATGGTCTACCACTTTTCACCTACAAATTAATGGTTGGATGAAATTTATGAATAAAACATTGTTATATATTTTGAAAGGGTACAATATTAAATATCGTAAGACTTGGGATGAAAATTTAATGTAAATTCAACATTATTATAATAGGTTAATGCATTATTATATTAAAAAAAACTCCCTTTGAAACTTGGTTTGGTAGTTGGTAGCTTATCTCCATGTGTAATTATTGTTATTTTGAGATAACCATACAAATGAAATGGGAAAGTGGATCAAGAGGTCCAAAAATATGAAATTTTCATTAATAAGATTCAATAAATTTGATTCCAATTTTAAGAGATGTTGAAGGAGTCTCTATCTAAGTAAAAAGAAAGGATTTATCAACATATGCTGGAGCATCATTTCCTTATTGGAGACAAGATATGGTTTTACTTGTGTAGATATAGGCTTCAAGCAAATACTAAGAAAGTTAATCCTATTAGGTATGGTCCATTTTAAAATATGGAACAAACAAGAAAGGATTCATTTAGATTTTTTTTTCCTCCTTATATGAATATTTATTTCATTATCAATGTTGAGAACTTACATCTCTTTGAGACTTCTTTAGACAATGAATATGAAGGGTTGTTTCAACCTTAAATTGAATATATCACTCTTGATAGTTAGATATACTTGGAGGATGTTTTATTAAAGATTAAGGAGAGGCAAACAATAAGGGGAGTGCAAGAGAATTGAATAGTTAGATTAAAGGTATAACTACTTGGTAAGGCCAAATGGTATTCCAAAGAAGATGTGGAGAATAAATTTCCTCGTGGAGTTCTTTAAGATTTTAAGGATATAAAAGTATCAAATTGGGGATGCATGATCTAAAATATGGATCTAGGATAGAATATATATTATATAATTCATTTAAACTATGATAAATTATGTAATTCAAGTATGTAAAACACAATGTAATACACTTATTCATTCTTTTTTGTGTAAAATGGAAAATTAAATTACTATACAATCAAATAATTAGTGATGGGATGTTCAAATAATTCTTATATTAATGAAATCAATAGTATTTAGCCCTTGAGATTGCATATTTTATCAAATATGAAAAAAGAACTAGTATATGCAAGTGGTAGTTGCATAGCCATCAGTCTACATTAAGTGGCAATTTCTCCAACATCCAAAATGCGAGTAGTCATGTGATTAAAAATATTTCCTCTTATTGGTGATGGATCACTTGGATTTTTTAGTAATTTATAAGAAAGATGAACATAAATATAGTATCTAGTGAAGATATAAACATCATTAAAGAAGTCATTGAGAAGTATTAAAGCTGGACTCACATTTTAGTTTTAAAAATTGGGCATTATTCATGTTTTCTCATTATTTATTTTTTGTGAATAGTTATTCCATTTTGTGTTGGATCTCTGTAAAGTTTCTAACAATTTAAAAGCACTCATGTGTGAAATATTTGGATAACATAGTAATGAAATATTTATTATTGAAGGTCATGTTTAGTATTAACTTGTGTAATTTTTAAATCACATAGTGGTATGGAAGAGTATTTTCCTCACCCACTTATGTTTTCCCACATCAACTTTTTGTAATTGATATAGTATATTCATATTATGTTTTTTTAATGTATACTTCATTATTATGTTAAATATGTTTTGCATTTAATTTCCAACACTTGTTTATCTATGTTTTAGTATTAGATTAGTATATAGTATTCAAATATTAATCATATGTTTATCTAAGAATATAGGATTTGTGTTGGTGAATCTTAGTGTGGAATAACCACTTAATTTATAAATCATCCTCAAAATTTTGGAATTTAACATTAAATACACATCCTTGCATTAATGAATAATAATGGCCTAACACCTCGAAACATTTTGCACATCTTATTTTCCAAAAACTTAGAATTATTCACCAATTACCATAGTATCTTAGCACATTACTCTACATAGTCCCATGCTTGTTTTACACCTTCTTCACAATCCTCAATTTTTGTACCTCTACAAAAAAAATTCACAACATCCTTAGCTTCTCCACTCTTTTTTACTTCATTCCATAATTCTTATAAAAATTTTATCATCATGCATCATTAAATCTCATTTTTAGCCTATGTGATGCTGCATAACCCCTCCCATCAGTCACATTTACATCAACATTACATAACACCTCATAATGATTATATATTTCAATCATATTATGTATTACTTATTTTCATGTTAGTTTTCATCATAGATCTATGTAGGACCATTACACATTAGTTTTTTTATTTCTATAATATTTTTACCACATGACACACTAAATTTCATATTCCACACTTATTCCATGTTAGAGCATCTCTACAACATGCCATGTATTGGACTATAACCATCACATGATCAAGGAAGATGAAACAAATCATAACCATCTCTTTGGTAACCATTATCAGTTTTAATTGTCATCTTATATTTTATATACATGTATTTTACCCATAATATTTTATATCATCTACATAAATTAAAGTTTCTTCTTTAGACATCATCTGGCTAGCTAGCTTGTAATCTATGCATCTACATACTATAGCTTTGAGTGATAACAACACATAAGATATGATTTTATTGGATTAGTTTTATAATTCAAACACATGTTTTTACTCTTTTCCATCAGTCTTAAAATCATCAAGGATGAAAACCCTTTATTTTATAAGAACATGTTCTCTTAGCCTATTATCTTGGTGTACACATTTATAATTCTATATTATGCATTATGAATGGAAGTTTCATTTTTGCATTTTAGTATTTATTTTTATTAAATGTATTTCTATATATTAGTAGTGTAATATTTACCTATATATTATACCAACCATTTCTTGTCTCAATTTTATGTGGTCCACTAAACAACTGGTCCTAAGAACCACCATGTAGATTAATAGTATTAGACCATATTTATTTCTTATGTATATAAGCAAGTAAGCTTAGAGAGAATGATATTTAGTTGTTTTTATTTCAGAATATTTAGAAGAATCCCATAGAAAAATTAAGATGGTTGACACCTAAAAATAACTTGAGGCAACCTAGATATTCAAAACCTCATGTAAGTATAACACACAAATTATCTTGGACAAGTCCATGAAATATGATTTTTCTCAACATGACATCCATGCCTGTATTATCATAATATTTTTAGTAGTGGTTTTAGTGGTATAACCACTTTAAATTGAAATTCACTCTATACATCCCCATGTTTGAAGGAAATATCAAAGCCACAAAATTAGATACCTAGATTTAACACCTTGAGTCATACTTCTTAGCCAATTGATTCATAGATTTTTAGAAATTCATCTTCATGGTGTTAAATGTGTCCATTTTGGTGGTTAAATGGTGGGTAAATTTTAGCATGCAAACATGCACAATATTGTGTTCCAATTGACTCTAGGAAGACTATTTTCAATGTGTTGAAGGAGGAGTACTATCCTATTTTTCACTTTGAGGATGAAAATATCAAGTTACAATAATTGAAATCGTGTAAATAGTAGTCATTAAAGGACTAAACCAATGAATTCCATGACTAAACTACATGCCTAAATGAAAACATGACTAAACAACATAAGATATTATTGATGCTTCCAATTTCTCCATGAAGTCTTCCTTAGTGTTGATGAACACTTCTCATTTTGAGATTACAAGAATCCAAGGCATGAGTTGTAGTTTGTGACAAGTAGTGTGTCTATGGTGGAATAGTCAGCAAAGTATGAGATCTGTCCACAAATTTTTTTCGATGTGGTGGTTGGGAGCCACTAGTATCTAAGTCTTTGCAATCTTGTAATCTTCTTGGTCAAGATTTCTAAATCTAAGTGAATATTTACATTGATCTTTACACTAAAGTGAGAATTGATAAAAAAGAAGGAAAAGCTAGGGTAAGGTAGAGAATAAACGTGATTATAATCATTAGTCTCAAACATAATGATAAAATTCTATTCAATTTGAGCATACATTTAACCAATTAGTGATACAACATAGTGTAAGCCCAAGCTTCACCAAAAATTAGGCAAGATGCAAAGGAAATATAAAGATCATGAGTAAAATTCAAGATTAATTAAATATCTTTCTATGGTAATCTAAATTTCATAAGAACATTCAAATTCAGAGCAAATAATATTAAGTAGACTTATAATCCTTCAAATCATCTAGCACATCACAAACTAGAAACCTCATGAACATGAAATATAGCTCATTTATCTAAGAACCATTCAAACCTAAGACATCCACCTAAAATTGAGAGAAAAAATAAATAATATGACACAACAATAGACAATATTTGTAAAATTCCAATTGTATTAATTGTTATAGTATAAAATTTGCTCAAAATCTCTCCCTTTATAAATGGTAACACTTGCCTATTTATAGAAGACATAGACAGTGTACCAATCATCTTTATTTAAAAATTTTACAAGAGCTAAGGACAAATATCCTTTTAAACATAAATCTATAGTACATATGGCTATTAGGCACCTATTAGATCAAAATATTAATATATGCCAACAAACTAGCATATATGGTTTACAAAAGAATAATCTTGACTGTGCTCTTGGGCTGGTGGGCCCCCTTGATCTCTTAGGTTGAAGGAAGTATTTCACCCTAGTTTATTATTCTTTTATTAACTCAAAATATAGTGTGGGCTTCATTAGACTCTCTTCTTCCTGTTCAACCAATGTATCATATTCTATCACTTTTGATGGTGAACTCTTGTAATCATCTTGATTTTACTATCTACTCTCTTATGGTGAGGATGCCATTAAGGAATTTTCAATTATCTTTATTGAATTTGCCTTGGTTTTCATCATTAATGCCTTGGATGAAGGCTTGGACTCTCTACTATAATTCCATGTCATGCATTAGGCTGGTGGTAGTAGGTTGAGTAGGGGGCACTAACAAGGTTCTTAGTAACTTCTCAATTCTATTCACCAAGTCCTTATCTTCCTCTATGAAATCATTAGGCTTATTGTACCATAAACTTATTTCTTTTATTTGATCCACTAGGATCCCTTGAATGGAATTCAATTGCCTTTCTTTAATGATCTTGAAATCCAAAGATTGTTTAGTGATGTGTACTTTAATCAACTCTATCACCTAGCCTTTAGTTTCTTGTCATTATTGTATCAATGTTTGTGCCTTCTTTGCTTGAAGTTCCAAGGTATTAAGATTGAGTTTGATGGATTATAATCATTCAAAGGCATCTAGGAGATACTTATTTAACATCTTTAGTAGGTCCTTTAGAATTGATAGTGAGACTTGTGCCTCCAAGTCTTTCTTCTCTTTCTCCAAGTTCATGATCCTTTGCTTCATTCCCTAAATTTCCACTACAGCCATTACTAACTAGGCTTGCACTAGACTTTCAATATGTTCTTGATGAATGGGGTGCTCCCCTACTACCTAGACTTAGACTAGAGTGAGTCTTATAAATAGTTCCACTCTTTTAAGAGTGACTTCTTTAGTTCTAATAGTTACTTTCTTGGTAGTAACCTTCTCAAGTGTAGTTGTATCAGGGTTAAATTATACCTTAGGCTCTACTTCTAAAAGTTTTGAAGCCTCTAGTGTTTTGAGACCAACCTCACTTGATTTCCCTGATTCTTCTATTTTCTTATTACTCTCCTTAGCAGCCTTAATCATTCTCCTCTCCTCTTGTTCCTTCATGAGCTCTAAGATCCAGGGTTGGACTTCATCATTGAATTCAACATTGGTAGTGCTAGTCAAAGCCCATGAATGCATTTAAGAGGGTATATTTTAGAACTTCCCATAGATGAACCAGTCAGGGATGATAGGTCCATGTATGGGAAATTCATTACTAAACAAGTTCACCTCACTTGTTGGGTGAATCCACTTGGGTTTATTGGAGTCTCTAAGCACAAAAGCCATATCGGTCTCTCTTTTTTGGGTCATAAGTACCAAATATAAGGAAACTCCTTTGCCTTTATTTATCTCTTTAGCTTGAAAACCTTTAATTAGTGCCACCTCAGCTATGGCTTCTCCTTCTTCATCCCCTTCCTTGTTTGACCCATATGTATCTACAAGTTCCTTGAAGAATTCATCCACTATTTCATAGCATTCCAAGTCAACCATATCAAGATATTCCATAGGGGAAGAGGGTCTTTGAGGTATATCTAAGGTGGAGGATCCCTCTCCTATCCTATGTTTCATCTTTTGTTCAATAGGTCCTTCAATTTGGGGTAATTGATACTAAGGTAGTTGTTATTGCTGAGGTGGACCTTAAGCCACTTTTGGTGGACCCAAAGTAGAAGGTAAGAGGTGGTATTTTAAGGGATTCATTTTCCATATTTTTCTTGATGGTTTTTCTTCCCTCCACAATAAATGTTCTAATTTGAATACATGTCCCTTAAACCTAGCCAACACTTCCTCAAAGTTGGTTGCCTTTGTGTATAAGTGGTCATATGGACCCAATTGATGTTTATAAGTCACCTTATGTATTTTTTTGGATTTTAGATTGGAGATCACATTTCCCTTCAAATCCCATATCTTGAGGTCATCTAATTAGAAGTATAATGTCTCTCTATTCCTTGCTAATATCTCTATTTATGTCCATCCATGAATCATTATCTTCCCAATCAGATATGGGAAGAGATTTAGGATGCCTTTCTTCTTTTCTCTACATACATGATATATACCATGAAGGATTTGATGAGCAATCTCACTCTCAGCCAGCTTGATTGGGACATGCACTGGTAGTCTAAAGAGCTAGACTTTGATTCTTTCAATCTTGATTACCGTATAATTAGGATAGATCCATATGTCACCAATGGGCTCTACAAATTGCCTAATGAGGGGGTGAAATTTGGGTATTGGACTTCCAATAATTATCCCAATCAAAGTTGGATATATGTAATCATAAATGAAAAATTTGGAGTAATGGTGAGAAATGGTAATCTTATTATGAGAGGACCAATTCTTGATTTCAGGGAAGAAGGTAGAAGCCTTGAAGGCATCCAAAAAGTAAGAAATAATAGTGAAGAGCTGACTTGATTTCCTTTTAATTCCATTAAATTGCCTTCCTAAGTGGATACTTATCATTTATCCAAAAGGTGGAGTCATCTTATCTTCTATCATGAAATAAATATAGGAGACCCACCTGGGGTCAATATAGGATGTGATTTCTACTCTAGAATCCATATTCAATAAATTCCTGATGATTCTAATACCTTTCTTAAATTATAAAATTGGGATTTTATCATCATGGTTTCTCATTACATGAGTTCCTTTATCTAGCCATGGTCTTAAGATATTATGTAATTCATTATATATGATCCATTACTTGATTTTAGGTAGGTCTATGTGAGTCCTATGAAGCTTATAGTAGCCTTTAAAATCTACTGGAGCTATATAAGCAACCTTATTTGATGTACCCTCCTTAATTATCCAGTCTCCATCTACTCTATAATCAATGAACATAAGAGCTAGGATATTGGCATAATGGAGTACCTCTAGTTTGGTAGCTATGAGGTGAAGTAAATACATCTATATTTCCATGATATATTCATGCCTCCTCTAAACTACAACAAATTTTTGCTCAATGGGAACCAATGGTTGTACAATTTAGAACATAAAGAATATTTTAGACTAATTTTTAAAACCATTATTCAGTGCTCCCACACCCAGTTTAGTGTCTTTGTAATGTCTTCCATCATTATTATTTGACAAGTAAACCTTGACTTAATCTCTCCATTATTGTCTAAAAGTGGTCATATTCCTCCAACCAATTAATTTCCTTTAGACTATGTGATCTTATTGAGTGCTTTTTACTCTTCTCAAGGTGATTTTTAGCTCTTTTGAATGTAATTATAGCTCAATTGAATAAGGAATAGGGTTTTACATTAGTGATCTAGGGTTTTTCCTTCTTTAATGGTAGAGGTGTTGAATTCATAAATATACTCATGTTACTCCCATGAAAGTCATTTCAGAAGCTAGCCATTAGTATTTAAAAGTTTCCTTCATTTCACACCATGAGATTAGATCTATGAGTGAGTGCGATCCCTTGATCTCAATCTATGAAGTCTTTTTTGATTGGTTTCATTCATTATTCTTTATCCTCATTGGAAATTCTTTAGCCATTTTTCACCGTTGGATAAAATCCTATGATGAAGCATGAACTGTTAGATCTGTAAAGATGCACATAAGTTAATGGGCTTTGAGCTTGATAAAAACTTAGGTTAAAATCCATTATAAAAATTTTTCATGTTAAAAATCAAAGGGGCCTTCTAAAGGGTCAATGATGCATCCCTTCACTAGGTTTGAAAGTTTAGACTATGTTAAATTTGATGGCCTTGTGAGTGTCAAAAACATTCTCACAAATGTTGAATGACAGGTGTGAAGCTGTCAAATTTAATATCATCTAATATAATTATACTATCTTAAATTTTATTTCCTCACAAATTTCAAAACCATCCTCACAAATGTCGAATGATGGGCATGAGGTTGTCAAATTTAAGCTCATCTAATGTGCTCAGACTATCTTAATTTTGACGTCCTCATGAATGTCAAAAAAATTTCTCACAAACATAGAATGATGGGCATGAGGCTATCAAAGTTAATATCATCTAATGTACTTATATGGCTTAAGATTAAGCCTTGTGGTCATGTTGTTTTGAAAAACACACTGTTCTTTAAGCCAAAAATATGCTCTTTAGGCCATGTGACCAAGTCTTCAAGGTACATGATCCCTTAATTCCTTTTTGATTGGCTTCTTAAACTTTGACTAGGTTATAAGCCTTTAGCCATTTTTTACCATCAGATCAAATCCATTGATGAAGCATGGACCATCAAATCTGTAAATATGCACATAAGTTAATGAGCTCCAAAATTTGATAAAAACTTAGGTTAAAATCCATGTTTCCTAAGTCTATTTATGTTTAAAAACACATGTTGTTATTTTAAGGGTCAAGAAATATGTCCCTTTGCTATGGCTCAAGGTTATACTTCATTGAAAAGTCTAGCAATTTTGCAATGTCAGATTAGATCTATGAGTAAGCATAGGCTGTTGATTGTGATCCATGTACTCATCAATGATTAATCCCTATAAAGATCAAATATTAGGGTTAGGCATAAAGCAAGGAACCTAGAAAGACTTCACGTAATTTCCCTTAAACATTTTTTGAAGGATCACTTTCTCAAGAAAGTGTCTTAACCAATTCTTTCAAAGATTAGGTTTCAAAAAAAGCCAAAGGGTTGATTTATTTTAGACAAAATGTCTACAAGAAATAATGCTCGAAATAATTTCTACGAAGGGCACTTTTTGCTAAAGTGGATTGAGATAACTTTCCTGAAGGGACACATTAAGAAAATTTGAAGGGCACTTTCTACCAAAGTGGACTGAGATAACTTTCCGAAAGGGACACTTCAAAAAAATCTAAAGGGTAACTTTAAGAAAGTGCCTTAAAGTTAGGATTTCAAAGGGTATTTTGGGGTTTAGGTAGGCTTGTTTGCTTGCATTTGATTTTCATTGTCTGATTATATTGATAAAAAAGACATTGAAGTAGGAGGGGTTAAGAAACCTGAACAAGTCTTCCCTCTAACTTTCAAATTCAAAAGTTAGATTGTTTTGCAAGGGAAACCTAGCCTTCTTTATGTAACCTATAATTCAATCTTCAAAGGCAAACCATTAGCAAATTTATTCCAAAAACATAATCATTATCATTAAGCATGAATAAAGCATATCCCTTTCAAGTGGATGATCTTCAAATTCTAAAAAGGATAACCTATTTAAGCAAGATTTCAAGGTTTAGATGTTTTTAAACATTTATAAGGGTCCCCCATTTGCAAAAGCAAGAAAGTGGGGGTATGTTGATCTAAAAAATGGTGACTCACAGGAGAAACATAGCAATATGTTAGAACTTTAAGCTCTAGTTTAGACCAATACATAAGTCTTTCATCCATTAGGTCCATAACATTGTCTAAATCAAACCTTAATTGGTATAAACCTCACATGTGTAAAATTAAAACTCAAAATACTAAAACATAGACACTCAGTGGGTGCTTTGATTCTACTTACTATTCGTCATGGAACTTTGGAAGAAAACATACAAGTCATACCTTTGATCATAACACTTGACTTGGAGCATTTTGGATATTTGTTAAGAATATTTGCTCTTAGTTCAAGGAAGGCTTAGGAATTGCTCTACTACTAGTCAGGAGTCCATAGCCCTGACACAGATACATTTAGTCCCACTCAAGGCCTTGCTCCACTACTAGCCAGGTGTCCATATCCCTGATGGACATTACTAGAATCACCTTTGATTTTATTTCCATAGATTTTGTAATAAGGTTATTCTTTTTTTGTCTTTTATAGGTATTTTTACAAAGTTTGGGAACCAATATAGCCTAGTTTTAGGGATTTGGTTAAGTGTTTTATTCTTGGGGTAATCATTTTTAGTTGTAACCTCTATCTCAGACAAGGATGTGTTTTAAGTGCTAGCATGAAATGTGCCTCAACAACCTAAGTTTTCTTCTAACACATATGATTATTATTTCAACCAAACCTTGATTTAATATTATGCTTAAGACTTGTCATGATAATTAACTTATATATCAATCTACACCATTGTCTTTGAGTTACATCATGGTGATTTATGACAACCTATGTTCATCATTGCAAGATTCATATTCCAATTTTAAGATACTAGAATTTTTAGAAATCTATGAAAATCTGAGCAAAAAACTATCCATAGGACTTATTAGAAACAAATATCACAACAAAGCAAAATCAAACAAAAAAAAATCAAACACACAACAAAAAGCAACAAGCAAGAAGCAAACAAATATGTACAAGCAAAGTAAGAAGCGAAAGTAAGAAAAGAAACTAGTTAGCCTACTTACTCTAATATAAAAAGTCTTACATATTTTACTCCATCAAGACCCCTGGTGGAGCAGCAAAAAATTAATGCTTGAGATATTTCCCATTGGTGGGCAAGGTTAACTCTTCTCTTTAGAGTTCTTTCAACTTGAAGGTGTTGTTTCCCAATGTCTCTACAATTTAATATGGCCCAATCCATAAAGGTGTGAATTTGTCATGCTTCACTTTTGGCTCTAAAGCTTTATCCCAAAGGAGGACTAAGTCTCCTTGCCTAAACACTTTAATTTTGGATCCTTTATCAAACCAAATTTTCATTATTGTTTGATGCCTACTAAATTCAGCAAATGCTTTATCTTTGGTATCTCCCATCTGAATAATATCTAGCAACCTTGAGCTAGCAATGTCTTAGCTTTCTTCCATATACTCCTACATGAAGGTAAATGTGGGAAACTTAAGGGTGATAGGGAATATAATTTCTTGGCCATATACCAATAATAACGGTGAATCCCTAAGAGCCTACTTAATTCTTATCCTATATTCCCATAGTGCATACTTTAGGAGCTTGTGCCATGTTCTTGGTTTGTCTTCTACAAACTTATTGATAGCCTTCATCAAATTCTTATTTTTATATATGGAGACTCCATTCCCTTAGGGATAATTATTAGATGCAAAATTTAGAGTGAAGCCATTGTCATATGCCCATTTAGTCATCTCAATAGAAGTGAAGGTAGATCCATTATCATAGTCTAAAGAGACTGGGGTTCTAAATCTTGTGTAAATGTTTTTTTCCATGAAGTTAATTACCTCTTTTATCCTACAATGTTTGGTGGCAACAAATTCACTCCACCTTGTACAATAGTCATTAGTAGTAAGGACAAATTTTTGGCCATGAAAATAATTGGGGTTGATCGCCCCTACAAAGTCCAACCCCCATTATGTAAAGGGTTTGTCAACTATCATAGGTTACAAAGGCATGGCTGCCTTTGGTTCTCTTTTTTTGAATATATGGAATTAATGGCACTCCTTCACATGCTTATGAGCATATTTGAATATGGTATGCCAATAATACCTAGCTCTAAGGTTCTTGTGAGTTATGGTTCTTCCTGAAGGGTGTACACTTCCTAACTTCTCATGGAAGGTAGTCATGATTTGAGCTACTTCTTCTTTAGATACACATCTTAAATAAATTCCCTCAAAGTTCCTTCTATACAAGACTCTATTATTGATGAGGTAATGAGCTACATTGAACCTCAAGGCTCTCCTTTACTCTCTTGTAAGTCCTAGGGGACAAACACCATTGATAAGTGGATGATAGAGTCATACCACTCATTAGGTTGGAAGTTTTTTTGGTTGACTTGCATGATGTGGAGCTTGGGGTTAACATTAGAAATCATTTAAACTAAGCTTTGGAATCTTACCAACTTGGAGATCTTCATTTTGATGTCATACTACTGTATAACTAACATCCATTTACCTCTCCTTTCTCCAAGCTCATTTTGACTCATCATGAGTTTTTTAGCTAGGTCTGGAAAGATAAAATGTACCTTATTCCTAAGGATATAATGCCTAAATTTATTAACTACTTTTACCAATTCATAAGCTTGCTTGTCAATCATAGAATAGTTTACCTCTACATTCTTGAAATTAGTGATCATGAAAGCTATGGGATGATCATTCCCATCAACCTTTTGAGTTAGTACTATAGCCATAGTATACTCAGAAGCAAATGAATACAAATAGAAATCCTTTGAGAAATTAGGACTTATGAGAATTGGAGCTTTGGTGATTGCCTTCTTAATATTAGCAAAAGCCTTCTTGGATTCATCATTCCAAGAGATCTTGGCATCCTTGTTTAGAATTTCATTCAAAGGCTTGATAATTTTAGTAAAGCTTGAGATGAACTTTATTACAAAGTTAATTGTCCTAAAGAATGACTTAAGCTCTTTTCTACTGTTAGAGATTTAATTTTAGATATGGCTTCCACTCTATCAAGATCTATGTAGATCCCTTACTTGGTGATATCATGGTCTAGTAGTTTCCCTTACATGACACTAAATATATTCTTCTTTTGGTTGAGGGAAATTCCATATCTTCTACACCTTTTAAACACATTTTTCAAGTTCATGAAGTGGTCCTCTTTATTATTGGAGAAAACTATCAAATCATCCATATAGATGATGATACATTTACCTACTAGACCTTGGAAAACATGGTTCATGTCCCTTTGAAATGTTTCTCATGCATTGATAAGCCCAAAGGGCATCCTCTTGTAGGCATAAGTTCCCTACTTGTTCATGAAAGTTGTCTTCATCCTATCCTCTTTGTCAACCAACACTTGGCTATACCCTGAGAATCCATCCAAGAAGGACACCATAACTAACCCTAAAACCACTTATATGACTTGTTCTAAATAAGGTACATGATATTGTCCTTTTTAGAATCTTCATTAAAGTTCTTAAATTCAATGCATAATCTAATCTCCCCAATATTATTTATTACTGGGACCAAGTTTTCAATCTAAGTGGAGTGTCTGATAGGAAAGATAATCCTTACATCCAATAGTTTCTTGACCTCTTTATAGATCATAGGCTCTAAGACAAGATTGACTGGCCTTTGATTTTTATTGAAAGGCTTGTAGTTTTATTTGAGAGTTATTATATGATTTATGACCCTTGGGTCAAATATATTTAGGTCTTCATAGGACCAACAATGACATATTTGTAATTTTGAGCAACTCCCTTGCTTTCTTATTTTCCATTTTAGTACATGCTTTCCCAATGTTGATAGGTTGAGGTTGGTCTTGTGGACCGAGATCAATTGGATGGTAGTCTTTTCCACTCACTTTAGGTAACTTAAGTACCTCTATAAGCTTATCATGATCAAACAACCTCTCTAAAGAGATCATGGCTTTAGGTATCTTATTATCACTAATCTAGATGATCTTATCATTAGGATCCTTTTCAAGAGAGATTTCATCCACTTCATCAATGATATGGGCTTTAAAGTCCCTAGAGTTGGTAAAGAAATTAATGATCTGCTAATCATCATTAAAAACTTGAAAGTGATTGATGTTATCAGGGACTAATAGGCTAGGTACCAACTCAATGTTGAAGTCAAGGGAATCTTGATTTTGTATGAGGTTGGCTATAGTACAAGCAAGCTCATTAATAACATTGTTTTATTCCTTTGGAAAAACTAAGATGTTGAAGGCATCAAAATATTCAATCAAATCCCATACCCTAAACTTATATCTCTTCAAGTAAGACAATTGATACTGGTATTTACTCCTCACTTGTTTGACCACATGTTTGGAGTCTTCATTGACCATAATCTCTTTGAATTTATGCTTGATGGAAAGATATAGTCCAAGAATAAGATATTTTTACTTAGCCAAGTTATTAGTGCAAGGAAATTATAACCTATAAGATGCATGGTAGTGTTTATCTTCAGGGTCTACTAACACAATGCCAGCACCTAATCCTGATTTGCATCTAGCTCCATAAACATGTAACTTCCATAATCTAGGCATTATAGGGTGTGTTTTAGAATCCATGTTTTATGAAATTTATAAGGTGAAGATTCCAAGATCAGAATCAAGGAAGTTTACCCTTTCATTAACTACATTATACTCAATTATCATATGTTTCATCCTCGAATCTCTCTCAACTCTTATCTAATTAGGAATAACCTTCCATGGCAACCATAAGTGAGATAAATAATTGGACATGTACCCATTCAAATATTTGGTTCATTCCCTACTTAGAATTAACCCATACACATTAGGGATGTCTACTACTTAAATGTCAATAAACTATTGAATTCTAGGTTCACTTACCAATTGAATATGCACATTAAGCAACTCTCCAATGACTTTGAACTTTGATTTATCTAGTTGTGTGACTACTCAATATAACTTGATTGGGTTTAGGCCAAGTTATTAAAAAATTATATCAAGCATGATATTAGTTAAAGCTACTAAATCTATTAGACAATTATGGGCATTCTTACTAAACACTCTGACTATGAGAAGAAAGGGTGGAGACTTTGATTTTGCCACTTGCATAGTTACATTGGTAGTATCATTTTTTGGTGTTTTTCCAAGATTCTTGGACAAGGATTCTAAGAGGTCTCTTTGCTTAGTTATCTATTTCAATTTATGTAGAGTGATATTTGCCTTGATTTTCTTCATGTCCAAAGGCTTAGAAGAACTACCTTTGGGTGGCTTAGGATCATTTGTCAAAGATGTATCTAGAAGAGTCCCATAGTTATTGAGAGGAGAAAAATATGTCAAGGGTTGTCTTTTCTCCTTATTCCTTAGAGGGTAAGTCTTTAATAACTATTGAAATGCTTGGATTTCTTTAAGAATATTATCAGGCTCATTATCTTCTTGGAAATGAAATTGGAAGGTCTCCACCATGTGTACTTGATCTTGTGATTTAGATATAGAAGTAATAATAATAATAATTTGATTATCTAAGATAAACTCAAAGGTGTCAATCTCTTCTTAAAAGGCTTAAAAATCTTTACATAATTCAATACAATGTATCTAACCATGCTTATAAGTGGTATACACTCTACAATAATCAGGCAAGGTAATATATGTGAGATTGATGTCCATAGTCTTCTTACCAGATGAATAAGGCTCATTGGATTTTTTTTTGTTAAAGAAGATATCATTTTGGATTCAATTTCTAGGTCTATTAAACTTTTGGAAGGTGAGGTTTCTTCTAGAGCTGTCACTAGTATTACCAAATTACTTTTGTAATTGTAAGAAGTTTATACTAAGCTTTTAGACCATCTTGAGTATGGACTCATTTTTATTCTTAGAGTTTTAGAAGCTTGGGATTGACTATTATTAGTTATATTGATGGGTATTAGAGCCTTTTAACCATTGGCTTGAGATCCATTAGTAGTTTGTTAACTTAAGAAACCTATGTTTTGATTGGGAGATGCATGACTAGTAGGCAAGATAGTTGGAGTTGGTATTTGATTTAGAACTAGAGCATTATGGTCATTATCTAGGAAAAGGTTCAAGGCTGGCATCTATGGGTTGATATTTTGAATAGAGTATGCCATTTTCCCTTAAGGCTGTATTTGTTCACTAATGACCACTATTTTTAAATAAGCTTGAGCTAATGTGGTAATAGATGGAAGGGTTCTCTTTAAACAGATAGAAGTCATGGAATCCACAACATCTTTGTAGATTTCTAAGGCCAAAGGTTCATTAGGATTTTAATAATCTATGGTTATGACAAACATCTTTTCAAATATGGCATTAAAACACCTAATAAGATCACTTGCATCTCTCTATATGGTATTAAATTGATGATATATGATATAGGGGTTAATGATCTTCCTAAATTAATTAAAATAGATAGTGTCAAAGTTATTCCAAGAAGTGATACAATCATCAAGAAGGTTTATGAACCACTCCTACGTAGCATCTTTAAAGGTAATAGGGAATAAACTATAAGATACATCATCATGAATGACATTTAAGAGCCTTAAAGTATCTTTAAAGGACTTGACATGTGCCTCGGTAGTGACCATACCAATTGGACTAAAAATAAGCAAATATCTATCAAGATTTCATGGAAAATCATGAACTATACCTAGAACATTGATAGGATAACTTCCAACCTAAGCCATATCTATTAAAAGTTTTAATGAAAGGAATATTTGAAGGGATAAAGAGGGTAAATACTTCAAACATCTATGCCTTATTTTGTCTCTTCTAGTCCATCGATGTGTCTTGAGCTCAAGTAGAGGTTACCTAATTTATGAATGACATCTAGTCCTAATTATGGGTAATTCTAGCTTGAGAACTAAGAATCCTACTTTTAAATATGGTGTAACATGTTAATTCCCTCAAATAACAACAAATGACATGTAAACTAAGCTTATTTTGTAAAGATTTGCATATGAAAATGTAAAGGACACTGATCTTTGACTACATTAGCTCAAATATATGTTTGATCATGCAAATATGACCTTAATTTGCATCATTTTGAAGAATTAGACTCAAATTTCACAATATAACATCAATATTTAATCAAAATAAAGTGGTTATAACCTCAAATGTCAAAAATTCTCAATTTTAAAACTATTTTTACCAGATTTTGAACTAAACTTTACAAAGAAAAAGGATCTTTGCCTTACTAAGCACAAAAATGAGTAAGAAATCACTCACAAAGTAAATATATTTAAAAAGGATGTAAATATCCTCTAATATTAACCAAGAAAACAATAATACTTACAAAGAAGGTCCTCCTTCTAGTGCCAATCAGAATTGCCTCTTGTTGATGCTTGTAATTGCTCTATAGAGTGTTCCTTAGTGTTGATTAACACTTCTCACTTTAGGCTTACAAGAATCCTAGGCATGAGTTGAAGTTTGTGACAAGTAGTGTGTCTATGGTGGAATAGTCAAAAAATTATGAGAGCTACCCACAAAATTTTTTTGATGTGGTGGTTGGGAGCCACTAGGGTCTAAGTCTTTACAGTCTTGTAATCTTCCTAATCAATATTTCTAAGTCTAAACTAATCTAAATGAATACTTACAATGATCTTTAAACCAAAGTGAGCATTGATAAAAAATATGCAAAAGGTAGGGTAAGGTAGAGAATAAACATTATTTCAAGCATTAGTCTCAAACATAATGATAAAGTTATATTCAATTTGAGCAAACATTTAACCAATCAGTGATGCAACATAACATAAGCCCAAAATTCACCAAAAATTAAGAAAGATTCAAAATAAATATAAATATCATGAGTAAAATTCAATATTACTTAAATATTTTTCTGTGTTAATCTAAATTTCATAAGAACATTCAAATGTAGAGCAAATAAAATGAAGTAAACTTAGAATCCTTCAACTAGTCTAGCACATCACAAACTAGAAACCTTATGAACATGAAATATATCTCATCTATCCAAGAACCATTCAAACCTAAGACATCCACCTAAAATTGATGGAAAATAAAAATAATATAACACAACACTAGACAATCTTTATAGAATTCCAATTGTATTAATTGCTCTAGTATAAAATTTGCTTAAAATATCTCCCTTTAAAAATGGTAATACTTGCCTATTTATAAAAGACATAAGTAGTGTACCAGTCATATTTCTTTTAAACTTTTACAATAGGTAAGTACAACCATTCTTTTATAAATAATTTTATAGTATATATGGTCTTTAGGTGCCTATTAGATCAAAAGATTAATATATTCTAACAAACTAGCATATATAGTTTACAAAAGAATAATCCTGACTTTGCTCTTGGGCTAGTGGGCCCCCTTGATCACTTAGGTTGAAATAAGTCTTTCACCCTAGTTTATTGTTCTTTTATTAACTCAAAATCCATTATGGGATTTATTATAATCTCTTCTTCCTATTCAACCAATGTATCATATTCTTTGTCACTTCTGATGGTGACCTCTTGTAAGCACCTTACTTCTGCTATCTTCTCTCTTATGATGATGATAACATTAAGGACTTTTGAATTATCTTTATTATATTGTAATTTGTTTTAATCCTTGATGGCTTGGATGAAGGATTAGACTCCCTACTAGAATTCCATGTCATGTTGTAGGCCGGTGGTAGTAGGTTGAGAAGGGGCACCAATAAGTTTCTTAGTAACTTTTTAATTCTATTCACCAATTCCTTATCTTCCTCCATGAATTCATTGGCATTGTTTTACCATGAACTTAATTCTTGTATTTGATCTGCTAGGATCCCTTAAATGGAATTCAATTACCTTTCTTTAATGATCTTGAAATCCAAAGTTTATTTTGTTATGTGTACTTTGATCAACTCTGTCACCTAGCCTTTGGTTTCTTGCCATTGTTGTAATAATGTTTATTCCTTTTTGGCTTGAAGTTCCAAGTTATTAAGCCTAAGTTTGATGGATTTTAATCATTTAAAGGAGTCTAGGAGGTACTTATTTAACATCTGTATTAGGTCCTCTAGAATTGATAGTGAGACTTTTGCTTCCAAGTCTTTCTTCTCTTTCACCAAGTTCATGATCTTTTGCTTCATTCCTTGAATTCCCACCATAGACATTACTAATTTGGCTTGCACCAGACTTGAAATAGCTTCTTAATAAATGGGGTGCTCCCCAACTACCTAGCATTAGACTAGAGTGAGTTTTGAAAATGGTTCCACTCTTTGAAGAGTGACTTTTTTAGTTCTAATAGTTACTTTCTTGGTATTAAACTTCTCAAGTGTAGTTGTATTAGGGTTAAATTTTACCTTTGGCTCTGATTTTGAATGCTTTGAAGCCTCTAGTGTTTCGAGACCAGCACCACTTTATTTCCCTAATTATTTTATTTTCTTTTTGTTATCCTTAGTAGCCTCAATCATTCTCCTCTCCTATAGTTCCTTCATGAGCTCTAATATCTAAGGTTGGACTTCATCATTGACTTCAACATTAGTAGTGCTATTCAAATCCCATGAATGTGTGTGAGAGGGTATATTTTGTAACTTCCCATAGATGAACTAGTTAAGGATGATAGGTCTATGTATGGGAAATTCATCACTAAACAAGTTCACCTCACTTTTTGGGTGAATCCACTTGGGTTCCTTAGAGACTCTAGGAACCAAATAGATATCTATCTCTCTCTTTCTTCTGGTCATAAGGACCAAATATAAGGAAACTCCTTTTTCTTTGTCTATCTCTTCAGCTTGAGGACATTCAATTAGTGACACCTCAACTATGGCATTTCCTTCTTCATCCCCTTCCTTGTTTGACCCATATGTAATTGAATAATTCTTCCACTATTTCATAGGATTATAAGGTAACCATATCAAGTTATTCCATAGGGTAAGGTGGTGTTTGAGTCAGAGCTAAGGTAGAGAGTCCCTCTCCTAGCCTATGTTCCATCTTTTGTTCACTATGTCCTTCAATTTTGGGAACTTGTTACTGAGGTAGCTATTATTGCTAAGGTCGACCTTGAGGCACTTGTGGTGGACCCAAAGTGGAAGGTAATAGGTGGTATTACAAGGGATTCATTTGCCATAATTCTCTTGATGGTTTTTCTTCCCTCCATAATCTGTGTTCTAATTTGAATACATGCCCCTTAAACCTAGCTGACACTTCCTCAAAGTTGATTGCCTTTGTGTATAAGTGGTCATATGGACCCAATTTATGTTCATAAGTAACCCTATATATTTTTTGTATTGTATATGAGAAAGAACATTGCCCTTTAGATCCCATGTCTTGAATTCATATAATTGGATGTAGAATGTCTCTCTATTCCTTGATAAGATCTCTAATTGTTTCCATCTATGAATCATTATCTTCCCAATCAAATATGAGAAGATATGTATGATGAATTTATTATTTTATCTACATACATGGTCTATACTATGAAGTATTTAATGATCAATCTCACTCTTAACCAGCTTGATTGGGACATGCACTGGTAATCTGAAGGGCTAGGTTTGGATTCCTTCAATCCTGATGACCATACAATCAAGATAGAGCCATATGTCATAAATGGTCTCTAAAAAATAGATAATGAGGGGGTTAACCTTGGTCATTAGACTTCTAATAATTATCCCAATCAAAGTGGGATATATGTAATCAAAAATGAATTGCATGTGGTCCCTATACTTGAATATGTGAAATTTGGAGTAATGGTAAGAAATGGTAATCTTAATACAAGGGGACCAATTATTAATGGTAGAGAAGCAGGTATAATCCATGAAGGAATCCAATAAGTGAGAAATCATAGTGAAGGGCTGACTTGATTTCCTTTTAATTCCATTAAACTACCTTCCAAAGTGGATACTTATCATTTATCCAATAGCTAGAGTTAGTTTCTCTTTTATCATGAAATAGACATAGGAGACCCATCTAGGGTCAATATATGATGTGATTTATTCTCTAGAATCCCTATTCAGAAAATTCATGATGATTCTAATCCCTTCCTTGAATTTTACAATTGAGATTTTACCATCATGGTTTCTCATTACATGAGTTCCTCTATCTAGCCATAGTCTTAAGATATTATCTAAGTCATTATTAGTGGTCTATTCCTTGATTATAGGGAGGTTTATGTGAGTCCTAATAATCTTATAGTAGCCTTTAAAAGATACTAGAGATATACAAACAACCCTCTTTGATCTACCCTCCTTAATTATCTAGTCTCCATCTAATCTACAATTAATGAACATAAGAGCTAGGATATTGACATAATGGAGTACCGCTGGTTTGGATGTTACGAGGTGAATTCTAGACATATAGATTGCCACAAGATATTCATGGCTCCTCTGAACTACAATAATTCATTACTCACTAGGAGCCAATGTTTTTAGAAAGTTGATCACAAAGAAGATTTTAAACCAATTTTTGAAACCATTATTCAAGGCTCCTATGTCTGATTTAGTGTCTTTGTAATGTATTCCTTCATTTTTAGTTGACAAGTAAACCTTAGCTTCATCTCTCCATTTTTGTCTAGTAGTGTCCATATTCCTCTAACTAGATAATTTCCCTTAAATTGCATGATCTTACTGAGTGTTTTTAACTCTTCTCAAGGTGATTTTCAGATCTTTTAAATGCAATTATGGCTCAATTGAACAAGGAATAGGGTTTTACATTAGTGAGCTAGTTTTTTTTTTATATAATGGTGGAGGTAGAGAATTCATAAATTTCTCATATTACTCCCATGAAAGTCCTTTCAGAAGCTAGCCATTAGTCTTTGAAAGTTTCCTTCATTTCACACTATTGGATTGGATCTACAAGTGAGAATGGTCCATTAATCTCAAACCATGAAGTCTTTTATAGTTGGTTACCTTCATTATGATTTATCCTCATTGAAAATTATTTAGCAAGTTCACACCATTGGATCAAATCCTATGATGAATGATAAAGCATTGGATTTGTAAAGATGTACATGAGTTAATGAGCTTCGAGCTTAATAAAAATTTAGGTTAAAAGCCCTTATACTAAGTTTTCATATTAAAAAGCAAAAGGGCCTTTTAAAGGGTTGAGAGATACATCCCTTCACTAGGTTTGAAATTTTAGACTATGTTAAATTTGATGGCCTCATGAGCATCAAAAAATTTCTCACAGACATCAAATGATGGGTGTGAGGCTGTCAAATTTTAGCTCATCTAATATACTTAGACTATATTAAATTTTATGTCCTCATGAACTTCAAAAATGTCCTCATGAACATTGAATGATAGGCGTGAGGCTACCAAATTTAATCTTGTCTAATGTGCTTAGACTATCTTAAATTTGATGTCCTCACAAACGTCAAAAAATGTTCTTACAAACGTTGAATGATAGGTGTGAGGCTGTAAAATTTAATCTCACATAATGTACTTAGATGACTTAAGCTTAAGCCTTATGGTCATGTTGTGTTGAAAAACACATTTTTATTTAAGCCAAAAATATTCTCTTTAGGCCATGTGACCAAGTCTTTATGCTACATGATCCCTTAAGTCATTTTTGATTGGCTTCTTAAACTTTGACTATGTTGTAAGCCTTCAACCATTTCATACCATTAGATCAAATCCTATGATGAAGCATAGACTGTCAGATATAAAAATATGCACATGAATTAATGAGATCTAAGATTTGATAAAAAATTAGGTTAAAATCCATGTTTCCTAAGTCTATTTATGTTAAAAAACACATGGGGTTCTCTTAAGGGTTGAGAAATACATCCTTTTTCTAGGTCTCAAGGTTATACTACATTGAAAAGTCTTTAGTGATTTTGCATTGTCAGATTAGATCTATGAGAAAGCATAGGCCATTGATTGTGATCCATGTACTCATCAATGATTAGTCCCTAAAAGGAGAAAATATTAGGGTTAGGCATAAAACAAGGAACCTAGAAAGACTTCACATAGTTGCCCTTAAACATTTTTTGAAGGGTCACTTTCTTGGGAAAGTGTCTTAAACAATTCTTTTGAAGGGTAGGTTTCAAAAAAAGTTGAAGGGTTGATTTATTTTAGACAAAATGTCTGTAAGAAATAATTCCTAAAATAATTTCTCCAAAGGGAACTTTTTGCTAAAGTGGATCAAGACAACTTTCCCGAAGGGACACTTCAAGAAACTCCAAAGGGCACTTTCTGCCAAAGTGGACTGGGATAACTTTCCCGAAGGGACACTTCAAGAAACTCCAAAGGGTCACTTCAAAAAAGTGCCTCAAAGTTAGGATTTCAAAGGGTATTTTGGGGTTTAGGCCCATTTTCTTGAATTTTATTTGCACTATTTGATTAGATTGATAAAGAAGACACCAAAGTAGGAGGGGTTAATAAACCTGAACAAGTCTTCCATCCAACTTTTGAATTCAAAAGTTAGGGTTTTTTTCAAGGGAAACATATCCTTCTTTATATAACCTAAAATTCAATCTTCAAAGTCAAACCATTAGTAAAGTTAGTCTAAATACATAATAATTATCATTAGTCATGTAGAAAGCATATCCATTTCAAGTGGATGATCTTAAAATTCTAAAAAAGATAACCTCTTTAAGCAAACTTTCAAGGTTTAGATGTTTTTAAACATTTATATGTGTCCCCCATTTCCAAAAGAAAAAAAGTGGATGTATGTTGATCCAATAGGTACTAGTGTACATTAGAAGACTCTCACCTTATATTTGTTTGAACATGGAGTTATTAAATTCCAAATCTCTAAGGAAATCTTACTACAATTCTACCAATATTTAAGAAAAATAAAAAATAATTTAGTGTATCACCTCTTCATCTAATGGCATGCATAATATTCATTCCACACACAACTACCCATCTTATCCTCATAAAAAAATTCTTATCACAAAGGATCCTAATGAGTCCACACAAAAATCAAAGACTCCTACACCTTATAACTTAGACAAAGGAAATAATATTGTAGACAAAAAATGGTGTTATAAGCATTACCCAAATGGACAAAATGATTATAAATTTAGTGTGTAGAAATATTTTATTACGTTTTCTACATTAGATCATGTCATATACATGGATGACACTAGTCCAAATATTTCTTGTGTGAGCATTAGTGTCATGAAACTAAACACTTCAAAATAACTTGAGCATCTCATCCATAAATTTTTTTAGGTCAAATGTTAACATCTCCATGTCATAATTTATGTATGGAGATATAATATCATCATTTCAAAATACATGATTCAATGCCTTAAAATTCTTACTACCACATATCATCATCCTTGCTCACTTGGATGACTTTAGTCTAAAATGACAAATAGCTCTGGTGAAAAATTAACTTCCAATAAAAATTCAAGATAGTGGAGGATAACTTCACTTGAAATTTTTTACCTATATATGTCTTTGACATACTTATATTAAGACCCTATTTTATTGACTAGGAATATACATATTCGTTGAAGCTTCATACGTGGACTGTTCACATTAAATACAAGTTATTTAACCTCTTTTATTCATCACATTTAGACAAGGTCACACTAGTATCTTTCAAAAAATGTCATAAAATCTCACACACATTAATGCATATGTCACTTCACAAGTTTTCTTTATCCATGTGTGGGTGAATTTTTTAATCCTAACATCCATAGTACCTAATTATTATCCTTGATTTATGATTCATTTATGACAATTGGGATTTGATGGATATGTAATCAGATCATTTGTTGGATTTTCATACACACTTTTCCATCTTTTATCATGTACAATTGTACACATTTTCACACTTTGGATGACAAACATTTGTAACTTCAACATCCCTACAACTAATATCTTCACTATTTTATCGGGCATAGTTCATTCTAAACATGTCTAAGGTTTCTATTTTGGGCACCTCTCTACATATCCTACTACACACTATCTGACACTAAGTTACACACAAAGGAAATGAAAGTTCACAAAGTACATTATTTTTGTGTCATATAATTTTTCATTAACAGGTTTATAAAATTATCTCTCAATCACAAAAAAAGTACAAGGAGAATCATGACACATATCATAAAAAATCATGAATTTTGGGTTAGAAATAAAGTCTATCTACACATTTAAAAGGAACACTTCAAAGGTATACAATAAAATATTAAGCCTTTACATTATGGTCCTTACACATCCTTTGTGTATTAGGTGAGAATTCATTTCTTATTGACATGCCCCCATATGTGAACATGCACCTAATATTTAATGTGGATTTTTTAAGCCTTACTTTACACCACTCCTTGATAAATTAGTGATACAACTTTTTTATTTGGATTTGAGCACTTTCATACCATAGAAAAATATTAGGTCATTGAATTGATAGATATTTACTCCCACCATGGCACTCATTATTTATTTTAAGTTATCAAGTCTAGGAAATATGATAATCAAGCCAAGTGATAAAACTTTTAGTAGCTTTAGGTTTAGTTCCTATAGCTAACTTCTAGTACAAAGGATACCATTTATTCTCAATATGGTGTCAACAGTCCATAGCTCTTACTTGTGTAATCTACCTCACTACAATTTTTAAAGATGGATTCCTCACCTTCATGGCATCTCATGTTAATCACATATTATTATGATGCATAATCCTATCTTGTGGATTCCATAAATTTTGATCTAAGAATATAATTGAGACATTTTCAAAAAATAAATGTCTTAGAGAGATCCATGCCATTGTAACTTTATTTATCCATTTAGGGTCTATTTTGAAAATTATTTGGGGATAATATCAATAATCTAAGGGTTAAATTATATTTAAATATTTTTAAAATGTTTAAATTTAATAGTTTTTTATATAAGTGTGAACTAGAGTTGAAAATAAACTTTGAAATTTATTTATAAATGTAGAGAATAAAGGATAGTTATTGGGCCCATCTAAGCTTTAGTATCTATTAAAATTAGTAGGCTCAATAAATTTAAGGTAGCTTTTTTCATTTAATAATTTTTTTAGTTGTGTATGACAAATATATCTTTGAGTTTTGATTTATTTTAAATACTTATGTATTGATTTTAGAGAATATATAAGAATTGGAATATAATTTTCTCTTTCTCTCAATAATTGTAAATGTAATTATGTGTTTAGAATTACTATGTGATTTCAAACTTTTTGTATGATATCATATCAGGTCCAACTTGTTGATGCCTAAATGTATACCATAGGTTCCTAGAGTGTTTAGTGAACACTTCTCATTTATTAATTCTTAAGAATCCAATGCATGAGTTACAAGTTGTGGTAATCCTATTACCTGTTGGTGGCATAGAGGCAGAATAAGTGACTATTTAAAAATATTTTATATTAGTTGGTGGTTGGGAGCCACCATGGCCAAATAATATATCTATGTTGAATATATAGTAACCATGAAAATAATAATGAATTATGATCAAAAACTAAATTAATAACTAATTTAGGATGAAAATTTACAATGAAAAGCTAAACTAAGGTGATCCAGATTAAAAAAAGAGAAAAAGGAAAGGTAGGGTAGAAACATATATTACTGATCTTCATTCCAAACATCATGACAAAGTTCAAATTTCATCCAAGAATGAACTTAAATACAACATGTGAAGTGAAATAGATTATTATAAATCACATCACACATCCAGTAGACTTCTAAGGAAGGTAAAATAATAAAAACAAGAATCAGGTTCACTTTAAAGATTATACCCCTGAAAACAAACAACATTGGCCCAAATACAAGAAGATTAAAGGAAATGAAATGAAAATAAATAATTTTAGTCAACCTAGGATTGACATAAGTTAGTAATTTTTCAATTAAAGGTGCACACTTATAATCCATAAGAACCATTCAAATCTAGAAATCAGAACAAGTAAATGAGAGAGAAGCCATAATACAAACACATAGATAAATACTAGACAATCTTTGCAAAATTCCTTACTTGTATTGCTTGCTCCAAGTTTACAAATTAATTTTGGCTCTAAGAACTCCCTCCCTTACAAAATGGTAATGCTAACTTTTATATAATGACAAGGTATTAAATCGATCAGTTGCAAGATATAAATGTACAAGAAGTAAGGATAGTTGTCCCTTTTCTACCAATTTCTAGAATACACTTGCCATTTTAAAATAAACTAACCTAGAGGAAAATATACTAAAAAACTAGCATATGTATTTAAAAAATAATATTCCATTCTCAAAATGTTATAGTGCTTCACAAAATTGGAATATTAACCAATTGGCTAGTGTGCCTTGCACTTGGGAACTTGCGTGTTGTTGCTGAAGGATATTCATAGCCTTTTGATACTCCCCATTAACAAGTCCAAAATCCACAACTAGATTTAAGAGACACTCTTCTTCCTTTTCAGCTAGATCATTCAACTCTCTATCATTTCTATCCATGGCTTCTTTGATTCTCTATATTGAAGATCATGTCCAGGACCCTACCATTGTTTACCCTAGACTGGCCTTGACTCTTGCCTCTATATGCCTACATTTTTTAGCACACAAGATATTTATTTCTGTTGATCTATGCTTACATGGTTCTTATTTGGAATCTATTTATCAATTTTGTGGCATTTTTCATAATTTCCTTCAAATCACTAGTCATTGTTATTTAAAATTAGCCTTTTGCTTTGCATTATTTAATCAAGGTCCAAGGATCAACATGAACCATTAATCATTATCCAAGACCTCATATGTCATTGGCCATATTTTAATTGAGCCTTATGTTTATGTCACTTCATATATTCATGGGATTTTTGAGCTCTATATTCTATGTTAGTTGCATATCAAATGAGCATTTACCACATGTCGATCCCATGGGCTCTCAAAGCTCTATTGAAAAGTCATCAACAATTTCATGTTATTGGATCATCTAGTCCTAATGAAATATGATATATTGATCCTATAATATGCAATTACTTTAATAAGTTCATGGATATAACAAAGGAATTAGGATAAAATGACTTAAGCTAAGTCTATTTCATGTTAATGAACACATCACAGACCTAGGCTAAAGCATTTTATGTTAAGTTTTAAAGCATAATATCAAATGACCCATTGAATGATATAAAACATGCCCCATTATCTAAGTAAAATGTTTTAAGAGATTTAATTTGATGAATTCATAGACATTAAATATGGCCTCATAAATGTCAATGACATTTGCAAGAATGTCAAATATAATCTCATGAAGTTCCTAGTTTTAGTGGGCTTAAAGTTAATGATCATGCAGATGTCAATGATAGCCTTGGAGAGATCAAACGATGGTCATGTGATCATAAATTTTAATCTCATCAAGTTTTCGTATTCCATGGATATCATATTCAATTTGTTCCATTTGATCTTTGGTCATGATGAGGTGAGATCCATCAATCATGATCTAGATGCTTGTGATTGATTGGTCTAAAGGGATAAATGCTTAGGTTTTTTAGGATTTATTCACTCTATTGGATCAAGATTCATGATGAAGTGTGGATCATCATATCTACAAAGAATTAAGGTATTTAAGTTAGGACTTGGGATGGAAATTAAAAACATAGGCTAAAGCATTAAAACTAAGGTCTTGTTCATGTTAATAAATATGAATGGGGCCTTAGTGTAAAAAATTTAGGCTAAAGTTTTAAAAAAGGGTACCATGCTTAGGAAAATAAAAGGACCCTCCCAATATGAAATTTAGACCTAGTTAGAAAATAAAGGAAATAAAAGGGGGGAAAATAATATAGGGGACCAAGCATGATTTTAGGCTAGGATTTGGTTGAATTGTGAAACATGACTAATACTTAGCATAAAATTAGGCTTAAGTCAAAATTCTAATTATTCCCACCAAATGTAAATTTGAACCAAGGGTTTATTCTAGGGTTTTCTAAAATGAGGGTTTCATTGCATGAATCCAAAAACAAGATTATTTAGATCAAAGGCTAGTAAAAGCCTAAATGAAGGTAAATATTGAGGATTTAAACATGATCCATTTATAAAGGATCCATAAAACCTAAAACTTATAAGACAAAGGGTAATTGTTAGAAAAATTAGGTAACCTTAAAGTAAAACCATGAACCAATAGACCAACTTTATCAAAGTGGATGATCTTCAAATTCTAATAATGTTTAAAATAAGCCATGTTTTCAATGTTAAAGTTAAAAGTGTCTCAAGGGTCCTAATTTTTACAAATGGGGGTATATTGACCTCAATAAATGGAAAATTTTGGGGGAAATGTAGTAATATGTTAGAACTTAGAATCTTTGGTTTTGACAAGTGATTGGGTCACCTATTTTACTTTATCTATGCCATCTCTAAGATTAGTTTATGTTTGAAACAAGCTTTGCACATGTATAATTAGGGTCAAACATTAAGACATAGCCATGTTGTGTGTGTGATTTGATTCCACTTACTATTTTTCATGGGATTCAATGAACAACTTCTAAGTTATATTCCTTTAATAATTAACATTGACTTAGAGAATATTTATATATCCATTAAAAACTATGATTTTAGATTAGTAAAGGCTTGAGCATTGGTTTACAACCATCCAAGCATCTATAGCCCTAACATAGATGCCTTTAGTTCCACTCAAGCCTTACTCCATTGTCAGCTAGACATCCATATCCCTAGTGGAGGTTACAAAAATCACCTTTTCTTGAAAAAACTTTAGATTTTTCAATAAGTTCTTATTTATATCTTTAGATACTTTAGGATTTTTAGAAAAGTTTGGGAACTAGGATAGCTAGGTTGAAGGATTTGGTCAAATGTTTGATCTTTAGGTAATCACCTATGGCTGAAACCTTTATCATAAGTAAGGATGTTTGTTAAGTTTAAGCATGACTATGCCCTAGTATCTCAAGCTTTCATTCCACATGTGCAACTCTTTTTAAAACCAAGTTTAGATCAAAATAATGTTTAATTTCTCATAAAATAGTTAACCTATTCACCAGTCTTTTCTAGTTATTCTAAATAAGAACATCAATTTTATATTTCAAATCCATGGTTAACATGTGCATGAGGTACATACCTACATTTTTGAACTATGAAGTTTTTTGAGAAACTAGATAAAAATTTGAGCTAAGAATAATCCAAAAGGACTTATTTTTTAGTAAGGAACAAAGCATAAAGTTAAACAAATATGTACAAGTTTTATATACAAAAAAGGGACAGGAAGGAAAAAACAAGAAATAAATAATAGGAAAGAAACTAATATAAGCCCTATACTAAATTCATAAATTACTTACCTCCAGGATCAAATGGAAAATTATTTAGTCTATTACATAACCTTGAAACATGAATTTTTTCACTTAGTGGCCTCTTCTTGTGGATAGGAGTACTTGTACACTTATAACTTCTAGGTGATATAGCTTGGCCTCCTATCAGCATTCTTAGATGCATGGATCGAAGATATGAATCTAGGACCCAATCCTAATCTTCCCAAATACTTCTATCTTGAATTAGGAGTGTTAATTCCCCTTCAATCATAGATATATAGTGACTTATATAATCCTCTTTCAATGATGAAAGCTTAGCTATAATTCTTATCCTAATACCTTTATTAAATTCAACTTGAGGTGGGGATAAAATATGCATCTTTGTGCCAAAACTTTCCAAGTTATCTTGAAAGGCTACTTCATCCCGATAAATTGAAAGAACATGATTTTATCTATAGCCTTGCCATTTAAATCAGTTTGATCACATTATCCCACCTTTTTGAAGGTGTCATATGAAAATTCCTAATTTGTTTCACTTACTTCATCTTCATCCTTCGTGTAGAATGTCATTTCAACTACCCAATTGTGTCCCAATTCATCCCACTTTAGGATCTCTAGAATGACATTGATGTCTTGGAAAACCTCAATTTCTTTCAAAAAATCTTGGAATAAATGTTTCCATTGGTATTATTCCTTAGGGATATCCTCAGTTTTAGTAATGACCTCATATGAATTACTCTCATAACTATCTTCTAAAGAGAAGTTAGTTTGTCTTTTATTTTGTTTATGGGGCTATTCATCTTGAATATCCATTTCATATTCTAGATCATATTCTTATTCACTTTCTTTTTCAAATGGAAAATCAAAATCCTATATGAAGGATTTATAAGTTCCTACAAATCCAAATGTCCCTGCAACAAATTCTTGATTAAGCATAGGTTTAGATGTATCCCTTTCATTTTAGCATGAATTTATGACATTATAATGATTATCTAGACGTATATCACAAAGATTAATTTCATGTATGTCCTCAAATGACTCATTGTATTTTTAACATGAAACCTATTGAAATTTTGAGGAGAATAATTCCTATTGGATCCTTCCCCATAATTATGCACATGTTTTCATAACTAAAGAAAATTGGTGCTCAGTATGTGAACCATCTATTCATCCTAATTCTTTGGTGCTTCCAAGTTATGAAATTGATTGTCATTACTAGTGGGCACAAAATATCTCTATCCTTGTGGATGAAATCTATTTGTATCATTATTAAAGAACCCTATATTTGTCCCAAGATAGGCATGGATTAAGAGAAATTGGTTTAAGGCTAGTGTTTGATTCAATGCAAACACATTTTGATTGGAATTAGGAATGACATTCAGTATTGGGAAATTCAGGTTGGCATTTGGGATAGCATATGCAATTTGACCTTAAGGTTGCATTTGATCATTGATTGTTATAACTTTACCATAAGCTAATGCTAAGGTGTTTATGACTCTAACATACCTTTTAAGGAACATAAAAGTCATGGGATCCAAAGAATCCTTGTAAATATCTAAGGTTAAAGCCTCTTGAGGTCTATAAGGAGTTATAGTTCTACTTTACATCTTTTGGAACCTAGCATTAAAGGCTTTAATGGGAGTTTATTTTAGTCTCTTCTAATAGTGGTGAATTTTTGATACAAAATGCAAGGACTAATGATTTTACCAAATTGATCAATAAAGATCTTGTTAAAATCATCTCAACTAGAAATATAATCCTCTTAAAGGTTAAGGACCACTCACATGCAACATCTTTGAAATAAAATGGGAACAATCTAAATGTTATATCTTCATGAACAACATTCAGGAGTTTTAAGATAGCTTTAAAATATCTAACATGTTCTTCAATAGTGACAATGCCATTATGATATAAAGAAGGTAAATAACTTTTTGGATTTCTTGGTAAGTCATGTACCTAACTAGGCACATTTATAAAATATCCACCTAACCATGCCATACTTTGATGAGTATCTTACTTGTGGTAATTCCATCTCCAAATCTTGTTTGAAATATGATGTGCAAGCCTCATATTTATAAAGAATAATGATCAAAATCACACATTAAGCCAACTTTACACAAATATATATAAATAATAGAAAAAGACATTGATCTTTAACTAAATTATCTCAAAGATATTCCTAAATATGTTAGTATGAATGATCTTTACATTTTTAAGCTCACATAAACTCAAATTTTCAATGAATTAGTTAAATTTTGAAAAAATCACTTTTACTAACTTCAAATGCCTTGGATTTAAGCTATATTTACCATAAATACTCATGGATATTCAAATAATATCAATCTTTGGCTAAAAGAAGCCTCAAGACTAGTATAAAACCATAAAGATCAATGATATTTACATAATTATGCTCAGAGGAACACAAATATGCAAAGAATACAATAATATTTGATCAAAACACACCAAAATTATGAAAGATTCTACAAATTCACAAAGATATAACTAAGCCCTCCTTCTAGCACCAACGAAGCTCTTGTTGATGACTAAATGTGTACCATAGGTTCCTAGAGTGTTTAGTGAACACTTCTCATTTTTGAATTCCTAATAATCTAATTCATGTGTTATAGGTTGTGGTAATCTTGTTACTTATTGGTGGAATATAGGAAAAAGAAGTGACTATTTCATAATATTTATATTGGTTGGTGGTTGGGAGCCACCATGGCCAAATAACATATTTATGTATAATATGTAGTAATTATGCATAGAATAGTGAATTATGATAAGAAAACTAAATTAATGACTAATTTAGGATGGACATTTATAATGACAAGCTAAACTAAGGTGATCTAGGTAAAAAAAAAGAGCAAAAAGAAGGGTAGGGTAGAAAGAGATATTGTTGATGTTCATTCTAAACATCATGACAAAATTAAAATTTCATCCAAGCATGTACTTAAAACTAACATGTGAAGTGAAACAACTTATCCCAAATCACATCACACATCAAGAAGACTAATAAAGAAGGTAAAATAATACAAATAAGAATCAGGTTCACTTTAAAGATTATACCCCTGCAAACAAACAACATTAGTCCAAATGCAAGTAAAGTAAAGTAAATGAAATGATACCAAATAACTTTAGTCAACCTACCATTAGCACAAGTTAACAACTCTATAATTAAAGGTGCACACCAATAATCCATAAGAACCAATCAAATCTAGAAATCAGAACAAGAAAATGAGAGAGAAGCCATGATAGCAAACACATAGACAAATACTAGAAAATATTTGCATAATTCCTTGCTTGTATTTCTTGATCCAAGTTTACAAATTAATTTTGTCTCTAATAAATCCCTCACTTAAAAAATGGTAATACTTCCTTTTATACAAGGACAAGGTAGTATACCTGTAAATTACAAGATACAAATATACAAGAAGGACAACTATCCCTTTTCTACCAAGTTCTAGAATACACTTACCCTTTTAAAATAAACTGACCTAGAGACAAATATGCTAAAAAAATAACATATGCCTTTACAAAATAATATTCCATTCTCAAAATTTTACCATGCTTCACAAAAGTGGAATATTAACCAAATGGTTGGTGGGCCCTACACTTGGGAACTTTCTTGTTGCTATTGAAGGATATTCATAGCCTTTTGATGTTCCCCATTAAAAAGTCCCAAATCCATAACTAGCCTTAAGAGACACTCTTCTTCATTTCTATCTAGATCATTCAACTCTCTATCATTATATCCATGGCTTCTTTGATGCTATGCATTGAAGATCATGTCCAGGATCCTACCATTGTTTTCCCCAAACTGGTTTTGACTCTTGCCTCTATATGCCTGCATTTTTTAGCATAAAATATCTTAATTTTTGTCACTTTATGTTTCCATGGTGCTTATTTGGCATCTATCTATCACTTTAATGACATTTTTCATAAATTTTTTTAAAGCACTAGTTGTTATTTAAAATTAGCCTTTTGTTTTGTGTTGTTCAATCAAGATCTAAAGATCAATGTGGGCCATTGATAGTGATGTAGGCCCTCATATGTCATTAGTCATCTTTACATCAAGACCTATGGTTGTCCACTTGGAATCCTCATGGGATTTTTAAGCTCTGTATTCTATGTTAGTCTCATATAGAATGAGCATCCACCATATGTCAAGCCCATGGGCTCTCAAAGCTCTATTGAAAATTTATCAATGATTTTGTGCCATTAGATCATCCAATCTTGATGAAGCATGATACACTGATCTTGAAATATGTAAGGACTTTAATTAGTTCATGGATATAATAAATGACTTAGGCTAAAATGCCTTAAAGTAAGTCTATTTCATGTTAATGAACATGCCACAAATGACCCATTAAATGATATAAAACATTCCCCATTATCTAAGTAAAATGTTTAAAGAGCTTAAATTTGACAAATTTGTGGATGTCAAATACGTCTTTATAGATGTCAAATGATGATCATGTGATCATCAATTTTAAGTTCATTAAGTTCTTGTATTCCATGGATCTCAGATTCAATTCACTTCATCTAATCCTTGATCTCGATGAGGTGAAATCCATTGATCATGATCCGGATGCTCATGCATGATTAGTCTGAAGGGTTAAATTTTCAAGTTCATCAGGATTTCTTCACTTTGTTAGATCAATAATCATGATGAAGCATGGATTTTCAGATCTGCAAAGAAGTTAGGTATGTAAGTTAGGACCTAGGATGGAAATTAAAAACTTAGAATAAAGAGTTAAAACTAAGGTCTCATTTTTGTTAATAAATATGAATGGGGCCTTAGGGTTAAAAATTTAAGATAAAGTTTTAACAAAGGGGACCATGCTTAGTAAAATAAAAAGACCTTACCAATACAAAAACTATACCTTGTTAGAAAATAAAGGAAATAAAAGCGGTAAAAATAATAAAAAAAGACCAAACATGATTTTAGGATAGGGTTTGGTCGTGTTGCAAAACATGACTAAGCATTAGCATAAAATTAGACTTAAGTTAAAATTCAAATTATTTTGACCAAAATTATTCTTTCCAAATGTAAATTTGAACTAAGGTTTTATGTTAGGGTTTGATAAAATGAGGGTTTCATTACATAAATCCAACATGAAGATTCTTCAGATCAAAGGCTAGTAAAACCCTAAATGAAGATAAATAGTGAGGATATAAGCAATATCAATTTATAAAGGCTCCATGAAACCTAAAAATTATCACATGAAGGGAAACTATTATCAAAATTAGATAACCTTAAAGCAAAACCATGAACCAGTAGATCACCTTTATCAAAGTGGATGATCTTCAAATTCTAAAAATGTTAAAAAAAAAACCATGATTTTAGTGTTAAAGTTCAAAGGGTCTCAAGGTTCCCAATTTTTAGAAATGGGGGTATGTTGACCTCAAAACAACTATGGGTATATAATTCAAAGTAATATTTGTGAATTATTACTAATTTTCAAAAATTAATTTTAGAGAAAAAAATTAAAGGACAAAATTTAATAAATATGGAAAGAATACAATGAGGATATGCATAGATGAATAGGAATATGTATAGATATAGAGATAAGTGGAATATATCAAGGTAATTACTAAATATTATTGAAAAATAGAGAGTAAATGACATAAAAGATGAAAAAATAAGAAGAATAAATTTATCAAGAGGAAGATAAAGAGTATCCACTTTCAATAATCTAGGAGATGAAGATAACATGTTTTTGTTATCTTATAATGAAAAAGAAATAAGTATGAATTATGAAAATACAAATAGAAGAAGTGAAAGTGTTGGATGAATATGAAAATTTTATACTTGATGATTTTTCATATGGTTTACCACCAACAATATATATTCATCATCATATTTATTTAATTCTAATATCATTTTTACCCAATCAATAATATTATAGTATGATTAATGTAACATGCAAAAATAAATAATTAGGTGGCTAAATTCTTAAGAAAGGATGTAGTGAGGGATAACATGAATCTGTGTATAACTCTTACATTATAATCTTTGAATAATAATGGAGCATGGAGTATGTGTTTAGGTAACATAGCAAGAAATAATATCATCATCAAATATATGTTTTCCATACTTGTCTAGATGATATGATGTATGTACTTATAGGAGTTTCATACTTTACTAAGATTTATTTATGGAGTGACTAATTTTCAATTAAGATTTGATAAGGATATGAATGGGAAAAAAACATTCAAGACTGGATGGATTATATGATTGGTTTTTTGTATTTTTCAAATTATCTAATGAACCTAGCATATTTATGAGTATGATGAACGTAGTGCTTTGAGATTATATTAGGAAGTTTCTATTAGTCTATTTTGATGTTTTTTTTATATTCATTAAGAGTAAAAAAGAAAATTTAATGAATTTGAAAATGGTATTAGAAAATTTAAGTAAGGATAAGATTTATACAAATTTAGATAAGTGATTTTTTTTTCGTATTTATCAGATTTTTAATGTCATAAGATGGTGTAAGAATGTATTAAGACAACGTAAATGCAATTTTTGAGTGGCATCCAAGAGTCAATATCATAGGTAATATTTTTTCATGGTTTAGAAACATTTAATGTAAAATCCATTAAGAATTTTAGTATTACTATCACACAAATAACATATTACATGAGTGGAAAAGAGTTTGAGTTGAAAAGGGAAGCATAAATTTTTTTCCAAGTATTAAAGAAGAAGGTGAAAAAATCACCTATTTTAGCATTACCATATTTTAGAAAGGTTTTTAGAGATGGAATTTGATGTTTCACACCTGTGTATTAGTGTATTATTAAGTTAGGAAACATGGCCAATAACATATTACATTGAGAAGTTGAATGAGGTAAGGAATAAATATTATACATATGATGTTAAATTTTATGTCATTATACAATCCCTAAGACATTGGAGGCATTACTTAATGCCTAATGAGTTTATTATATTTAAAAACCTTGAGTCCTTGAGGTATGTGAAAATTCAAAATAAATTAAATACAAAAAATCAAAGTGGTTATCTTTATTACAAGGATATAATGTTTTTGAAGCATAATTAGGGAAGCATGATCTGATAGTTAATGCTTTAAGTAGGAGGTGTAATTATTTACTACTATGGTGATTGACTAGTTATATTTAAGGCTACTAAGGAATTATATTATTTTGATTTTGATTTTTGAAATATTATTTAACCCATTATCATGTGATATATGATCTATTAGTTATGATTATATTATGTAGGAGTTATCTCTGTAAGGGAAAGCAACCATGTATTCTAATTGGGTCTATGAGAGACAATATTGTGAGAGAAATTTATATGGGTGGCTTGGGCAGAGACTTTGGTAAAAATAAAACAATATATTTTGTGAAGAATATATATATATATATTTTGATTAAGAGATATGTAGTGAGGTATGTACCAAGATACAATATGTGTCAAGTGGATAAAGGCCATGAACAAAACACAAGGATTTACATGCCATTGCCAGTGCCAAAAGGATCATGGATAGATTTAAGTATGGATTTTTTATTGGGGTTTACAAATACATAGAGAGGTAATGATTTAATTTTTATTAAGATAGGTTATCTAATATGGTTCATTTTATTGCATACAAGAAAACCAATTACTCCACTAGAGTAGCTAATCTATTTTTTAAAGATGTTAGTTTTTATGGTGTTCCAAGGATCATTACTTTAAATAGGGATACCAAATTTCTAACTCTATTTTGGAGGAATTTTCAAAACAATTTTTGAATGAAACTATTATTTATTAGTGAATATCACCCTAAAATATATGGAAAAACATAATTAGTAAATAGGAGTTTTAAAAATTTATTTATATGCATTTTTGGAGAGAATTCCAAACAATGAGAATTAACTTTTCTAGAAGATGAGTTTTTATATAATAGTTTAATGAATAGTTCAATTTTAAAATCACAATTATAAAAAATTTATAGAACAAATTGAACATTTTTTACACTTAGTGTAGTTTCCAATTACAAAACAAGCTAGAGATGATGAAGAGGCATCTCCAAATAACATGAATTAGTTACAAGAAGTAAGGATAAAGATTCAAAAAATAAATGACAAGTATAAGGAAATATGAAATGTAACAAATATGCCAAATGCATTTTAAGTAGTATAACTAGTGATAATGTATCTGAAAAAAGAAAGATTCCCCAAGGAACATACAATAAGATGAAGTAAAAGAATATTTATTTATAAAAAGTTGTAAATAAGATAAATTACAATGATTATGGAGGTAAGTCTACCAAAAAAATGATATTATTATAACATTAAATGTTTATGATTTATATGAATTTCATGTATAGGGTAATAAATGGGAAGATAAATAATTAGATTGGGGGAAATAAGTACCAAGAAAGAAGAAAGAAAAGATAACATAAGTTCTGGACAACAAGCTAGTGAACACTAGTCAATACAACTACAATAGGTGTTTGGTACACTTGGAATGACTAAAAATATGATAAAACAATTGGATTTTATAATGGGAATTGAATAAGCTTGACAAGGACAAATTCCATTAATTTATTCAAATAAACTTGCAGGAGTTGAGTCATTTTCAACCAAAGAAAAATGATGTAGGAGATTATATTATGGAGGTCATAAATTTTGATCCGAGAACCCAATTGGGCCTTTTTTTTAATGTAGGTATCAAATATCTCCATGCCACCATATCCCATTTTATATAGCTAGGATTTGTATTGCCATTTTTTTAGAGCCCATAACAACCATCTTAGGGCCAAAAATTACATTTTAATATGTTTTGGGTTTTTTTTATAAATTTTAGATTTAATAATTTTGTATATGAGCATGAACTTGAGCTTAATTTCATCTGATAAATTTATTTAGACATGTATAGATAGATTAAGATACAATTATTATTCCTAAATGAACTTTAGAATTTAAAAAAATAGAAGTTGATTCTAAGTAGTTTTCTTTGCTTTAATTATTTTTCAATTGTGAATGACAAATCTATCCTTAAGTTTTGATTTATTTAAAGACTCTTATGTATGTATTTTGGATAATAATTAATAATTAGAATATAAATTATTATTATTATTATTATTATTATTATACTTAATAATTATTTGTGTAATTGTCCATTTAGAATTATTTCATTATTTTGGAATCATCACCTTGCATTAATGTGAAATAATGGTCAAACACATCACAATATTCCACACATTTCTTATTTTTCATGAAACTTTCACAAAAAATATTATTATTTTAATTTTTATAATTTATCTCTATATTGCCATGATTTTTGTACACTTGATTCATATTATTTTCAACTCCATGCAAGCATTTTGTAAAACTTGCATATTTTGTAATCTTGTGCATTGCATGCTGCATTTATCGAAACTTATATACCATCACACATCACCACATATATTTTTTACAATTTTAAACTATGTTTAACCCCTCTAAGTTATCACAATGTACCTAATTGTTACATATCACCTCATTACCCTCTAATGCATAAACCATCTTGTGCATTACATCTCTGCATATTAGTTTTCACCATAGATTTGCATAAGACCAGGATATCATCATTTTATTTCCAAAACCTCTCTTCCATGAAACACACTATATGACATATTATACACTTGTACCATGTTAGAGTATCTCCATAACATGCCACATGTTGGACCATTTTTAGTTATAATTTTCATATTTTATTATGTGTGTGTACTATAAACACTATGGTGGACATCATTTAATTACATTATAATTTTTATAAAACATTTTCTATTTGGTTAGCTTGAAATCTATGCACATATCTACCATAGAGTTGAGAGATCAACCCAAATCAAATAAGGAGTTTTCTTAGATATTCCATATCATTCAAATACATCTTTACTATTTTATAATAATATAATAAATTAACAGGGATTCATTCTTATTATAATACATTATATTATTCTCTAATACTCATCTTCTTATTTTACGCATTTGTACTTATTTATTATGATATTTTAATAAAATTTACAATGATTCATATCATTCTTATACTTATCTCAAATGTAATAGAATACATTATTAATTTAATATTTATTTGTGTATTCTACCATACACTATTTATATTTAAATTTGGCTTGGTCTACTACACAATTAATCCTTGGAGCCACCATATAGATCAACCATAGTAATGAATGTTTATTTATCACTATACACATATAATTTTTTTTCATTATTATGTCAATTCATATATATTTATTAGAGAAAATTTGACAAACCAAGGCACTAATTAGGAGTGATCAAATTAATTGTGTCTATGAACATATAATTGAACCTTGTTCTTGATTATTAAATGTTATTTTTTTTTATAATATTGTATTTGACTACAAAGAACATAATCATGTTTCAATGTGACCCACTTAACACAAAAAAACTCACAAGCAATTGTTAGTATAGGTATGAATGGGTGAATTTAATCAACCTATTTAGGATTCTCACCCTCTATCATATTTCTCTAGTGGAAAATATTTTGGTGTATGTAATTCCTTATAGGTTACCCTTGTCTCATATTTTTTAATAATTAAATATTAACCCAATTACAACCAAATCAAATATTTTTATTAGGTAGTTGAAGAATTTAAATTAACAACTTTAATTATTATTGATTTTTGAGGGATTTTGAATTGTGCATTATAAATTCATCTGAGGATTTTGACATCCAAGAGTAGTATTTAACCTAATGTAATGTCTCTCCTATTGTGTTTTATAATATAATGATAAGTAAAGGTAACCCCCTTAGCACATAATCACTCATAATCATTGTTTAACACACAAACACTCTAAAATTTTGTTAGTAGGCTAGAGGAGTGACAAATTTTATAAACCTTTTTAGAATACTAATCTTGTACCCTATTTCCTCATTATAAATAATTTTGGTGTGTGTAATGAATTATAAGTCACCCATGTCTCACATTTATTTTCAATTCAACATTAACTCAATTACAAAACAAGTGAACCCACTTAGAACATTATTTTTTGTAAGAATTTGCTTAGCACACAAGCACTGATGAGAATCTGATTGTAGGTGGAAAGGTATAATTTAATCAAATACATTGGGATTCCCACCATCTATCCTCTTTCCATATTAGAAAATATATTTTTTCATTTAATTCCTTATAATTCATCCCTTTTTATAATTATTACTAATGTGGGATTCATCCAATTACAATCCAATCATGTATTTTTATTAAGGAGTTGAATGCTTTCATGTTAAAAATTTAATTATTAGTGACTATTGCGGTATTTTTACTCATGCATTATTAAATCATCTCAAGATGACCTCCAAGAGTATTAATTAGCCTAATTAATTTTATTTTATCATTTATGTTTTATAATAATACCAATGCAAGGGGACCACCCAATTAACACACAATAACTCATAAGAATTTGTTTAGCACATAAATACTCATAATATTTTTTTAGTAGGGAAAAAGACAAAAGAGTTAAATCTAACACTTTTGGATTATTATCCTCTAGACTCTTTATCACACAAGCACTCATAATAATTTATTAGCACATGGAGTAAGGATGAATTTAATAAACCACTTTGGGATTCTTAACCTATATTCTCTTTCCCTAGTGGAAAATATTTGGGTGCATGTAATGAATTCTAAGTCATCCTTTTCTCACAAATATTAATAGCATGGGGTTAACCCATATAAATCCCTATCATGTAATTGTATTAATTACTTAAATTTTATATTTTATTTTAAGTCACTTCTAATGCTACTAACTTATATAACTTAAATACATATATGTTACAATTAAAGACATATCAAATTGAAGATGCTTATTATATGTAGGTAAAATTTAGTCAAAAATATAAATATCCTCTAATATAGGAAAAGGAGAAAGCCCCTCCTATATCTTACATACATAAAAAAATGTCTTGCCATATATTGGGGTAAGGTTGTAAGCAAGAGCTATTTTTTAAAATGGAATTAAGGATATATTTGCTAATTATATGTAATAAATTGATGAAAAAGTTCATATAGATCCAAGATGTAAAATAGGTGAGGCAAAGGCATATAAATGTTAATATGTTATAACTAAGAGTATCTAAACTAGGGATTTTGTAAATAAGAGGTATCTAACTAAGGTTATAATAGCATGTAAAGAAAACATACACTAACAAGCATAAGATAATATATGCATGTAATAAAACATCATAATATTATAGCATATGCACATATATCTAACAAAATAAATAAAAGAAAGATTTTATGGATAAGGATACTTGCCTTGGGTTGACTTATCAACACATTAATCTCCTCCTTCAATAAAATGGTACTTAATGAGATATGTTGTAGGTAAAGGTCAAGATGTAGGGAATAACACCTAAGTATCCATAGGTTGGGACTCTAAGGACTATGTGTACCTTGGTTGTAATATTATCTTCTTACAACCTTCAAAGGCCTTGTGTAAACATAGACCTCAACAAGTATAATATCTTATAGCCTAATTATGTAGTTTATTAATTATATAATATTTTAATTTTATAACCCTATATATTTGAGTAAAAATCCTAATATTTATCTCTCAATTATACCAACAGACTCATTCTATATTGACATAATACAATGAAAAAGGGTGTAATAGTATTCCATCAACCATGGTCAATAGAGTATAGAATGCAGTGATAAACATAAATCAATAGCTATGGGGCTGATATAGTAAAAAATAAACCAAAATAGGAATAATACCATGTTGGTCATGCATGATATAATAGAAAACATGGGTAATCCTAAATATTTGACTTGGAATGGTTAAGTTAGTAGGAAAAAGGCATAAAACTTATCAAAAGATGTGGAAGGAAAGGGAAATACTACCATAGGAGGTTAGATTAATCAAATTACATGAAATATATGATCATATACGAATTTATCATAAAGTACCATGAGACAACATATCCCTATCTTGGTGCACTCCTTAGGATGTGCAATGTTGGAGAGTTTTCATGGTGGTGTCGTGAAAGTTTTATTTTGAGTAGATGAACTTCTTTGATAACTTAAGTGATAATGACAAAGTGTGCAATATGCTTGTCCTAATATGTTTTATGTATAGTTGGTTGATATTTTGTACTGACATGGATAGAGAGGGTCAGGGATGAGTATGATGATTTGAGAATCTGAAAGGGGTACTATCATAAGTCAAGAATTCTTTGAGTGATTGTGTGCATGAGTAGAATTCACTTGGTTCAACATTATTCACATCTAGACACTTTGGGTCTAGTGGTAGAAAATTTGAGTAGGTAGTTTGATGACATCACTATTAACATGTGGGAATGAGTCAAGGGGATTTGGTCATATTGTTGTGATCACATTAGTCCCTAGTTATTATGTACCATATCTCAAGTCATGCATCAAAGTGTGATCAAATATATTAGGGTGAAAATTTAGATTCTTAATCAGAATTCATTATTTTCCCATACTTGGCCAAATTTGCAATGTAGCCAAAAAGAGTCAAGTGATAATTTTGATGGCGTTATATCTTACACATGTAAATGTTTCAAGAAAAACTAATCATATGGGTTTGTTCAATTTTGAGCATAGATGATTTTCACTAAATTTAAGATCATGCATTGAAGTGTGAGAAAAGTTATCCATGATCAAAGTTGGCCTCTCAAGTAGGTTTTGACATAGTTAGCTATGTGGTAGAAGTTTTTGATAAGGAATTTTAATGGTGTTATATCTCACACATGTAAGGGTTTTAGAAGTAGTGTGTCACATGGTTAGATTCTCTTATGTGAGGATATCATCTAGTCCACATTTGAGATCCTATATCAAAGTGCAGAAGAATTTATTAAGTATCAATAATGGCTACTCAAGAATATTGAAAGGGTCCCCATACTTAGTTTTGAAATTGTTAAAGCTTGAGTAAGATCAATGGTGCACATTCTTCCAAGAATTCAAAAAGTAGTGAGATAAGGATAGGTGTATGATGTTTAATGACTAAGCAAAGGTATAGGATACATATCCAATGGAGATCAGATATTTATATATATTGATTGAATGGTGAGTGTTGATCTCTAAAGACCTAACTAATCCATAGAGATTGATGAAGTGCGTTGAGTCAAAGTTTTAAGGTTGCACAAGATGAGGTCAAAGTGACAAAGTTTTAATGTTTGGCTTTGGTAGACTATGCATTAAAACTTAAATAATATCGATGGTGCATATTCAATATGAGCTAATAGGACATGAGATGTAATAATTGTGTTTGAAGGTTAATTGTGACTGTTGTTATTCAAATATTTGAATTTAACATAGGGAAAAACTAGAGCTCTATATTTTTCCATATATTTTGATAGAAGTCAAATTTTCTATTGTTGTAAAAATTAAAGTGGTATAAGACTCAAAGGTACATCTAGAAATATGTATTTAAAGATTTATAAGTGAGAATAGTCAAAGATATTGATCCCATAACTTTTCTATGTGTTCATTCTTATTTTTCAACTAACTTGAGAACGATATTCAAGATTGTACTAATGTTGTTTCATTTTCTCATGATGAATTATATATTGGAGTGTTGTAGACTCTATAAGTATTATTTATGAATATTTTATAGGTTTGATCAATCTACATTAATTATGAACAATACTTAATAAGTTTAATTTTTATTTGGTAATGGTGTTCTTTTGCATACAGTCTTTATTTTAGTTATTTGAGTATACGCAAAGGTGAACTGAGTTGACTTTGATCTTTTGAGGATGTATAAAGGGACATAAGGAGTGGACCCATGTATTTTAAAGTAGTCATATATTATTTTTTATCTTGAAGGTGAGCTAAATGGGTGAATAGGTCTTTATGATACCTATAAGAGCTACAAGGACCTTATGAAAAGGTGTATCTACTTAAAGGTGACCCATAGATACTATGGCCAACCTATGAATATTGTATTGAGTTATGTCTTCATGTGAGAGATTCATTAAGAGATAAGGCATTCATAATGGCTGACCAAGGTAGTGCTTATCAAATATTACTCTATAAATAGTGAAATCAAAGATGCTGATTTTCAAAATTTGCATGAGAGACTTGGGGGAGATTGGAGAGAGACTTGTGTGTGTGTTTTATGGAATAAATGAGGGGTAAAGTTCCTTGAGGATGAGTTGAATATAATATCAATTTAATGATTATTTTTATAACCTGTAGGTCACAATTCTATTAGAAAAATAATGCTCTTGTAGATTGAGTGTGAGTGAAGGTGAAGAGTGATAAGAAAAGGTACATCATCAAGTGTTGTTGAAATCAGTTCAAAGGTGTATGTGTTTATAGGTGTTATTGTGTTAGCTCATCATATAAGGTGGTTATGGCCTCTTTATAAGGTGAAATTTGCTAAAAGCTTTTCTTGTTATTGCAGCTTAGCTAAACAAGTGTGGTATCACCTTATAGGATTGTAGTCTCACTAAATAAGGATTATAGTTCCTTGATCATTTGTATATGGTGTGAATTAGATCTTGTTATTATAGGATATTAGTGAAATTATATCTTTTAGTGGGTTTTCTCTCCCAAGAGGGTTTCCCGTGTATTTCATGTGTTATGTGATTGATTTTGCATTATTGCTCTTGTTCATTGATATGAATGTTGTGTATGCTTCATGAATTATTATGGTAACTGATTAAGTGTTTGAAAATATAAGAGTTGATGTTGGATTATTTAGGTTCACTAATTCACACCCTCTCTTAGTTATTGTACCTCTAACAATTGGTATCAAAGCCAAGTTTTTTGGTAAAATCTAAACAGCTTAAAGGTGATCCAAGGTACAATATGGGTAGTCATCAAGGAGGTTTATCTAATAATAAAGGACAATTTTTCAGTGGATCCAATTATTCTTTTTGAAGTGCAAGGATGAGAACATATATTATGTCCCTAGGGTTTGATGCGTGGCAATTTGTTCTAGATGGTTGTGTTGCTCCTATTAATCCTCCATCTAGTTCTACAGACAAGAAGTTGTTTGAGAATAATTCCAAGGTGATGAATGTTATCACTTGTGGTCTTTCAGAGATTGAATACACCATGGTAATCCATTATACTTATGATAAATATATATGGGATAAAATTAATATCATTTTTTAAATAGATTCAAAAGTCAAGCTTGCTAAATTGTAGATTCATAGAAGGCAATTTAAAAGTCTCAAAATTAAGGAAGAATATTATATGACATCCTTTCTATAGAGAATTGATGAGACTGTGAACATCATTAGAGGTCTTGGATAGAATATTGAAGAGGTAATTGTATTCCAAAATGTATTAATTTTTCTATCTCTTAAGTTTAATCCAAAATTATCTACTATAGAAGAGAGTCATGATATTAATTAGTTGAAGATGGATCAATTGCATGATACCCTTACTACATATGAGATGAGAATAAATGATGATATACCACCAAAGAAATAAACTACATTCAAGACAAATATGAAACCTAATAAAAATTCCGAAGTTAAGAAATCCAAGGAGGATGACATATCTAACATTGATCAGGATGAACTAATTGCTTTGATTACTAGGAAATTAAACATTGGCTCAAGGAAGTATAAGGGTAAACTACCCTTCAAATGTTTCAACTATGGAGAGATAAGAAATTTTTCTCAAAAGTTCCCTCATAAACATGAGAATAATGCTGATGAAGATCATGATGAAGTCCAATATGAAGACAAGAAGACATACATGAAGAAAGGATTTAGAAAGTATAACAACAAGAAGAAATTATCCAAGAAAAATAATATTCTTTACACCAAATAAGATTGTAGCTCATCAGATGAGAGTGAAGATAGTGACTAACAATATGACCAAGAAGATTATGGTCCTATTAAAGATGAATCCATATTCATGGATGAGGAAGGAAGTTGATCACATCATAAGGAGTCTACTTAGAGTGATTCAGATGATGATGAAGATAAGGTGGACTATAAGGCTATTTTGATTAATGCTCTTGAAGAACTAAAGATTGAGAATAATATCAATAAGAAGATGAAATATAAAATAAAGGACTATGAGGAATAATTAAGTATATTTGAGTCAAGATTGGTTGAAGAATCTAGGGATCATGAAAGTGTTATCATGTTTCATAATTCTAAGTTGAAATCTATGTATGAAAGTCTAAGAGATAAAGAAGAAGAATGTTCAAGGTATGTTTATGAAAATGAGTCTTTGAAATATGAGTAAAGAATATATCTAGTAAGGTGAAGTCATTTATGAGATTTGAAAAGATTTCATGTGATATAGACAACATTATGATAGGTCAAAAGCATGATAGTGATAGAAATGGTATTGGATATAAAGAAGAACAAAAGAATGTTACTCAAGACAAGATGAAGACTAATGTGAAATAGTACAATCATACTTTGAAGATAAATCTGATTAGATAGAAAAATTCCATAAAGTATGTAAGATTCAATGGTTATTATTATACATGTAATCAATTTGGTCATATGGATAGAGAGTGTAAGAGACCTATTAGAAATTAATTTTCATGGGACTATGATGGGGGTCATCAGTCAAAAGTGTGAACATAATCAAGTTTTTTAACTATCTTGATGTGGGACACTTTTCAAACCATTTTCCACATAATATTAGACAAGGTGAGTCCTCATTAAAAAGGGGAGGTGTTTTTGTTTATCATGACATTGGACACATTGAAAATTCTTGTCCAAATATGGTAAGTCAAGATACATTTCTTTAAAAATGTATGGTGTGATACAATTATGAATAAAGAAGTCACATTGCTTTGTTCTACAAGTAAAGGTCTACTAGATAGAATAGATTTAATTAGAGTCCTAGAGTTCAAGAAAGAAGGAAAATTAACACATGGAAGCCAAAGGTAACAAGTGATAGTCATGATGAGACTAAAATTCCAAGTAATTTGTTTGATATGGTAGAGAATGCTTCAAAAGTTGAAGATTACCAAGGACTCTCATTATCTACTCATTTTGAGAATGAAGAGATCAAGCTCAAAGAAAAGACCAAGGTGTTAGTTAAAACTATATCTAAGGTATGTATGGATCCAAGTGAACATATTGTTTTTTTTTTTGAAAAGGTTCCTAGTGATGAGAATCTAAGTTTCGAGGAAGATTATTAAAATAAAAAGTTATTCCATGAATCCATGTTGTCTCCATGTATTGATAATCCAATCATAGAAGAAAAGGAGAATACTGTAGTGGATGAGGAATTTTTTTCTCTTAAGACAAAAAATAAAAATAAGAAGAAATATAAGTATCATATGACCAAGGAGGAGAATGAATATGAGGAGTTGTATGAAACTCTTGGTTACACACCATGGTAGAGCATTCTGGTGTACATGAGGTCTTTTCCTATGCTTCTTAAAATACTCCTTTCAATGGAAAATCAAGTTTGTGTGCTCAATATGATAATATGAATCAATAGAAGGACTTTGGTTAAGGGGATAAACATGTTCATGAGCTTTCTCTAGAGGTTTTTGAAGTAGATATAGTACAAGGTTAGAATGTATGATTTTTAGGTTGATTAAGAGAATTTTTCATGTTTGGTGAGTGGCATGAAATTTTGATTTGTGGTCCTTGTAGTAGCTTTAATGAGGAGGCTAGTTGGCATGTGGTGATTCTTCATGGTGTGTGGAGATATAAAGATGATAAAAAGGTGAAATTACTTAGATTTCTTAGGGGGAGTCCCTATCAGATGTTTCTTGAAGTGTTCCATCATATTTCTATGATTTTGTGTATTCTTTCTTCATTGGTTGCAGAGCTTGATTGAAGAGAGTGTTGGGATGGAGTAAGAGGATATTGTCAAGGTAAGAAATGGTAGGATCAAGGTAAGGGGGAGTTTGTATGATATTTATAAGATGGTTATTTCCTATGTGATAGTCCTTTTAGGTCCTTAGGATCAATTGGTTCCCACTTTATCATTATGTCAAAGGGGGAAAAAGTTATTGTTATATGAGTTCTTGAAGAAAGATAAGGTGAGCTATATATTTTTATATGATGGTTGTTCACATTAATGAAAAGGGGGAGATTATTGGAGAGTTGTCATGATGATGTCATGTTGGTGTCATGGAAGTGTTATTTTAAGTAGATTAAGTGCTTTGATAGATTAAGTGATAATGACAAAGTTTGTAATATGCTTGTCCTAGTATACTTTATGTATGGTTGGTTGATCTTATGTATTGACATGGCTAGAGAGGATTAGGGATGAGTATGGTGATTTGATAATGTGAAAGAGGTCCTATCAGATGTCAAAAATGCTTTGAGTTCTTATGTATATGAGTGTAATTCACCCAACTCAACATTGTTCTCATCTAGACACTTTAGGTCCAATAGTAGAAAATTTGAGTAGGCAATTTAATGACATCACCATTACCACATGGGAATGAGTCGAGGCGAGTTGGTAATATGGTTGTGACACATTAGTCCCTAGTTTTTATGCACTATATCTCAAGTCATGCATCAAATCATTTCCAAAGATATGAGGGTGCAAAGTTGGCTTCTTAGTCAAAATTCATTATTTTCCATACTTAGCCAAATTTGTAATGTGGCCAAAAATATCTGAGTGATAATTGTGATGGTGTTATATCTTGCACATTTAAAATTTTCAATAGAAAATGATCATATGGGTTTATTTAGTTTTGATCATAGATGATTTGAACTAAATTTTAGATCATACGCTAAAGTGAAGTAAAATTTATGCATGCTCAAATTTGGCCTCTCAAGCAAGTTTTGACATAATTGCCTCTGTGACAATTTTTTTTAAGAAGGCACTTTAATGGTGTTATATCTTGTACATGTGAGGGTTATAGGCAATGTGTTACATGGATGGATTTTCCTATGTGAGGAGATCATTTGGTCAAAATTTGAGATCCTACATCGAAGTACAAAAGAACTTTTTAAGGATAAAAAATGGATTCTCAGGCATCTTGGAAGGGTCCCCATACTTGGTCATTTTTGGAAGTGTTAAAGCTCAAGCAAGATCAATAGTGCACATTACTCCAAGAAGTTATGAGATGAAGATAGGTGAATTATGTTTAGTGACTAAGAAAAGGTACAAGATAAGGACCCAATCATGAGAAGATGTTTGTTTAGATTAATCAAATGGTGAGCATTGATTGTTAAAGACCTGATTGATCTACAGAGATCGATGGAGCATGTTGAGTCAAAATTTCAAGGCTACATAAGATGAGGTCAAAGTGACTGAGGCTTAACATTTGGCTTTGGTGTACTATGCATTAAATATAAAACAATATTGATGGTGCATATTTTAAATAATCTGAGAGGACACAATATATGTGGATTGTGTTTGAAGGTTAACTATGACCATTGCTATTCAAATATTCTAATTTAACATAAGGAAAAACCAAAGCTCTATATTTTGTCCATATCTTTTGATATAATTCAAATTTTATATTAATATAAAAATAAAAGTGGTAGAGGACTCCAAGACACATCTATAAATATGGATTTGAAGATCTAGAAGTGAGTAAAATCAAAGATATTGAGTGAAGTTGACTGTGTGTTCATGTCTATTTTGCAAGTAACCCAAGAAGGACATTCAAGCTTGTATTTATGTTGTTTCATTATATCATGATGAATTAGATATATGAGCATGTTTTATACTCCATAAGGATGATATATTGATATTTTGGAGGTTTGATCAATCTATCTTGAGTATGAAAAATACTTGCTAAGTTGACTATTTGTTTGATAATGGTGTTCCTATGTATAATTTTTCTATTTGAGTTGTTTGAGCATATACAAAGGTGAAATAAGTTGAATATGATATTTTGATGATGTATAAGGTGACATAAGGAGTGTAACCATGTATTTTAATACATTCATGTGTTTTTTTCTCAAGGGTGAGCTAAATGGGTGAATAGGTATCCATGAGACCTATAAGAGCTACAAGGGCCTTATTAAAAGGTGTAGTTACTTAAAGGTGACCCATAGATACTATGGCTGACCTATGAAGATTTTATTGAGATGTGTATTCATGTGAGAGATACCTTAAGAGATAAGGCATGCTTAATTTTTGACCAAGGTAGTGCCTATCAAATATTGCTCTATAAATAATGAAATCAAAATGGCGATTTCTAGACTTTGTGTGAGAGACTTGGGGGAGATTGGAGAGAGACTTGGGTGTGTGTGTTTTATGTAAAAAATGAGGGGTAGAGTACCCTAAGGATGATTTTAAGATTAGATCAATTTGATAACTATGTGTATGACTTATAGGTCATAATTCTATTGGCAAAATAGTGCTCTTATAGATTGAGTGTGAGCAAAGGTGAAGAGTGATAAGTAGAGGTCCATTATTGAGTGTTATTAACATTAGTTCATAGTTGGATGTGTTCATAGATTTTTTTATGGTAGATCAGCATCAAAGGTGGTTACAACCTCCTTGTAAGGTGAAATTTGATAAAAGGTCTAGTTGTTATTGTAGCTTAGCTAGACAGGTGTGGCAGCACCTTGTGGGATTATAGTCTCACTAAAAAGGGATTGTAGTTACTTGACCATTTGTAGATGGTCTAAATTGGATCTTGTTAAATAGGATAATAGTCCAATTGTAGGTTCCAGTGGGTTTTCTCCCCTAAGAGGGTTTCCCACATATGTCAAGTGTTATGTGATTAATCTTACATTATCTCTCTTGATCATTGATATGAATGTTGTGTATGATTCATTAATGTTTGTGGTAACTAATTAAGTGTTTTAAAAGATCAAAATTGAAGTTGGACTATTTGGGATCACTGACTCACCCCCCCCTTAATGATTGTACCTATAACGTGCAATCATGGAGATTGATGCACTAAATATTCATGTAATAGAAACCATTATTAAATAAAAAATAGGTGAATATATATGCCCCACCCAAAGATCATCACATGTCACAATATTATAATATGAGATGGTGTTTTGAAAAATAAATATATTATCCATGAAAGATAAGATTAATTTTTATAAATAAATGAATGAAATAACTAAATGTAACACATACATAATCAACTTAATTTTATGCTAAAATATAATGCATGAAAATACCTTAGTATTTTGTGTTGAAATCTTAAAATACACATATTATAACCCTAAGTATTCAAGGTTAAAAATAATTAAAATAAAGTAGGTGAGTCTATAAATGGAATTATGAGAAACTCAAAAAAAGAAGTAAAAAGGACATAAATCTAGATAAACATGAGGCAAAGTATATATTAGTTCTAAAAGAAGTAAGGAAAGATAATGGAGATAAAAAGGGATATGTAATTGTAAGGTAAATGATAGATTTTATCTAGATGACCCAAGGGAAAAATATGGCACATAATAAAATAAATCTTAAATGGTATAAACAAGACTAAATAACCATAAAGGGAGGTCCAAATTATATTTGGATGATCCCAAAAAAAATTATTAAGGTTCCAAACATTACTAAGATAAATCCTATAAAAATAAGATAATGACTAGGATGGGAGCTTATAACAATTTGAAGATGAATATTCTATTTAAATGTGCCAAGTTAAAAGGGGAATCTCTGAACATTAAAATCACAATGCTAAAATGTCTAAAAGATATGGAGAAAATGAAATACATAATATTGGATAGTTTTTGAGACAATTATGTCTATTAAGGGGAATAATGGAGGGATGGAAAAATGAGTACTATCTAGGCAAAAATACATTATTTATCGAAAACAAGAAACTCTAATCAGTTTATAAAATTTAAGAATTCTTTATATCAATTTCCCTAGATAACTCAACCCAAAAAACTTGAGCTTGAGCTAACTAGTTAAGTATAACTATCATCCCATGAAATATATACATGAAAATAAAAAAAGGATCTTAGCTTCCCATTACATGTTCTCCATTTTTTACCCTAATTATGATTTAAAAATAAAATAAAGAACTAAGTATTTGTAATTAAATAAATATAGACATACATGAATTGAATTATAGAATTCGGGTTCATCTAAAACTATATGCAAAGAAATAATTTTGAGTGCCATAATAAGACTAGACTAAGTAATGTAAATGTCAAAGGGATAATAGATTATCACACATGTTTTTTTGTTTTATAAATTTAATATTTTAAATTGAATATATTGACTATATGAAACATGCTCCTAGATTATAAAAAAAGTATAGTTTTCCTAATCATACATGTGCAGTCTATGGATATGTCAATTACATACCTATTCATGATAATCCCACTAAGGCCCTACCCTTATAAATTTAACCTTGTATATACTTATAAGGATTTGAAAACTAATATTTCTATCAGATGTGCATTATCACCATATTGTTATGCATGAACCTTCACTTTGATGATCTATCATGTAGAATGTGTATAATAGAATAATTTACTCCCTAGTCTATATTGACTCTTAAAAAAATGAAATTAATGGAGTTGGGATATTGAAAAGGAAACATTATAAACTATGTATCCCACACACTCAAAATCAAACCTCCACATAGTTTTGTGAGTGTGTGGACGTAACAACCCAAATGAGGGTTTTGAGCCTCTTCTCCACTATAGTTAATAATTCAATCCATACAATATGATAAACTCCTTTAAAAAAATGGAAATTATGAGGTACCAATATAAAATTAATAATTTATAAGTGTGAAGTATTTGATGCTTGGCTCTAGGTTTGACCTTGTATGTTATATTTTGTGCTTTCTTTATGTGATATGTGTAGCTATCCCAAAATTATGGTTTATATATATATATATATATATATATATATATATATATATATATATATATAATGTTTTTGCTTGCACAACATGCCCTAAATTTATTTATTGATCTGGTTAAGAGGGGTTATTGAGAAGTTGTAGTCTTAATGTTGTATTTATTTTATTAGTTCAGCTAATTATGGACTTAATATGTTCATCATGTGCACTTATTCTAAAGGAATTTGTAATTAGGACCTCATTAAAAAAAATTTCTATAGTTTCCTAAATCTAGTAAGTCTTGGTCTATCTCTGATTCTATTTTTTAAAACATTAAAATCTCCATTATTTTTTACCATTTCACCTTAGATTTTGTGCAAGTTATCTAATAATTTTAGGTTTTTTGTGACCTTTTAAAAAAATATATATAGTCAATATCCACTCCTTGTCAAAGTGAAAGTGGTTAACAAGTTTCATGGTTCCATTTTAAAACTTAGTCATTTCATTTAAGTTTATTAAGTTTTAGTTAAAATTGAGTGAAAATATTTGTTTTTATTCATGGGATTATTTATTTTTACCTCTATTTTAGTCTTGTTTAATCTTTTTCCCCAAACTTTAAATTCAAAATCTAAGGGCTATGTTATTTTCCCATAGGCCAATGGTCACTCATCTCCCCATGAGTCCCCAGATAATAGTAGAGTAGCCAACTATTAGTAACTCACTTCTTAGGTCCCTTCTTTACCTTGGCCATTTTTTTATTCAAGTCCTCAAGCTCCCAAGTAAGAAGGATAAGTACACATGGCATAATATAGTGTCTTATCTTCCCCAAGACATTTCAAGTTTTAAGGTAGGAATCAAACCTCTTGGATTCCTAAGATGTTGATAGGTGTTACAATCCTAGCTACTCACTTAATCATGTATTATATATTAGTGAACTTAGGCCTTTAACCTTTTATATGAATGATATTGCACCAAGTGGCATAATCCTACTTCTCATCACCTTTAAGACTCTTTGTATACCTATGATTAGTAGTTAAGTTCCTAGATGCTTAGAATTATGCCAAGTGTCACAATATCATCTCCCCACTCCTTAGAATGATCTGTATGGATTCAAACATTCATAAAATCCCTAGGTGAGTGAGATATTAAAAAGTGTCATGATCTTATCCCACTAGAACCAAATGAGATAAAAATATAGTTGGATGCCTAATTAGACTATGGAGGAATAAGGAGTTACCTCATGGTGTGACCTAGCCAATGGGAGGACATGTTGGCATCCATGTTAAAATTTCATGAGATTAAATTTGATAGTTATCTATGTAATCAAAATATTTGATTAATTATAATATTTTAAATTTGGGATAAATTGTTTAAAATTTTATAAGTTTTTAGTTTTGGGTCCAATTCATCCCTTAATTATCTCAAAGTTGACTATGTTTATAAATTTTTATCTTAAGGCTTAGTCATTTTATCATAAAATTAGAATAAAATTGGTTGTGGTCTTGGAAAAAATCCCCTTTTTTATTTCTAATTTTATGGTATTTTCATATTTATTTTCAATCTTTTGCCTTAACCATTTTCAATTAAATTTTGGCGATTTGAACTCTAACAACTCCCTTTTAAATTTTAATGGCCATTTCTTTCTCACAGTGGCTAAAATTAAATTTATAAATGGAAATTACTCAAAAATTTTGGACTTGGTAATTTCTTCAAATTTTTCCAAGATCCAAGGGTGAATTGGATGATTCCATGTAGAATTATCTTACTTTTTGTGCTCTTGAGCCAAATAGTATGAGTGAGCCTATAGCAAATCATTTAGGTAAATGGGATGATGCCACATGGAAGCATATCATGGATAATAAATATACTCAAATAAAAGGGATATCAAGTGATTATTAGTAATGAAACCATGTTACATAATATCAAGGCTCAAGGTTAGTCAAGACATTGAATAATGAGTTGAGACCTACCACATTTTGAGTCCCCACGATGAAGCAACTTATCAAAATATCAGGGATCTAGAGGAATTAGGGTATATAACCTTGGTATAAGACTAACAAGACTCAAGATAATGGGATAATTTCATGTGGTGAGATATTATTATTCTATTTCTTTATAAAATGGGAGAAGGCATGGGGTCTTCAAACCAAGTAGCAAAGTAAGAAAAAGTCACCACATAGTGTGGCCTTGACCCAAATGACACATTGGCATATTTAGGCTATAAGAAGAATCTACATTATGTGAATTTCTTGATAAATAAGCATGGGAAATCCATGATGGAAATTTTGGATAGAAATCGTGATTATTTTATCTCATTAAGGTTATCAAATCCTATAAATTGGACCATGCATCCAATCTGATCGAGGTGATTGAGTTATGATTGATTTATTTATAATATAAGGATGATGGGATATCTAAAGCAAGGTATTTATGTGGTGGATTGGAATATATTATGCCATATATTTTGGGATAAAATAAGGAATAAAAAAGACAACCTTAGCAATATGTAGTCTCTGACTATATAGAATGTGGGCAGCAAGTGATCTTAAAGTGGATATTGTAATGAACTTTATTCATAATTAAAGTAATAAATCACAATATAACTGAGATATAATAGAATATATGATAATACACTTCAAGGGGGAAACCTCAAAATAACTATAATAATGTATAACTCACATATAACCTACTTTGAGTGAACCACACTCATCCCTATATATAGAATGAATGGGAAAAGTCACACTCATTCATCCCACCCTTACATATTGATAAGTTTGCCTAAAGTAATAATTAACTAATGAATGTAAATAGAAATGAAGATTGTGTCATAGGTTAAGTTATTACAAGATACCAATGATATTTCATTACTTGGAATTCAACCCAAGATCAACTAGAGTGATCATTGGCACTTGGCCCATGGTCTGGACAAAACTTGAGTTAGTCTCAGGTGAACCCAAATTGTTAATCTATCATAACCACCATTTGTGGACTAAACTATGGGAATAGTTGGATTAATGGTATATATAATACCATATATCTAATGTTTTAAGGGCCTAACTCACTTATATTTAAAGGTTACAATAAGAGAACTAGATGTTTTTTTCTAAATTTTCTTGTTGTTTTTGCTTCCCTAGTTAGTTTCTTTGCTTGTGAGCTATATTATTTTGAGTCATTTTTGTAGTTTCATCTATAAAGGGTGAATCCCAAAAATTTATTTTTTGAAATATATTTAAATTGAAAGGTTTTGATAATAATTTTCATAAGTTGTACATTCATACGATATTTGTGTTATTGTTTCTTCACAGTGAAGTTTTCATCAAACTTTAGCACCATTTTTATTCCTAACTGTGTGAATACTAGTTAGATAGAAGAGTGGTTTCATGGAATTTATCTAACTAAAAGAACTAATTTTATCTATGTTTAAATATAGGATCTTTTATCTCTTATTACCCTTCATATAGATTATATTTTTTATAATCTATCAGTTTAGTTTAGATTGGCCTAATCTGCAATCAATGCTTACAAGTTTTATCTAGATTGCATGTCTATCACTTGTATCTTATAAATCATTATTGAATCTCATATATTCAAGAAAATTGTTTATAAATAATTAATTAACTAATAAATATAAATTATTTGAGTCTTTCCTAGTCTAATCTTATTTTATAGATATTAGAGTGTATCTTATATAAACCCTTTATATGGAACAACTTGCATCAACCAACTAAGGTATCTAGTTCACCATGACCTGGTAGACAAAGACCTTGGGGAAGTTATTTTTAATCCTACTTATTTTTAGGATAGGTGGAATGTAAAGTGAAAATCCTCACAATTTTTTCCTCTCCTCTCCTCTTTTCTTCCCAGATTTGGTGTGATGTGCCAAATAGACCACCAACCGATTGGGGTTAGAAGGAGGGTCAAATGAATTATTTTTTGATATTTATTCTTGATTGTGTCTAAAATATTATAGGATTCAATTATAAATTAATGTTATAGTTTTATAAAAAATGAGAATATAAGAGTTTTTACAAGGTTGAACTCTATTAAGGGTGACTTTGAGCTATTCAAATCTCAAGATATAAGAGGAATATGACTAATGAAGTGAAGTATAAACCATAATAAAATTGATTAGCCAATATTTCCCCCACTACTATATTTCCTTCTAAAACCCAAATAATGGATAATAATTCCTACTTATGAGGAGGTAGTTATCCTCTAAACATTTTAGGACTTTCCCATGACTTGCCTAAAAAACTTGAGATGTTTTTCCCAAGGTATGTTCATGGTGGGGTAATTAAAATAGAATAACACATTTATACCTTCAAGGATTCCTTGATTATAACCTAAATTTGGCATGAATATGTTTCTTTTAGGCTATTCCATTACACCTTAAATGATTCAAAATATTATTAGCATTTATGTCTCCCTAATGGATCTATAACCTCTTGGTTTAACCTAGAGATTGTGTTTATCAACCACTTTAGGATAACAATAGACCCTAACATACTTGATCACCAATTTTTATCTATCCATAGAGAACTTAACAAAACTGTGAGTATCTTAAATACCTAATTTCACAAGATATATAAAATAATGAAGGAACCTTACATGAAAATAGAGCTTGTTGCCATAAAAACATACTTGAGGGCCCTAGACCTCATGAATTTTATGTTTATTAAAAACAACTTGAAAAATCTTACATATTTTTCCTTGAACTAGAATTAATTATTCAATATTTAAAAATATATGGTACCTCAAGGGTATGGTCTAGGTCCCTTTTCCTTATTAGGATAACCTAGTGCCTAAAAAAAATTCCTATGGTCAACTAAGATCTTATGTAGAATACTCATTTGATGAATCCAATCTTAGGAGATATGTATTTGAGTCAAAGCCTTGTCTATGATCTAATGTCATCAAAATCTATGCCTACCAATAAACCCTATGCTCCTCTAAATCATGTGTTGTTGTAGCCCATGAGTCAATAAATCATTCTAATTATCTATAATAACACTACTACCACACCTAGTTCAAAAATTTATATTGCTCCTAATAGTATCCAAGAAGCCATCCATTCATTTATAAACAATTAAATACCTACAAGAAGTACCCATAGAATCATGCATCCTATTATCCATACATTATAAAATACTACTACATCAATGGCTAGCCCACCACCTCAAGTAGGAAGTAATAAAAGATCCCCATGAACATGAGGTATCTAGTTTTTCACAAATTATCTAGCTATTGACCAATTATATGGTCAAATTATGTAGATAGGTGTATCAAAACACTAAATAAGATGCAAACAACCCACCCCATAATATACATTATAACTTTCAAATGGATAATAGATAATGGAGCACTAGGCCTAATAATGAAAATGCACCTAGTCCCATTTACAACCCCACTTAGAGTAATAATAGTGCCTCTAATTAAGCAAGCATATTAGACCTAAAATTACCCACTTGGTGTAGACTAAAAGACACAACATATTTCAACAAATTATGCTCATTTTTCATTGGCCTTAAACATATTACAAAATGATATGGATAGCCTTGAAATAATTCCCATAAAAAACAATGGTAAATTAGGCCCAAGTGGAGACAATGTAAGAAATGTCATGATCTTGAAGACCTATGAGTTTCTATTTGAAAGTGACAATGAGATTGAAGACAACCTATATGAGGTCAATTATTTTTAAAATTTCCATAGCGGTAAAAACTATTGGTTGAGAAGTGAGTTTTTGAATCCTTTGATAACCTCTACTCCTCTGGATAACATTTAGTTTCCACTTGATGAGAACTTGAGCAACAATCCATTTCCACCGAAAGGACTTCTACTGTCTTATCAATCCAAGAATATATTTTCACCCCCATAAGTTGATAATCCTATATAATAAAACAAACTTGGATATGAGATTATAGAAAACTTAAAGAAAACTAATGCCAATGTAGTCATGTTATTTGCTCCAAATTTCTAACTAAAATGACATGTTATAAAAATATTTATCCACTCCTAAAGTGAAGGAAGACAATAAAATAATTGAATCTCACATTGTAGTTTATAAATAGAATATTTAAACTCCTCATTTATTCCTAAAAATTATAATTTAATGTAAAAACTTACATAATTATTTAGTGGATTTAGGTGCTTCAAGGAACATGATGTTGTATTCAATTTTCTAGCAATTGGGTTTGAATCCTACAAAGTCAAATGGAAAAGTCATTTATATGGATAAGTTATAAGGTAAGTTGGTTGTTTATTTGAACCATATCCACATGCATTTAGATTTTGATAAAAGAGTGTCACAATTTATTGATATTTAGGGAGTGGATATACCTAGTGCATACAATATGATTCTTATAATATATTGGTTGAGAACATTAAATGGATACATGAAAATTAATTTATCCCATATGTGACTCCCATGGCATGGCATGTCATGGCATGTCAAATCATTTCTTAATATAAATAGAAAAAAAATACTCACATGATCACATAATATAATAGGATGAATGACATCTTGCATAAAAAATCTGAACTAGGGTTTTACACATTGGTGAAAGAAGAAAAATATCATGAAAATATAACTATTAACATGTTAACTATATATGAGGAACCTAAATTTAAGTATTTATATTATATATATGAGGGTATATCCTCTATTCACCTAAGATACCTTAATTTCATAGTGTTTCCATGGCATATGAGAATGTGGCATAGGTTAGTCTGGGTGAAAATAAAGGGGTCATAAACTCTTTAGATAATAAAATAACTATTTTAGATAGCCCTATGTCTAATTATACTCATTATAATAAAAAAGGGTCATTATTAAATGAAAATAAGTGTGTATTCCCACTTGGATTTGAGAAAACTAATGAATAGGCCAATAATGTAACAACACCCACCTTTCAAAATCCAATGTACATAGCTAAAAATCAATTATGGACCCTAAAGTTCAATGGATCTAATTATAAATTGGATTTGGTTTTAGTTTTAAAACTATCAACCCAAGAGTAAGGTCATATTTATGTCCTTTTTTCCATAGTTTACTTTTATGAACAACATGGATGTATATGAGGTGCTAGTTCACAATCTCCAATTGGCTCTAAGGAAGCAAACCAAGAATCTCAAAGTAATTAGTGATTTGGAATTAGTGGTCAAGAAAGTAAGAATACAATATGATTGCAATGATAAAAAATTGTCTAAATACCACAACAAAGTGTGGAACTTGATAGAATACTTTAGTGCATTAAACATCCAAACTTTCACACAAAAGAAGAATTCAATAACAAATACATTGTAAAAAACTACAAGTACCCTAAAACCTATCATTACTTCTAGATTTAAAATATTCTCAATGGAGTTAGTCTCCACTCCTTTAATTCCTGATAATGTCAATAACTTACAATTATTCAATTATGACCAACATATCATTGACTTCATACCAACAAAGATGTGTTCAAAACTCAGATTATTGACAAAGATGATAAATAAGATGTTGAGTTGGATGAATGAGTAATGAATTTGAAGACAAATAATATACCAAATGGAATGGTATTAATTCAAAAATTATTTTATAAAGATTACTAGGGTGAAAAGGAGAAAAAGCCCCCACTAAAAGTTTGCTACATCAACAATGCAATTTTGGTTGTGCAAGGGAATCAAAACATGTGCTTTTAGGCACAACTTGCACCTTGGCTTAAAAATAACGGATTCTGCAAACCCTAAAATCTTTCAATGACACTATCATATGAAACTATGAAGATTTAAAGGTATTTAACACCTCCATATATACACATACTATTCCTCTAAATCCTAGCGTCAACCTATTTTTCTAGAGGCAAAGGCTAGTCAATCCATTGTTGGAGCCTTTAATTTTTAAAGAAGTGCATAAATTGATTTCTACAAGGATCATGTATCATGTTAAGCACTCCACATGGGTGGCCAACTTGGTTCCCATTTGATATAATAATATGGAAATTATAATCTGCATGGACTTCATAAATTTTAATAAATCTTATAAAAATGATAGCTACCCATTTCTTTCATTAGATGAAAGTCTTGCAGATAATAAACAAATATAAAATGATGTCATTTCTTGATGGATATTCAATGTATAATTAGGTAATGGTTAACTATGAGGACAAGATTAAGATAACATCCAAAACCAAATGGGGAATATTTTTATATAATAGGATTCCATTTGACTTGATTAATATTGGTGATACATTCCAACATGCCATAGACATTACATTTTAGGATCTCATTAGTAAGTGCATTTTCATATACATAGAAAACCTAGATATATTTCTCTAAGAACCTATAAGACTGCATGAGGGATCTAAGAATGGTGTTATACAGGTGCAAATACTATGGAAGCTCCATAAATAAAAATAAATACATATTTTGGGTGATTGAAGTAAGGTTTATAGGTCATATCATCTAAAAAATGGGGATTTAAATAGATCCACAAAGAGTGGAATAAATTCTAAAAATCCTAATGCTTGGGAATAGAAAAGAGATGGAGTCATTATTCAATAAAATCAACTTAGTAAGAAAGTTCATCTTGGGATTTGTAGAGATAGTATGACCACTAAACAACATGCTAATGAAGGATGTTAATATGGACTAGACCCTTGAATTAAAAAAAACTTTCAATGGCATAAATAAATCAATTGTGAATGCATTAGTGTTCATCAATCTATATTAGACATAACAATTCTATATCTACTCCTTTGCTTCAAAACATTCTAGTTCATTAGTTCTAATGTAGAGGAAATAAGTTGGGGATGAAAGTCAAGTCTCATTTATGAGCTCCCCATTTAGGAATGTTGAACTTATATATTCAACCATTAATACATAGGCCTTTATCTTGATTAAAGCTATCTAAAAGTTTAGACATTACATCTTGTGCAACAAAATATTTACCTTTTTACATGATCTAGTTGTTAATCCCATGTTGATGAAAAATGAGTTAGGTGAATGACATGGTAAGTGGATGACTCTTCTCCTAGAGTTTTACCTATAACTCTAGCTAATGAATATTTTAAAAATTTAAGGACTTAGTAAAGCAATGGTTGATGTAGACCTGAAAATAACCTACCAATAGTTACAATACAAGGTATCATAGATGATGATTGGTATCAAGAAATGGTCTATTATTTTATGAAGAATGAGTGATTAATCCACTTGAAATCCATTTAGAGGATAAAATTATGATTTAAAAGTAGTAGTTTCATGATAAAATTAGGTTTGATATATATAAAAAATCATTAAGGCATTTAACTAAAATGCCTAAACAAAGTTGAAGCTACTAAAGTACTCATGTGTTTCCATGGAAAAAATGGCACTAGTCATAGTTCAAGGGAATATTGTAGCTCACCAAATACTCATAACAAGTATTACTAGTTGTATATTTTCAAAGATTTATATTCTCATGTGAGGATTTTCTATACTTTTCAAGTGTATGTGATAAAGAGTGTACCCTAGTTGTGTCATTGCATCTATTCATATAGGCTCACCCATATAAAAAGTGGAGAATTGACTTCATGGGATCCATCAATATCAATTCCTTGGCTAGACACAAATTTATCCTTATAGATACTTACTATTATATGCACTATATTTAATCCAAGGCATATAAAAACTATGTGATTGAAGTGGTGATCAAATTCCTTAAGGATCATATTGTCACTAGGTTTGGTATGCCATTTGTTCTAGTATGTGAAAATGACCTTGATTTCTCTTCACTATAATTTATAAAATACTATTCCAATCAGGTAATCCTTAAGTTTTAAACTAATTATTATCCACAAGGTAATTGGTTAGATAAATCAAAAAATAGGAACTTAGTGGATGTGATTAATAAGGTCTTGGAAAGGAATCCTAGGGACTAGCATAGCATTCTAAAATTTGCATTATGGTCTAATAGGACTAAGATCAACTCTTCTCGAGGCACTTCCCCATATCATCTAGTATATGGACAAAACTTAGTCTTCCATATAAACTTTAGAATATTTAACTTATTATTCAATAAATATTACCTCTAATTTGATAAAAATATAGTGGCATGCATCATGAACCTAATACAACTAGAAGAAAATCATGATGTAGCCCTACTACACTTTAGTAGGCATCAAATATTCATCAAATATTGGTTTGAAAAGTGAGCTTAAACAAAATACTTTTGAATCTTTGATTTATTCATTATTTAAGACAAGGCTCATGAAACTAAGGGTCAACATGAAAAATTTGATGCCATCTAGCTGGGATCCTTACAAATCTTTGAAATCCTAGGGAAAAAATACTTTTGCCTAAGTTGTCTAATTAGTGAGGACATTCCATTTTTTATCAATGGAAAATTACTCTAGCACTACTTTCAAGCTTGAATTAGTTTAGATAGTCTTATAAATAATTTCATTTTTGCTTCTCTTTTTTCCTATCATTACTTTTTTATTTTTATGTTATTGTGGTTTGGTTTATTCTCTTTCTTTATCTTCATGTTTTCATCATTGGGCCTGCCCCAACTATTTTCCCCTATGGTTCTTTGCTTATTGATGAAGTAACCATGAAGCTAAATACTTATAATTAGGTAATATAAGTGACATTTTGGAGCATAAATACTTTGAGTTTTATAGTATTAGATTTAGTATTTAAGTCATTTATAAAATATTTAGTTGTTTGAATGTGTACTAAATTAATTTGTGTTTTGGTAAGATTTGGATGGGTTGTCTAACTCTTGAAGATATTCTCTTGAAACCTTTCACAAAATTCACTTTAATAACCTATAAATTTACTTGGGTGAAATTATTACAGCCAAGGTCTGAAAGTGAAAAATCTATAATTATGATTTTGTTTACCATGGTGGTCCCCAACCTAGGATTAAGGTGATCAAGAAAAGGTAAGAATAAAATAAAAGAAAGGAAAATTAATTATTCAAAAACTCAATTTTTGGGTGATTCAATCAACCTATACTAGGGCTATGGATACTCATATGGTAATAAATAAAGGCTTTTTGTGGGACCAGAGGTAACTCTATCAAGGATATAGATACCTGGTTGGCATCAAAGTAATGTCTTAATATTCATTCCAAAGTAGAAGTCACTAGCTTGATGATCATAACTATAACACCTAGTCCTTTTAAAATTTAGATAAAAAATGAATACATGAGCCCACATCAATCAATTAGATTATCTAATTTGGATTCTATAGTATTTTCCTTCTTATGTTTGGATGAATTGTTTCATGTCCTTGACATTAGGTTAATCTTAATATTTTGGGTTGTAGGCAATGTTTTTTTATTCCAAAATATCCAAGATTATTTTCCAATAAGTCACCATTTTTTGTTTCTTTCAAAACATTCCCTAATATATTCATAAAATAATGGAACCTATTTTCTTGGAAGTGTGGTCTTATAATTTAACTAAGTCTAGATCTAATTTATTTAAAGATTTGATTGAAAAGGATACTTAAGAAGTTGTAATCTTAATGTTATATTGATTCTATTATTTTAGCTAGTTTTGGACTTAAGATGTTTATCATGTGCACTTAGTCTAAATTAGTTTTCAAAGAGGGCCCCATTCAAATAAATATCTAAATTTACCTATATCGACTAATTCTTGGTATATATCTAATTCTATTTTCAACTACATTAAAAGATCCATTATTTTGAACCATTTCACCTTAGATTTTTTGTAAGTTATATAACTATTTCAAGGTTTTCATGTCATTTTATTTTACTAGTGTAGTCAATATCTACTCCTTTTCAAAGTGAAAATGGCTAAACATTTTCATGGTTCAATTTTAAAACTTAGTCATTTCATATAAATGGATCAATTTTTAGTTAAAATGGGTAAAAAGACTAGTGTTTGTTCATGGGATTTTTTAATTTTACCTTTATTTTAGACTATCCTTAGCCATTTTTCCAAATTTTAAATTCAAATATAGCATCTATGTTGTTTTTGGATAGGCCAATAGTCACTTCTTTCAATGTGAGTCCTAGGACAGGCCTAGATTAACCAATTATCAATCACTTAATTTTTTAGGCCCTTATTTTCCTTGGTCATTTTTTCATTCAAGTCATCAAGCTCCTAAATAATTGGGATGAGGGCACATGGCACAATCTATCATCCCTACTTCCATGGGCCCTCTCAAGTTTTTAGGCAAACCTCAAACCTTAAGGATGCCTGAGATGTTTGTTGGTGTCATAATCCTAGGTACTTACTTAATTTAGGCTTCTAGATCTATGAGCCCAAGCCTTTGACCTTATTAATACATAATATTATGTCATGTGGCATGATCCCACTTCTCAACACCCTTAGGACTCTAAGTAAACCTATGATAAATAACTAAGTTTCAAAATTCCCAAGATCATACCAAGTGTCATAATCGAATCTCCATGTTACTTAAGATTATATGTATGACTTCAAGTTTTTAACAGAGTCCTAGATGAGTGAGATCTTGATAAGTGTCATGATCACATCCCACCAAAACCCCATGATAAAATAATACAATTGGATGCCTAGTTAGACGTCAAACAAAAAAAGATTTTCCACGTGGCATGACCCAACCAATAAGAGGACACATTAGCATCCATGTTATCATTGCATGATCTTAAATTTGATGGTCATTTAGCCCATCAAAAGCATCAAATAATTTTAATACTTTCACTTTGGGTTAAAATGTTTTAAACTACTTAAGTTTGTTTATCTGGGGTTAAATTCATCCCTTAATTATCACAAAGTTGAATTTATTTATACATTTTTATCTTAAGGATTAGTTATTTTATATTCAAAATGGACTATAATTGGTTATGTTCTTGGAAAAAAATTCCCTTTTATTGATAATTTTATGTCTTTTCCATCTTTCCTTTTAATATTTTTCCTTAAACATTTTTAGTTAAAATTTGGTGATTTGAACTATAACAACTCCATTTTTTGAATTATAATAATAATTATTTTCTCATAGGGGTCAATGGTTAAATATCCACATGATAATTCCTTGAGTATTTTGGACTAGGTCATTTATTTGAAAATATTTAGGTTCCCAGGTGAATGATATGATGCCATGTAACATCATTCGACTTTTCCGTGCCCTTGAGATAAATAATAGGAGTGACAATTTAATAAATCATATAAGTAAATGAGAAGATTCCACATGGTAGTATATTATATACCTATACCCCATAGTTGATTAGGACAGTTAGGTGAAATGGATATTGAGATATTCCTTGGGATGATGATACATGGCATAATCTTAGGTCTCCAGGGTATTTAGGAGATTAAATATTGAGTTTGGACCTATCATGTTTTAAGTCCCCAAGATGAATCTACCTTTTATAATCTCAAGGATCTAGAGGAATTAGAGTGTGGGACCTCAATATAAGACCAAAAAACCCCTAGGTGAATGAGATATTATCACATGGTAGGGCCTCATTACACTAGGGATAGAAAAAAGAGATGTAGGGTCTTCAGATCAAGCAACAAAGTAATGAAAAATCACCATGTAGTATGGCCTTGACCTAGGATGACACATTGGCATATTTGGGCTATGGGAAGAATACGCACAAGATGAATATCCTAATAAAGATACATGGAACCTCTAAAAGGATAATTTGGGCTTGAATTTGATGGTTGTTTCAGCCCATCAAGGTCATCAAATCTTAAAAATTAGACCAGGGGTCTAATTTGATAAAGGAAATTGAGTTGTGATTGGTTTCTTATCAATAACAGGATCATAGGATTCAAAATCTAAGGCAATTAGGTGGTATATTGTAAAAAATTATTCCATATACCTAGGAATCAATCAAGGAATCATAAAAGACAAATTCAACCTTAGTAAGACATGGTATCTAACTACACATAATATGGGAAGTTGGTGATCTCAAGGTGGATTTCAATGACATTTCATTACCTAGAATTCAGACCAAAATAAATAAGAGTGGTCATTGGCACTTGGACCATGGTCAATATGGAACCTAAGTTGGTCTTATGTAAACCCAACTCATTGAGTTATTATAACCAACCGTTTATGGTCTAATCTAGGGAAACTATTATACAAACAGTCTATATAAAACCATCTATTCACTATTTGAAGAATATATTTCATTTATATTTAGAGGTTATAAAAGGAGAAACAATTTTTTTTCTTGTTGTTTTTACTTTCCTAATTAGTTTCTTTTCTTGCAATCTATATTGTTATGAGGTATTTCACTAGTTTTAGCTAGACATTGTGAATCATAGATGTTATTTCTTTATTGAAATATCTTTAATTAAAAAATGTTGATGATAATTTACATAATTTTCACATTTATATGGTAATTTTGTTCCTCTTAATTCATTTTAAAATTTCCCTTAGACTTTAGCACCATATTTGTTCTTGACTTTGTGAATAATGGTTAGACAAAAGAATGGTTTCATTAGATTTTTCTAACTGAATGAACCATTTTTATCTATTTTAGTATAGGATATTTTATCTCTCTCTTGTTATTAATGTTTTTATCTTTTTTATAACCTATTAGTTTAGTTTAGATTATCCTACTCTGTAATCCATGCTTACAAGTTTCATATAAATTACATGTTTATCACTTGTCTCTTATAAAGCATTATTGAATCTGGTATGTTAAAGATAAGTGCTTCTCAACAATAAATTCATTGAGAAATATTAATGAACTAAGTATTTCATAGTCTAATATTATTTTGTGGATATTAGATCATATCTTATATAGGCCCCTTGTATGGAACATCTTGCATCAGTCAAGATATCTAGTTTGCCATGACATGGTAGAGAAAGACCTTGAGGAATTTTTTCGTTGAACCTAATTCTTTTCAAGAGAGGTAGAAGGAAAAATGGGTAATATTCAATCATTTATCCTTTCCACTCCTCTTTTCCTCCTAGAGTTGGTGTGTTGTTCTAAATGGACCACCAACATATAGGTTGATCTAGGATAATTTATTGATGATCACTAACTTAAGAAATATATAAAAGCAAAGTAAAATGTACATGATCATTAAAAATTTGAAAATATGCCCACACAACTAAAATGGAAAATCTCACACACTATGTGGTTTTTTCTCAAATGGAACTATATAATACAAGGGTCTATCTTGGAGATGATTCAACCTATGTTTTTAAGGAAAGTCTAGTTATTAGGTGATTAATAGTCCCAAAAAATTAACATATACATTTATATAAGTATTAAGGTAATTTATAACTCAATGGACCAGGTGTAAACTTATTTGGGTTTAGGATTATACTATAAATATTATAAAAAATACAATATTTATAAATAAGGTAAATTAGGGATAAAACACCAATAATAAGGGTCATGTGAATAATTTATATGTCTAAATAATACCTCCAATTTCATTAGGGTATGTGAATGATATGCACACATGCATAAAAATATGTATTTAAATTATTTGAAATGAACATCTTCACTTAATTAGGTAAGGATGGAGGGTTTTTTGTACACACCATCCATGCCATACACTAATGTACACAAAACATATTTTGAATACTATAGGTAGTCATACTCTCTTGATATGTTTTGAATTTAAAAAAATATAAGTTAAATTTTAATTTTAAAAGAGAGAATAATGACAAATATACCTACTTGGTATCATCCCAAACATTGCACTAGCGAGACACTTTATATTTGTTGAAACATAACCAACACTTATATGGGATTCCTTAGAAACCCAACTAGAATATTGATAGGTGTTGAAACATATCCAATGCTTATCTATGATTCACTATCACCCAATCCACTTATTAATCAAGGAAGTAGATATGTTTTATTAGTTCATTCTAGTCTTTAAAATTGTTATTGAAAATTACTTAATATATGCCCCCTTTAAGGTGAGGGATGAAAACCCTTTGTTGTAATCACTCATCTTAAAATAGAAAGGTTAAATTCCTCATATGTTAAGAAAATTAATTTATCCAAAGAATTATAAAATCCTATGAATTTATGAATATAAAAAATATATACAATCATCATTTTTTGAAAAAAATCGTAATTTCTAATTTAAATTAGAATATAACTATTCCACTTAAAATCATGTAAATTAAAATATAGTGTAGGAAATATGGTATCATATAAAACACCATATGCTAGGGCATGATTATCCTTTTTTAAAACTAAAATGAGAAATAAGAATAACATAATAACTCAAAAAATTACAAGAATTCCCCTAGTTGGGCTAGATAAATCAATGAGAACACATATAAGTAACATGCCCCCATATATGCATACCATAATATGCATTATATACATTATGGATACAATCATAGTATAATAATAGATAATGTTAAAGTTAGGACCATGTATTAATAGTTACCACATCCAAGCTACTAATGAGACAAGATAGTTTTATGATACATAAGATGAGACTCACATGAAATGATGGCAATATAATATTTTATTGATAAGGATGCACCCACAAAAAAACACATACATATTCATGAATGCAAATACCCACAATAATCAGTATAATTATTTAACAATAATAATGTATAGCATACATGTGATATAAGATATATATATATATATATATATATATATATATATATATATATATATATATATATATATATATATATATATATATATATATATATATATATATATATATATATATATATATATATGTAGTAATGTATGTAATCTAGTTCAATATAATAAAGGAAAATCTAGTGACATGGAAATTCCCCAAAACTAGGAATCGACCCTCCAATATGTGGGCACATAGAGTGGAATCCAATATCATGTAACATGTGTGTCTAAAAAAATTAGATCAATAAAATACCATGACAAGCATATTTTAAGCCAATGTATAATGAAAACCTCTCAAATAGGTAAACATGTAACATGTAAAAAAGAAATGTTTTTTTTTTTTTTTTTTTTTTTTTTAATAAATTTATAATGTTTTTAAATTTTGATGTTTTTGAATTTCTGAATTTTCCAATGTTTTTGAATTTTTTATTTTTTACAATGCTGATATGTTTCATACCCTAGATGGGAAACACATTATATATTTATTTTTCAAGCATGATATGCATATTTTGGTAAAGTACATGAATATTGCACTAAGAATCATGATTTATCAATGTAATAATGAAAGATAAATATGTAGGTTAAAAAATGTATGATAAAATCTTAATTTAATTATATATGATATATTTGACTATGTAGCAAGGTTGAAGAGTAATTAAATTATAAGTTAATAGTAATTTCATGCATGGGTAAGATTACATACCTCCTAATGTAAAATATATCAAAGATAGAAAGATATGAAAACACATTAACAATTGGTACTAACTAATCATATGCCAATGTACATGTAATATATATAATATAAATTTAGTTCCATGAAGTGTAAATGTATATAATGAACATGTGTGGGTAAAATGTTCACATAGGTGAAAATGCATCATGTGTACCAAAGTGAAAGATATATTTAAATGAATAATTTGTATGAAAAACAAGTAATGTCAAGATGTAAATAGTGACAAGGACTTAAAAAATCATCTAATGTTGTAAGGTAAGGCATACAAATAGTACATTTTATTAATGTAGTATAAGTATATTAGTGTAAGTCATAGGATAAACTACAGGTTCCATGCCTCTAAGGATATATTATGTCAAATAAACTCATAATATGTCACTAAAAGGAATGCAAGGGTGAAATTCCACCATAAACATGTGTGTGTGTGTGTGTGTGTGTGTGTGTGTGTGTGGGTGTGGGCGTGCGTGCACACATGCACGTGCACATGTGCATTTGTGTACAACTAATTAATTGATATAATGTTTGGGTGTGATGTCACCATAGTAAAATAGATATTATAATATATAATAAACCTTAACCCCCACCCCCCCCCCCCATTTTTAAAGATATATAACAAGAAGAAAAGGAATTTGACATTAAAAAGGCATAAAGTCACATAGGAAATAGAAGGGAAAGACTAAAAACTAGAAGAATGAGATAAGGAGAATCTAACCAACATATGGATTCCCTAGGAAATCATTACATTTTTTTAAAATTTATCTCTATAAGTATGACACCATTGTTAGGAAGGTTATTTTAAGTGTTAAGAATTTGATTGACAATGAAATGGTCAAGGCCAATGAAACATAGAAAGTGACATGAAACAAGTGGCTAGAGAAATGCCAATGCAAATAGAATTCAAGTTCCATGTGAATTATAGAAAATAGAAAAAATCAATCAAACTCAATAAATAGGACTAAATCATAGTCATTTATTTAAGGGTGGTCTTGCATGTAATTTTGATGATAAGCTATAAAATGTAATCATCTAGTGTATTAATATACTAAGATAGAATGAGTAGATATATATTCATGATTAATATATGTATATATTATGTAAGTTATCAATAAGAAACATGATGTATTTAAAATTAGCTATATATATAGAAAATTTGAATGTTTAAAAAGGTGCCAATGTGTAACTATCAAATGAATAAGTAATTCCCCCTACCCCCTGCCATTATAGAGCTGCAAATGTAACTATAAGCATATCTAGTTTGATTATCCCATCTTTAACCTTATAAAACTATATTATGAGATGCACATCTAAAAACATGGATTTGTAAAATCCTCTAGTTCATGTTGATAGGTATGTTGTATATGATATTAATAAGATGAAGGAAACACTATCTTTTATTTTTTTGTCTTTTATAAAAATTTATTTTATTTTTTGCATATCTAATTACTAAGAGTGTCACATCCTAATTTCATCTTGTAGTTAATATCCATTAATATGTTGATTAATATATGATTTACATTTCTTTGATTTGATCATTTTAAAATATGTTGTTATGGGACAGTAGTATTGTTGATTAGTATACATTTTTTAATAATTATATTTTGATATTTATGCACATTGAGGATGTACTATTATTAATTTTGCATCATTGGTTCATGATGACTCAGACTAACTACCTACTTGTTGTGACGTGGGTGTAGGATAGGTCTTCCCCTGAGAGATTGATGAGGGAGAGAATCATCAGACAGGGTCAGCTAGATGGAGTTATTATGGGAAATATGAATGGGAAATGCTAGTAACCCCCCACACACACACACACATAGTAGATTTTAAATTATAGGCATAAATGGTAGTTTGTAATTGTGAATTATTATTTGTGATTATATTTGTGTGTGTGAAAATTAGTTTTAGTATGCATTTAATTTCTTTAGCCTAATTGATTTGATTTTTGAAGTTAAATTCAAAAAATAAATATTAAGTGATAATGGAAATAATTAGTGTGGAAATAATTATTAATGGCTTATTTTATCTTCTAGTTAAATAATTGTTTATCATTATTTTGAAATTTTCATGAAAACTGAGTTAATTTAATCTTGAAAATTCATGGAGAAATTATTTTTAAAATTAGAAGATAAATTTGATGATTTCTTTACTCAACTAAGCCTCTTAGACAAGTTATAGAGGAAGAGAATTATGGGTTTTTAATGTAATTAATTACATTTAATATATTTAAATAATGAGTGAAATACAAGCATGAATTCATTGAAAATTAGAATTAAGATATATTTATTGATTAAATAAACTACATATTTATAAAACAAGATAACTCATATTATTAAAAATAAAATGAAGAGTAAAATGCCATACAAGCACAACATATTGAAATAAAAGAAAGTTATAAATAAAACTTTGGAGAATTTGGAGGGGACGCACATAGATAGAGAGAGACATGGAGGAAAGAGGAGAATTTGTAAAAGGAAATTTTTGAAAATGAAAGGTAAAAGTATTCAAAAATTTCAAGGTAATTTTTTTAATTATTTTCCTTATATATTCTTTTAGAAGGTCTATGTATTTAATTTAAGTGGCTACATATTATTAAAAAGACAACAATTTAAATAGACTAATGCCTTATTTTGGTAGTGTTGCATTGTATTTTATAATACTGAATTTCTTTTGAATTAACTTCATTGCCATTAAACTATAACCCTACACTCTACCTTTTATAGAGGTGTTTAGATTTAAAATACTGATTATTAATTCAAGGCAATGTTTTTTATTTATATAGACCTATGTTCTATTCTTTAGACTTGCACTAAGTTTTGTGTTGAAATTCTTCTTTTTGATGAGATGTTTCAAATGAAAATATAGACAACTATTTGTATTGATTTTTATTGATAATAGCCTATATGCATAGTCTGGCATTCTAAACTAAGATGTCAATCATAAAGTAAATTTCCTAGTCTTTTATTCCAAATCATTAGCCTCCCATGCTAAAATGCCAATATGTATAGTTGTTTTTATGAAATATTTTTAAACCTACCATGTATGGCCTATTTGGATGTCTTTTATCAGCCCGTGTGTCAATAAAAAAGGCATCTCACATTATTGAAACTAAATTTATAATTTAAGTCATTGCATATGAGAAACCAATGTTTATATATATCTATATTTTTTAAAGAATTACATATTTTGATAAAATGCATTAATGTTGAAATGTGATGCCATGTTGTTTTATTGAATCTCCATGTTTTGTAAGTAATAAAACCTTGAATTCATAAAAATAGATCTAGGTAAAACTAAATACAATTTGAAAATCTAAAGTTATATTATAATTGGCTAAATTTAGTAAGTCACTACTTATATATGAGTTATATACGTTGGATTTTTTATCATTGTGCATGATTATAAAGTATAACATTGATATTAATTAAATATAGAGTTAATTATAATATAATAATGCTAGTTATAATTGTACATGAAAAGACTTATATTTTATATGCAACACACAGTTAATAAAATTACACTATTTTTAATATTTAGCCAATTAAAACACCTAGTAATTAAGTAGAACATTGAAGTCATCTTAATAAAGGGAAATTATGTTTCTCTTTTAATGCAAAATTGAATGTTTGCTAGAACTTTAATTTTTGCCTTGGTTTTCCAAATTATATTCCAAGCTCGAGTTGCACACTAATTAATCATCAAGATTATTATAGGGTCCTTATGAAGATATAAAAGAAATGGAAAAAGATTAACCTATTGTTTTAGATTAAGGTAAAAATAGGTTTTGAAGGGGCCCCGAAACCCTATACAGATCAAGAAAGATAAAACATTACAATCTGCCCATGAAGGCAAACCCACTAAAAAATAGTAACAAAACCAAGTTTTATAAGGACCTGAAACCTCAACAAAACCATGTTTAACAACCTGAAATCATGCTCAAAATATATATCAATAGCAACAAGCATAAACCATGACAAAAAAACCACAGAATACCTTAGGTTTCTCTGTCACCAAGAAAGAAGAAAACACCGTCAGATCCAGATTAATGATGGCCAAATCTAGGTTTGATCCATCAAACCCTAAAAATGTGTTTCCCATAAAAACAGTAGCATAAACCACGAAACAAGCCCCAAAACCAACACCACCTACGCTCAATCCGTCTACCCGATCAGCTACCCAAACTCCCCCTCAGCAGAGGTAACACCGCCATGGCAATCGAATCGTCGAAGAAAACCCCAACGTCTGAAAGCACCTCAAAATGAGCAATGACCCCAGTAGACAGGATATGAAACCCCAACGTCTGGAAGATTAACCTATTGTTATTAACTCTTTGTCTAATCTAAAATTAATGATCTATATTAATTAGTTTGGAAAGAAATTAGTAAAATGATTGATGTGATTATTAGATTGATGGTAGTGCTTAGATTTTTATGGTTTTAAGAATATCATAAACTATATAAATTATTAGATTCTTCCATTATTATGAAATTATACATCTGTTTGTGTAATATTATATCTTGAATTGATATAATCATATGATGTTAGTCTTTAGCTTTGCTTAGAATGCTAGTGGAGACAAGTAGTATGTCTGTAGCACTTCAGTGTTAAGCAAACATGATGGTAATAAGTAGCATCATGTAGAGATGAATTTTTTTGTGTAATATTATATGTACAAGTGAATAGATTTTTATAGAACTAACACATGATGATGTGTGCCTCAAGATATGTTTTCATTTGATTATTAGTATACAGCATAATTTTGTACTTAATTTATTATTATGTTTGGGTGTAAGATTGTTTGTAGGTATTTGAGTCAAGTGATCAAGCATAATGACCTATGATATTATGGGATATCATAGATTTCTATAGAATAAAAATTACTAGATGGTACATATTGTATTTGACCCATACCCAAATAAACTAATATTTATTGGTTGTTACTTGAATAATATCTGTTGTACCATTTGGTAGGAGATTATTTAGGTGTACATACAATATTGATAATGAAAATGAATGTTGAGATAGAGTTATATATATTTTATGAATTATTTATTATATTTATGCTTTCTTGAATATGAGTGTATGCTTCCATGTTTATATGACTACTTTATATGATTGTTTATGGATAAACTAATAGTCATGACCAAGAATACTAGACTAAGATATTTTGGGTTGTCTTGAGGTGTAGTTACTTGGATCTTATTGAAATAGTCTATATATTATTGTGTGTTTTACCCAATTGGTATAAATAGTGATATTTTTTCTAGTTTGGGATTGATTTTAATATAAGACTCATTCATGCATAGATGATTATATGTGTATCTTGATTTCTCCTTATTTATCTTGTGATGAAATATTATTATTAAGAGAATGTAATTTGTGTGAGCCTTTAAGTTACATACTATGACATATATATTGATGATACCAATATGTAGTGAGACAGGTTTTACTAACCTAGGTAATAACACTAATAGATAATCCTATCAAGTGGTGGGTTATGAATTGATCGATCTAAATGATCATTTATTATTTGAAAACTTTGATCAAAATAATTTTATATACATTTTCATTCATATGTTTGATTTTAATGTTGTGAGATATCATGTTAGAATGGATTAATTTATGGTACACTACATGTTTTTAGAAATCTTACAACACACAGGGTACTAACACATCTAACTAGATTTATTACACCATTATATCTACCTGTCTATGAAGAGAGGGCCATTTCCTATTAGGATATTATGCATGGAATTGATCGTATGTGGTTGGTGTGGTAAAGTGCTTAGATAATGCTCTCCTTCCTCCACTATAGTATTACCTAGAGATGACGCTTGTGATTATCAATGATACATGAGTTGGTTCAACTCAAGCTCTGGAAAGTTTGGTATCTATCATTATATTAGGTCATATTGATCAATTAATGTACTTTTATATTTGATTAATAGATATTGTATTATCAGATCAATGAAGCTATGTACTATTGTATTTGGATTTTAGTATATTTGTATAAAATTTATATTGTATGCAGTATTTGAATTCTAAGTACTATTGTTCTTAGATATGATTTTGATTTACTATTTTATTTATATTTATGGAATGAATGTGAATTAATTATGTAATTGAAAAAAAATTATTGTATATTTTAATTAAAACTTGAGGGTTTGTTACGTTTTAGTATCAGAGCTGTGACTCAAACTTTAGGACCTAATGAGTCCATTAGCATTTATGTATCCTCCTAGTTATCAGAAAGGATAATTGGGAATGTGTGTTTGGTACATTGAGTATGTAACTTAGAGTATTTGTACCCCCTTAGAGTTTTTTAATGGTTGGTTTAGTGAGTCTCTCATTATGTGATGGTGATGTTGGGTGTTGGGTAGGAGAGTGCATAGATTAATTCTTTAATTGTTAATAAGAGTTTCCTACCATGATTTTATCTTTAGATCAAACACCTCAAGTTTTATTGCCTTTCCTAAATTACCTTCACCATTTATGTTTTGTGTTTTATGAGTGTTTTAATAGCATGGAGTGCTTCTCACTTAAGTAATTATGCTTATATGTATCTTAGATACACAAATATTAAGAGTGAGAATCCTATAAGGCCATTTTAGTTTGTCACCATTTAATATGGTGAAAATCTTCTTGTAGTTGAATATAGATGTTTTGTTTGATATTCCTTTGTGTTAGGAGCTTTTTTGTGGATTAACATCCTTGTATTTTTATAGACTTGAGAAGAAGTGTCTCCTCTCTTAGTTAGCTTAAAGGTAAGTTGTTATGTTTCCACTCTCCTCTTACATAATTTTAAGCTACCAAGAAGATTCATAATTTATGGATGTCGATATAAAATTTCCTTGGTGGAAAAATTATTTCTAGAATTGTTGCTTGATCTTATTTCCTTGAGTTGTGATAGTGTTTTTATTTCTTGTTGATGCATCCTTGTGGTTCATATTTTATTTCTAGTCTTGGAAGTAGTTTATGATACTACACTTACAAGATGGTAAGTGATAGTGATTGGCAACTTAGGTTGTGATGTTACCTTCTACCATGTGAGGGTATGTAGGAAGCTTTGGTTTATGAGATGCTAGTTCTCTACTTTCTAATTGCAGCTTTTAGAGTCATCATTTTATCTAACTTATATACTTGATCATGACGAGTGACTAAAAATGAAATTATACTATAGTTGATTATAACTATTACATTATTAAATATGTTTGTTAGATTGATATTAATATAAACATTACTATGTGTACTTTTTTGTTAGGAGCAAGTAAGCTATAAGATGTGTAGAACATCTTGGTAAGCCTTAGGGTTATATTATAAACTTTTTAATTGTTGTATAAGCAAGGAGACATTATCTCACTTGTAATATTATAAGGATGGTATTATCATTGGATTTTGTATACTATGTTAATTATTATATTATTTCCTTTTTACTATGAATATAATATTATAGGTAAGTTGTAGGATATGATACTAGTTTTGATTGACTAGAAACAACTTAATTCTATCTCGATATGATTGTATGATTTCTCTTGTGTGTATGTTAATGTGTATGGAATCTGTTAGCACATAGCATTACATTGTATGATCTATTAGAATATATTTGTGAACCTTGTGTAACTTTTGAAGATCATCTAGTCATGGAGATCTGAGGGATGATTGGTGAAATAGGAACGTGAGTTATAAGAAATAAGATAGTATCCTACTTAGCCTCACATTAAATTGATTGATATTAAGTTGGATCTAAAAAATGGACTAATCAAATCCAAGACTTGATAGGAGAACTTACAAATTTTAGTCATATGATCATTTGTTTTGACTTTTATGATGACATGTTGTTGAGCTGGCATTGAAACTTTTGTTGAGTTAATTATTATACTTTTCTTATAGTTCTAGACCTTGGGGTGGTCATGATATAGCTAATCAACATAAAGTTACTTTCATAAGACTTGTTTATAGAATAGGAAATGTCACAGAGTAGGGTCTTGTGAAACCAATTATCTAAAAGTAGTGTAAATTAGGGGAACTAGTAGAATTTATTCAAGTAAAATTTTCATTTAATTACATGATATGATAATTGATACTATGATTTTATGTTGTTAGACTATGTTTTTTAATCAGATCATTTCTTGAGTAAGAATAATCAAGGAGATAACTATTTTTAAGGGGGGGGGGGGGGGATGCCACATCCTAGTTTCACCCTGTAGTTAATATCCTTTAATCCATTGATTAATAGCTGGTTTCTATTGCTTTGATTTGAGCATTTTGACATATACTAGTATGGGATAGTAGTATTGTTGATTAGTATACATTGTATAATAGTTATATTTTGATATTTATGAACATTGAGGATGTATAATTATTAATTTTGCATCATTTGTTTATGATGACTTGGACTAACTACCTACTTCTTGTGAAGTGGGTGTAAGATAGGTCTTACCCTCAGATCTTGATAAGGAAGAACATCATCAAATAGAGTCAGCTAGATGGAGTGATTGGAGAAAATACCAGTGGAAAATGCTAGTGACCCCCCCCCACTCCCCACACACACACACATAGTAGATTTTAAATGATAGGCATAAATCGTAGTGCATAATTGTGAATTAATACTTATAATTATATTTATGTGTGTGTGAAAATTAGTTTTAGTATGTATTTTTTATTTTTTAATAATTGGTTTGATTTTTGAATTTAAATCTAAAAAATAAATATTAAGTGATAATAGAAATAATTATTATGGAAAAAAATATTAATGACTTATTTTATCTTCTAGTTAAATAATTGTCTATCATTGTTTTGAAATTTTCATAGAAACTGAGTTAATGTAATCTTGAAAATTCATGCAAAAATTATATTTAAAATTAGAAGATATATTTGATGATTTCTTTAGTCAAATAAGCCTCTTAGGCAAATTATAGAGGAAGAGAACTACAATTTTGGAAAAGAATTAATTATAGTTAATAAATTTAAATAATGAGTAAAATACATGCATGAATTCATTGAAAATTAGAATTAAGATATATTTTTTGATTAACTAAACTACATATTTATAAAACAAGATAACTCATGTTATTAAAAATAAAATGAAGAGTATGATACCATGCAAGTGCAACATATTGAAAGAAAACAAAGTTATAAATAAATCTTTGGAGAATTTGGAGGGGACATACACGGACATAGTGAGACATGGAGGAAAGAGGAGAATTTGTAAAAGGAAAATTTATAAAATGAAAGGTGAAAGTCTTCAAAAAATTTGAGGTAAATTCGGTAATTATTTTCCCTATAAATTCTTTTAGCATCTCTACGTATTTAATTTAAGTGGCTATATATAATGGTCTACATATTATTAAAAAGATAGTGATTTAAATAAGCCAATGCCTTATTATGGTAGTGTTACATTATATTTTATTATACTAAGTTTATTTTGAATTAACTACATTTCCATTAAACTATAGCCCTACGCTCTACCTTGTATAGAGACATTTAGATTTAAAAGCTTGATTATTAATTTAAGGTAATGTTTTAACATTTTTAATTTGTATAGACATGTGTTCTATTCTTTGGACTTGTACTAAGTTTTGTGTTAAAATTCTCCATTTTGACCAAATGTTTCAAATGAAAATATAGAAAATTATTACGCAAAAATCAATACAATTATATGGTTTTAAGAATACAATTATTACCAACTGTTTCAAGTGTGTTTATTGCATTGATGGAAGTGCTTAGAGTTTTATGGTTTTAAGAATATAATAAACTATAGAAAAGATTATATTCTTCAATTATTATGTAATTATACATTTATTTGTGTAATATTATATCTTGAATTGATATAATCATATGATCTTAATCTTTAGCTTTGCTTATAATGCTAGTGAAGACAAGTAGTATGTCTGTAGCACCATAGTGTTAATCAAACATGATGCTAATTAATAGTGTCATGTAAATATAAAACTTATGTGCAATATATTTTGTGTAAATATTATATGTACAAGTGAATAGATTTTTTTAGAACTAGTGCATCATAATGTGTGCCTCGAGATATGTTTTCATTTCATTATTATTGTATAGTATAATCTTGTACTTGCTTTATTATTATGTTTAGGTGTAATATTGTTTTTAGGTATTTGAGTTAGGTGATCAAGTATAATCACTTATTATATTATCAAATATCATAGAGTTCTACAGAATGAAAATTACCAGATGGTACATACTGAATTTGACCCACACCTAAATAAATTGATATATATTGGTTGTTACTTGAATAATATGTGTTGTGCCATTTGGTATGAGATTATTTAGGTGCACATATAATCTTGATAGTGCAAATGAATGTTGAGATAGAGTTATATGCATTGTATGACTTGTTTGTTATAGTTATGCTTCCTTAAATATAAGCATATGCTTCCATGTTTATATGACTACTTTGTATGATTATTTATGGATAAACTAATAGTCATGACAAAGAATGTCAGACTAAGATATTTTGGGTTGTCTTGAGATTTAGTTACCTAGATCTTATTGAAATAGTCTATAGTTTATTATGTGTTTTACTGAGGTGGTATAAATAATGGTCTTGTTTATAGTTTGGGATTGATATTAATATAAGACTCATTCATGCATAAATTATTATATGTGTATCATGCTTTCTCCTTGTTTATCTTGTGATGTGATATAATTCCTAGAAGAATGTAATCTATGTGAGCCTTTGAGTTACATACTATGACATATAATTGATAATACTAATAGGTAGTGAGATGGGTTTCACTAGCCTAGGTAGTATTACTAATAGATAATCCAATCAAATGGTGTGTTATGAATTGACCAATCTAAATGATCATATATTATTTGAAAACTTTGATCAAATTAATTTTATATACATTGTCATTCATATGGCTGATTTTCATGCTATGCGATATCATTTTAGAAAATATTTATTTATGGTACACTACATATTTTTAGAAATCTTACATCACATGGGGTACTAACACATCATTATATTTCTTGCACCATTCTATCTACCTATCTATGAAGGGAGGGTCATTTCCTGATAGGATATTGTGTGGGGGATCAATGGTTTGTGGTTGGTGTGGTAAAGCACTCGAATGATGCTCTCCCTCCCCCACTATAGTATTACCTAGAGATGACACTTGTGATTATCAGTAATACATGATTTGGTTCAACTCAAGCTCCAAATAGTTGGTATCTATCATTGTATTAGGTCATATGCTTGAAGTAATGTAATTGCATTATGTACATGTATATTTGATTAGCAGATGCTATATTGTCAAACCAACATAGTTGTGTACTATTGTATTTGGATTTTGGTAGAGTTGTATAAGATTTATATTGTATGCATTATTTGAATTTTAATTACTATTTTTATTAGATATGGTTTTGATTTATTGTATTGTTTATATCTATGGAATGAATGTGAAGTAATTATTTAATTGGAAAACAAATTACTGCATCTTTTAAGTACAACTTGAGGGGTTGTTACAAAGAAGGCACAACACTTAAAAGAAGAAAATGTTTATACAATAATATGGTACAATAAAAATTTCAAAATATGTATGCATTAAATCCCATTATGACTTGTTAGGCATTAATGTTTGTTGTGGTGGTGGTTACTATCCTCCTAATATGTCTCATCATAGAATACATGATCATCTTTGTCAAATTTTTGATCACATTAGAATTAATCTTTGATTTTTTAATTTTTTAATTTTGAAATGCCCTTGGGTGGTTGATTTTCTTTGTTTGTAGTGGTTTTTTTAAATAATTTTAAGGAAGCTTAATTTTATCTTAATTAATTATCTCTTGAATTTTTTTCTATTAAATGAATGAATATTTATATTAAATGTCCATTTATTACTTGATATTAAAAAAATATGTTTACCTTTATTAGAGGCTAGCCTATAGGTTGAAAACAAGTTTCCATAGATACCTAAATTTGGTACAAGCCTTGTTTCATAATACTTTTATTAATCTTTGAATATGTAACTATCAATTTGAAAACTAAGTAATTAGTATAACATTTATCTTGGTATATTTATTGTCTTATTGATTCTATTTTGATGCTTGACAAATTCATATTACCATCTTCAACATTACTTTCCATCTTATAGAGATCTTTGGCCCCTCAATTTCACCCTGGAATATTTTTAGGCTTTAGGTTAGTTATTCCATTTATGATAAATATATAATGTACATAATAACTAAAGATGATGGAATTTACCATGGCACATTTTAAATTTCATTTGGGCATGTTTTACATTATGTCCATTGTTTGGGCATGTTTAAACTTATTTTGGTCAACTTTACATGCCACAAGGTTATTATTTCAAAGTTATAAAATCTTATATACACAAAACTAATTTAATGTATTTTGGAATAAACACTTCATATTATCAAGGGGTAGATAAAATTATATATTTCACCTATAGAATTATTAGAGATGAATATAAATTTAACAGCAGTTAAATCACATATGCATGTTTATTCCGAGGGGGAAATAGGATTTAAAAACATTGAGACTTATATTAGAATATAAATCATACATATTAATTAGATAAATAAATTAAATTTTTATCCCTATTTGGAGTGTTTGAAATGTAGTATAACACCTAGTTAATTAATGAGAATTGACCAAGGTTAGTTTAATTCAATCTTTTCACTTGATAATCCCATTTGATGTTAGATTTCTTGTGCAAAACTAGTGTTTGAAAATACAAGTTCACTTGTATGATTATAAATATGTTAAAAGGTAGAAATAAACATTACAAACACAAGTGCATAATCCCGAAATAAAAGAGGAACTTATTGTGTTCAGGTTCAATACCAACCACTTTAGATCAATATTTATTATTGATACTCACCTAGATAAATAAAATTGAACAAGATAAAATATGTGAAAATGAACAATAAACAAAGTGTATATGCATAATATTTTCAAACTTTTATAAATTACTGATGCTCTATATCTTATAGGAACCTGTCGAGTCTTAATCTATGTGCATGCCTTAAGGGGTGCATTGGGAAAGGGGTGGGTAGACCATTGGTACTTTGTAGGATTATTGTCCATTTTTCCACTTTCTATCTACACACTTATATCCTAAAAACCATTCCCCTAGGATTTTCCTTCTCTTTTGCATACTCCTCCAGTCTTTTACCACTTGCAGTACCCTTTTTCCTAACCTAAAACCCCTTTTGATAGTTTACATGACTAGGTAGACTAGGACAACCTTTTAATCTTATTAGAAAAAATAATTTCAATTTTAGGTCAGATCTTGGATGACCTAGCGCATGACCTAGTGAGTTTTTATCAATAACAATACTAGGTCGACTGGCTGGACCCTATCGATTGAAACTTTTAGAAGGGTTTAGTGTTAAATCTACCTATAGATACACAATCATTTCACCATTATTTAGAGAAGAGAAGAAGAATTAAGATTTATTTTACATCTACTTATCCACCATTATACTTGAGGATCAAGCTTAGGGTTTCATACTTTCTTTGGAGATATGGATCTTATTTTATGGAAAAGTATTTTGGATGCATTAATAGGTTGTGTAGCCTAGATTTGATTTATCCTTGTCATCCTTACATATCATAACAACCTCTTATGAAGCACCTTGGCCAAGGGAGAGATTGAGACTTGGTGGGTTCATCTTCAAAGGTAAGTATTTATAACTTTGTTCCCCCTTTATAAGAGTAGATAGATATGTATTTGTAATTATATTCCATGCATTAGGATTATATATACATTGAAATTAGTATATGTATCTTACACATGTTTACTTTTGTTCCTTTTTACCCCTACTTTATGCCACAAGTTTTGATGAGAACTAGATTATATTTATTTGATTTACTTATTATTATTATAGTGAATAAGAAAAAAATGACGTAGTTAGGGTTATTGCATGGTTTTTCTTGATTAGAGGCTTTGAAACCTTCGCTAGTGTTATTATTGTGGTAATATATCCCCTAATAAGGTCTAGTAAATCTATATTGGTCATGACCCTAATTATCTAATGTATCCCCAATTAGAAGTCTAATTAGGATCTATCTTCTTTGAGATAGGATTGATTTTTAGATCTAATGCATTTTTGATTGCATACATTTTCATGAACCCGATGTGAATCTAACCCTTACAGTTTTTATTTCATGCTTTTCATTTCTTTCATTTCATTATTTTTCTATAGTTGTGATAATAGGTCAACTAGGCCAGTATAATTTTTAACTTCAATGCATAGGTTTAACACACAATCGTATCAAAATGACTCTACTCTTTCTGTGTAGGTCATCATTAGATACAAGTTACTGGATCGAATAGCTCAACATGGTAGGATTATTTACTTCTATCTAGTATACTATTTTTAACATGTCAACTTAGTCTCTTATTCATTATATAATAATAAATTAGGTCAAGTAGGTCAACTTAATATCACATTCAGCTTCTAGATAAGAAACTAGGTTGACTTGACTAATATAGTCATCTTAAATAGGCTTCAACAAATAAGTAATTATATAATTAGGTCAACATAGTTGGTAAAACTTGTAAGTAAAATTCAAGGAACTTTAACAAAAATTTCATAGTCATCAGCATCATTTAACCCACTAATGTTCCTTTCTTTATCTCTCTTTTAATTGAATTTTTTTTTACAGTTTTATTTCAAAAGTTTGTAATATTCAAAATTACAATCCTATAACAAACTAGGTTAACTTGGTTGACATAGTTATGTAGTATATGTTATATCTAAAATATTAAGTTGATCTGGTCAACTTATTTCTTAAAGACTCTTGATTTTGTATTACAATATCAACCCTATTGATTCTATTCTATAATGTTTGCATACACTGTCATCTAAACCAAATTTTTACTATGCTTCAAATTTTGAATTAACAACTATATGATAGTAATTACTTCACACTTTTATTTTCAATTTGTTTTCATGATTATAATAGCTCATATAATCTAGTTAATTAGTTTTTCAATATACCATTTAGTTGAACTATTTTTCTCTTTCTTGCTCACACTACCAAATCACATAATTTAAAAATGTATTTAAACATTTGTCTACCCAAGGCCTACCTACTTGGATTTCATAACCAAGGGGGAAACTACCTTGGTTTTCTAGCCAAGTATAAATATGTGGTTAATGGTATAAATTGGAAAAGCACTTGGCACCCTTATCACTACAAAATTATGAAGTGAGGGGATAGGCCCCAATACGAATCCAATATCATTACCAACACAAATCCCTTTTAGCTTAAACATACCTAAAACATCCATAGATTACTTTTTATTTCCATACTTTCAACAAACTTACCTATCACACTTAAAATAACACTTTATGATAATCTATCAACATTCAATATGACCACTTAGTTAGCTATTGGCTATTTTGGCCCACATGCCAAGATTTTACCTAGATGGATGAGTTGAATAGATTTCTAGATGGAATGAGTGGTCCAAATATCACATATAGCTTTCAAAGCTTGTGAAACACTTTAAGTAAACTTAATGTGTATTTTTTCAAAATTTGAGAAAGTTAGTTTCCATGGTGATCATAGCATTTAGGAAAATAAATCAGGTTTTCACAAGCCTTAGAAGTTCATTTGAGCTTTGAAGATTTAAATAAAAATTCAAGCATAAGTCTAGAAGAACTAGACCATCATCACACATCATAGAGAAATGAACATACTAATTTACTTGTGAATTTTATAGGTATGCTTAAGAAGCATCTCAAGACCAAAGGATCACATGTAAATGATACATGTAGTGCCAAGATCATCCTATGAAAATTTGGTATCATGATGAGATTGATATCTCAAGATATAATCCTTTAAAGTTAGACTTATAGGGTGAAACATTCACATAAATGTCAAGTTAAAGTTGTGACAAATATCTATTTAAATTAAAATGATCCTAAGTTTGAATACAAATTTGATAAGTGTCTAAATCATGGAATCTCAAGTGAATATCTAATGGTGAGCAGGCAATTAGTGATGTCAGTAGGTCTAGAAGATTCAACAAAGTGCATTAAATCATGCATCAAAGATCAATAGTGAGCTCATAGTCAAAAGGTCAGTGTATCTTGAGATTAAGAAAAGGGTTAAAAAGTGTCAATATATTGGGTACCTAAATGGAAATGTAATGGCACACATCAATTAACAAGGTCAATGGACCCAAATAGATCAATAGAGTGCATTTAATTATACCAAATCAAATTGATGGCAAGAGAGAAGTCAGTGGGTCAGTAAATCATGAAAGATAATGAGAAGCTATTAAGTGTCATGACCATGATAGCTACCATATAAATCAATATATTGTGTTCAATCCTTGAAAAAGTATATTGATAGTGTGTATGGGGTCAAAGGGTTAATGAGCTCACATTAAATATGAGGTCAACATGTGGTGTAAGCACATGAGCAGATGAAACTGACATTGTATCCTAAGGATAAATACATAATTGACAATTATCATAATTTAGAAAACCAACCGCATATCAATGTTTAATGATGAAGGTTGAAACTAAGAGACTTTTGGGTAAATTAGTAGATAAAATTTGATCAAATGGGATGATGAGATGCATCTAAAACCGATAGTGTAATGTGGTCAAGCTCTTGGCATGAAACATAAAGTGTGTTCTTCGATGGACTCAAATCAATTAAGAGTTTATAAAGAGAATTAATGCAAGGAGGAGTTTTAGGAGATTAAAATGGCCATCCATGATTGCTTGAAATATAATTTTTGGACTCCATGACCATTTCTCCACTCTTTTATGCCAAAATAGTCTTAATATCATGAATACAATGAGGATATTGAGAACAATTTAATGCCATGGTTATTATGATTGCTCATGGTGGTAATCTCATCATTGATCATTATGACCCCTTATCCATTCTCCCATGTATCCCTCCCCATCTCTCTCATCCCATTTATATATATATATATACAAGCTTCTAGGCCTTGAAAAGGATCTCGTAGGGCTGGTATGACTAAACTCTTCTAGAATTTATACGTATTCACCTGTTGGTTAATAAGAAAGACACTTGTAGTTATTTACCATTTTGTTCTTAGTGTTTTGTATTTGTTTGATATACAAAAGTGGTTTAATCTTCCCTTTTTAGGTCCAAGTTTAGCATAAATGCTAATAATCTTTCCTTGTATGTCATCTAATGTGTCATAATGTTGATGTCTTAGGTATAGAGTGAAATATTGACTATAAGTTCCTTCAATCAGTCCTTACCCTCAATGCCCTCTAGCCTATGTTAATCAAAATAACCTCTATGTGAAGCACGTTTTCTTGGAAACCATTGTAGGCACTATGTTAAGTCTATTCATAATGCATTAGTGTGTCAAGAGTTGAAAACTATGAATGGGTACAATGAATTTATCGTGCATCAACATACTTAGAGTAGGTTTTCATTCATAAAACTCCTCTATTTTCATCCCAACTTATTTAGGCCTTAGGTGAAAAATATAGTAAAAAATTTGAGGGTCTAGGCTAATTAAAAATATTAGAGGTCTAATCCAAGATTAGGTGACCCACATCTAGGGTCATTCCCATGTTTAACTAGGTTTGAGCAAGAGGACCTAAACAATCCTTTACTCAGCTAGGCTACAACCTAAGGCTCTAATAATTTTGGCATGCCTGGTAGGACACAATTTAAGCTATTAAAGCAAGTTTACATCATATTCATCTTTAGACGTAGTTTCAAGTACTCCTTGGTCCTTATTTCAAGGTAATAAGCATATTATTTTTCATGGTTTTAGTTATCTTCATGTTTTCTAGGCTATGGAAACCTATAGAGAAGAGTTCTATCTTTCATATCCTCATCAGTAGTTTTAGGATGATATATATACATATTTTTATGATCTTCATGACCCCTATCATCCACCCATGATCTGTATCAACCTTATGATAAGCATGATCAAACACACTATGATCCTCACCAACAATATGAGGACCTATATTAGTCATACATGTAAGAGTATTACCCTAATCCTCCCTATGAACAACTATCCCATCATAATATTTCCCTTTACTAGTCCTATCATAATCCATCCTAATCAGTTAACTAACTTAATCATGTCCATTTTTTAGCCACCCAATCCATATCAGCACTTAAACAAAATTTAGTTAGCCTTGAAAAACATGCACTAGAGTTATACTCATAAAGGTATTATGGCCAAGATGTCCCTACTCACCTGATTCATGATGTGAGGGAGTCATTTCAGATAGTGAAGGAAGAATGGACACCCATTGAGAGGGAAAATCACCAAAATATATCAAATAGTATATTGGATATTAGAGGTTTCATTACAAACATAGAAGATAAGCTTATGATTCTTAAAGGAAAATAGGTACATTGTCCCCAATCTCATGTCTCTAAAAGTGTCCCACCATAGCCTTCATATATGCCACCTATTATTCCCTTAGAAATCAAGTCTCAAGTATTTCAAGTCATTATTATCCTCCTCCAGCATTCCAATCTTAGAAGTCAATTCAAGAGACCTATCAAGATAAAAAAAGACCAGTTTTAGAACAAAAAACTATCAATAAGTAGAAGGCAGAGTTAGAGAGCTTGATAGCACTATGGAGAAGTGAAAATGAAGCTAAAAAGGCAAAAAAACCTACCTAAATTCATAAAGAGGAATATACTCCATTAAATATCCCTAGTTTCATGGATTTCTCCCCTAAAGAGTAATCCATAAAGGTAACAAGTTTCACACCTATTCCTTTTATGCCTCAAGACCTATCCATACTACCAAATTCTATACCTATTCCATTCAAAGTGACAAGCTTCTTACCTCCTCAAGAAATAGTTTTCCTTTCTCCTGCTCCTCCTACCATTCCTCATGAAACTCATCCATCTCAAACTTGTAAACCTTCATGGTCTATGTACTCAAATTATGTGATGCCTAGCCTTTGTCATGAGGATCTTATTATGCCTAGTCTATCTGATCAAGAAAAAGAGCCAGAAGAGGAAAATAAGTTCAAGGTTCCAGGATTCATGAGCTTCATCTATGATGAGGCTATTCAAACAATTAAATTTATATCATAAGTTGATCAATCTATCATTTCTACCATTCACACTCATGAAGAACATGTCATGTGGGAACTAGAAGAGGAAATTGTTGATTCAAATAAGTTTTAAGAAGAATGTGTTGAGCAGGATACATGTGTATATGAAGAGGATATTTATATTGGTATCCCTCTTGGATGTGAAAGAGGAATTTATACCTTCAAATATAAGAAATCATAGCTACCATCTTATGTTTAAAATGAAGAGGTTGAGGCTATTGACTCCTTGCCATCTTATGTAGAAGATGAGGAAATGTATGTAATAGCTGATCAAATTAATGCATTTTTGGGATAAACAAAGGTTAAAAATAAGATAAAAGGCCAATTGGAGGACTTTATTGAAGTTTTGTGAGTATGATATGGTCTTCTCTATGGGGACTATGGTCTGATTGCAGCTAAAGAGAACAACCTTGTCAAGTAAATTAATGAACATGGAGTGGGTAATCCTTCAATAATACCACATCAATATTTAATTGTAGACATGGACTTGTTTTATATATTTATAATTGGATATAATGTCCTTGGTGAGCCTATAAACATTGGTATACTTTTAAAAGTCAATACAGGTCTATTTTGTGCATAGCCTAGTCAACCAAATTATGAAGGAATGGAGCCTGAATCTAATCCAGGGGATTTTATTAGGATTTCCATTACAAGAGGGTGTCTTTTGAGGTACCTATTTCATTTGTAAATTGATAAAGAGGAAGAGCCACTAAGTTAGTATGTGTTATATTGAAGGTTACTTTGCTCCTACTATTACACATATGAGTATGTTAAAGGAGTTGGCAAAGAAAAGACTTGCTTCCTCAACCACTAGGATTGAAAGGTAAAATGTGATATATCATTCTCCATCTCATCATAGAATTTAACTCAACAAGTTTACTTTTGATCTAGGAGGACCAGTAAGGTGTAGGTTAGTTTGTACATAATAGACTTCCTTATATAGTTTTATAATTTTCTCTAAGTGCCTTATGCACATTTTTATTTTAATTATATTGTTTCCTTTCAATGCCTTGGTAAATTTGTTTTTTTAATTCTTTTTTGTCCTTATTTTTTTCAAGATGAGTTATCCAACTTTTGGTATATATTTTTAGATTCAGATCAATATGTTAAACCAGAGTAGAGAATCCAAGTCCAATGAACTAGACAAGGTAACTAGTCTAGGTTCTCAAGCATGATAGGGATGCTTCCCTATGAGTCACAAAAAATGTTGTCCATTTTGGCCCACCTACCAATATTTCACTTGGATGGATTAGTTTAATAGATTTATGGATGGAATGAACGGTCCAAATATCACATACAGCTTTCAAATCTTGTAAAAAACTTTAAGTAAACTTAAAGTGTAGTTTGTCAAATTTTGAGAAAGCAAGTTTCCATGGTGATCATAGCATTCAAAAACATGAATCAAATTTTAAAAATCCTCATAAGTTCATTCAAGCCTTATATATTCAAAAAATAGTTCAAGAGCAATTCTAGAAGAACTAGACCATTATCGCACATCACAAAGAAATGAAAATACTAGTTTTCTTGTGTATTTTATAAGTATGCTCAAGAAGCCTCTCAAGACCAAAGTATCATGTGGAAATTATGAATTTAGTGCCAATATAATCCTCTACAAGGTTGGTATCTTGATGATATTTATATCTCAATATATAAGCCTTTAAAGTTAGACTTACAAAGTGAAACATGCATGGAGACATCAAGTTAAAGCTGCGGCAAATAGTTATTTGAATTCAAATGATCCTAAGGTAGAATGCTTATCTAATAGGTGTCCAAATTGTGGAATACCAAGTGAAAATACAAAGGTGAGTGGATATCAGTGATGTCAGTGGATCTAGAAGATCCAATGGAGTGCATTAAATCATGCATCAAAGATCAATGGTGAGCTCGTAGTCAAAAGGTTAGTGTTTCTTGAGATCAAGTGAAGGGATGCCAAGTGTTAATATCTCAAGTACCTGAATGGAGATCTAATGGTGTGAATTGATTGATAAGGTTAGTGGTCCTAAATAGATCAATGGATCATGTGTAATCATACCAAAGTAGATCAATAGTGAGCAAGAAATTAGTGGGTTAATAAATCTTGAAAGGTAATGAGAAGCTTCAAAGTGTCATGACTGTGGTAACTCATAGATAAATCAATGGAGTGTGTTTAAGCTATGAAAAATATATTGATGGTATGCATAAGGTCTAAGGGTTAATGATCTCAGATTAAATGGGAGGTCAACACATGGCACAAACACAAGATCAAATGAAACTAACAATGTATGCTAAGGATAAATTCACAATTGACAATTGTCATAATCTAGAAAATTGACCACTAATCGATGGTCGATGATGAAGGTTAAAACTAGGAGACTTATAGGTAAATATATGGAGCAAATTTGATTGAATGGGATGATGACACATGTCTAAAATTGATAGTATAGTGTGGTCAAGCTCTTGACATGAAACATAGAGTGTGTTCTTTGATGGATTTAGATGAATTAAGAGTTTGTAAAGAGCATTAACATAAGGAGGAGCTTGAGGAGATTTAGGTAGCCATCCATGATTTCTTGTAGTGGAAGTTTCAACCTCCATAACCTTTTCTCCACTCTTCCATGACAAAATAGTCTTAGTGGCATTGATACAATAAAGAACTCAAGAAGGATTTAATGTAGTGGTTGTTATGATTGCTTGTAGAGGTAATCTTAGCCTTGATCATTATGACCCCTTCTCCATTCTCCCACACATCCCTCCCCATCTCTCTCATCTCATTTATATGTATATATAGGCTTCTAATCTTTTAAAATCATCCCTCAGGGCTGGTATGACTAGACTCTACCATAATATGTACTCATGCACCTCTTGGATTAATGACAAAGACACATGTAATTGTTTACCAATCCATGCTTACTGTTTTGTATTTTTTTGATATGTAAAAGTGGTTTAATCTTCCATTTTCAGGTCTAAGTTCAACCTAAGTGATAAAAATGTGTCTTTTCACATCATCTAGTGTGTCATAATGTTGATGTATCAGATATAGAGTGGAATTCTGACTGTAAGTGCCTTCAATCAAGCCTTACTCTCATTACCCTCCAACCTAAGTTAATCAAACTAACATCTATGTGAATCATTTTTAATTGGAAACCACTATATTCACTATGTTAAGTCTATTTATATCCATTAGTGTGTCAAGAGTTTAATATTATGAGTGGATATAATGAATTCATGGTTCATCACCACACTTAGAGTAGGTTTTCATTCATGCAACTCCTCTCTTTCCATCCCAACCTATTTAGGTCTTAGGTGAGAATTATAATGAATAATTTGAGGATATAGCCTCATTAAAAATCCTAGAGGTCTAGCCAAAGATTAGGTGACCCACAACCTAGGGTCATTCCCATGTTGGACTAGGTCTTAGCAAGAGGACCTGACCAATCCTTTACTCAGCTAGGTTATAGCCTAGGTTTCCAACATCACCATTTACTTTTTGACTACTTACTCTTTACTCATTGTATGTTGTGTTGAAAAAACATATATTATCTAGCATTAGTGTAAGGTTTTGTGTTGTGTGCCTCAATTGGATCATTATTATTTGATCCAATTGTTTGTGTGATTAATTTCACACATTGCAATTTTTCCCCCTATTTTTAGTACACCGTCAATTTGTTTAACATAGTTTCTTATAGACTATATTTTTCCCTAACTATAGTATTGTGTCAACTTGGTTAACCCAGTACTCCTTTTTGTCTCTCAGGTTATAGTACTAAGTTGACCTTGTTGACTATGTATCCTTATCAGACTATCCTCTATCTCAAGTTATATTACTAAGTTGACCTAGTCAACTTTATATCCTTATCAAATTATTTTTATTTCTTGTTTTAATTTCTAGGTCAACCTAGTTGACTCTATACTCTTATCTACTCCTATCTCTTTGATTTTGAATCAATTTTTCCCCAACTAATCTCTCTCCTTCATCATGAACTTCCTATTTGAAGATAAAATTAAGTTGAATTCAATGGATATGATGAGTCTTACTAGCCCTAATAGGTTCTCCCATAAGAATATTATGGATCATATCCTATATGAAAGTAATGTTCATATAACCATTTTCACTAAAAACTATAGGAACCCTCATCATTCCTCTTCACTTCATAATCCTCTCTTCTCATTTGAAGATCAACCCTAATTAAATTCCACACCAAAAATGCTCTTCTTGATTAATGAGTTTCCTCAACATCAAGGAAAAGACCCTTATACTATTTACCATTTCAAGATAAGTGGTCAAGTTGAGGAGCCTCATTCACCTTCTCCCATATTCTCACATGGATTTGGGGATACTAGATTATTTTCTTCCCAGTATCTTCCCTCTATTTTGACCTCTTCTCATGCCATAACTTTTTCCTCTTTGATTTCTTCTACATCCATGCCTAGTATCTCTACTAACATGGTAGGGTCTACATCTAGTAGGCCTCTTCCAGAACCCACTCTTCTTAATTATTCCACTAGTGCATCATTTTATACCCATGGTAATAATTCCTCTAGTGTCCTTTCTTCTCATCCCTCTACTAGTCCATATTTTACCACATAAGAACATTATGCCACTAGTGCCTCACTTATTAACAATTGTTCTCAAGCTCTTACTAAAACCCACAGTGATACCTATATAAACATAATATTTTCAAATTTTTAATGATTACTGACACTTTTTATCTTACAAGAACCTATCAAGTCTCACTCTCTATGATTGCATTCCTTAAAGGGTACACCAAGAAAGGGGTGGGTAGACAATTGGTGTTTCATTAGATTGTTGTCATTTTTTCCACTTGTTATTTACACACTTATCTCCTAACACCATTTTCCCCAAACTTATTCTTCTCTATTTTACCCATTTTAGTCATTTTCTACATCTTATCCTCCTTTTCCTCACCTAAATCCATTTTTTTAGTTGATTATACTAGGTCGATTAGGTCGACCTTGTATAATTTCAAGGTATTTTTCACTTAGGAACTAGTTGACCTTTGGTCAACCTAGCTCATGACCTAGTGAATTATTATTCAAAATTATACTGGGTTGACCCTATCATCTAAATTTTTTGGAAAGTTTTAGTGTAAAATATACCTACCTATACAAGTTAATTTCCACCATTTATCATGAGAAGAAAAAAAATTAAGAGTGAAAAAACATCTAATTATTGACCATTCTACTTGAGAAGTAAAGCTTAGGGTTCCATACTTTATTTGGAGATATAGATCTTGTCTTGTCTTGTCTTGTCTTGTAGAGAATTATTTTGTATGCATTGATAGGTTATATATCCTAGAGTTGACTTGTCTTTGTCATCCTTACATAACATAATAGCCTCCAACAAATCACCTTGGCCAAAGGAGAGATTGAGGCTCGATGGGTTCATCTTCAAAGGTAAGTATTCCTAACTTTATTTCTCTTTTATAAGAGCAGATAGATAATGCATTTGTCCTTATCTTCCATGTATTAGGATTATATATACATTGATTTGAGTATATTTTTTCTATGCATCTTTATTTTTATTATTTATAACCCCATTTTGTGCCACAAGATTTGGTGAGCACTAGATCAGATTAGTTTTTATTGTTATTAGAATAGGTGAAAAATCAAAGCCTAGGACCCCCTTAGGGTTATTACATGATTATGTTAGATTGGAGGCTTTATAACCCTCCTTATCATAGTTTGTTGCGATAAATAAACCCCTAATCTAGTCTAGTAGATCCCCATATTAGTCATGTTCTTGCTTATCAAATGTGTTCCCAATAGGAAGTGTAGGTATACTCTATCTTCTCTAAGCTAGGGTTGATTGATAGACATGATGCACTTTTGATTGCATACATTCTAGTGAACCTAACATAAACCTAGGTTGATTTCACTCATTTCATTATTTTATCATTTTGATTATCATATATTCACAATACTAGGTCAACACAGTTCAAACTTATGTGGGCAAGTTCAACACAATCACATACATACGACTATATTATTTTTATGCAATTTTTTTTAGGTTTAGGATAGTAGATCAACTCAATCAACCTAGTATAGTTTTTTAGACTTTTAAACATCCATTCTAGACTATTAGGTCAACCTAGTCAACCCTATACATTTTTAAGCATCTTGTTTAGCATTCTAGGTTGACCTAGTCAACCATGTACACTCTAGATACTCAATAACAAGATTTATAAAACTAGGTCAACCCAGTTAACCCTATTAGTAGGATTTAAAAGTATATATCAATATTATTTGATATAAATATCACTTCTTTACATATTTAGACCCACCAAGATTCCTTTCTATCCTTTATTTTTTCCTTATAATACTTCATTTCACAATTTTTAATCTTTAAAACTACCCTTGTATAGTCAACTAAATCAGCCATGTCAACCCAGTTTTATATTTTGTGTGTTTCATAGATAACTAGGTTGACTTTGTCAACCATGTTCATTTTTAGACCTTTGATTTCACAATATAGAGCTGACATTGTCAACCCTATTCTATATCATGTGCATATATTATTGATTGCATCAACACTGTACCATATTTCAAAGTTGGAATTTACCTTATATAATAGTAATTAGATCACACTTCCATTTATTATTAATTTCATGCTTAGAATAGATCACATAGTCTAATTAGGTGTTTTCTAATTTAACATTGAGTTTTACTATCTTCTATTTTATGCACACATAACGAAATCACAAAATATTAACAAGCACTTTAACAATTGTTTACCCATGGCCAACCTACTTGGATTTCATCACCAAGGGGGAAGCCGACTTAGTTTTTTGGCCAAATATAAATACATGGTTAATGGTATATTTTTGCTAAGCACCCGACACGCTTATCACTACAGTGTGTGAAGTAAAGGGGTAGGCCCCAATATAAAACCTATACCATTTCCAATACATATCCCTTTCATCCCAAACATCTTAAAACTATCCTTAGATTGATTTTTAGTTCCTTAATTATATCCAACTTCCCATCACATTTAAAACTATATTCTAATAATATAAAAAACATTTAGGTTGACCATCTAGTTAGCTTTTAATTTCCAAGTTGATTACTTGCTCTTTGCTTAGTTGTATTTTGTATTGCAAAAACTTGTATTGTGATATGTGCCTCAATTGTATCACCCTCATTGATCTAATTGATTGTTTTTTCCTTTATGTTATTAATTTTTTAAATACTTGTAAAATTACTTTAATTTTAGTACACAGTCATTTCTGTCAACATAGTCTATTATAGGCTATCCATTTTTTCCCTATTTATTGTACTAGGTTAACCTCATTGACCTTGTATAGTTTTCAACCTCTGTTTGCTATACTAGGTCCACCCAGTCAACCTTACATAGTTTTTAGGCCCTATTTTCTATGTTAAGTCAACCTAGTCAACTTTGTATAATTTATTATCACTTCCAATTTCCTTGTGTGGTTATCTAGTCTTATCTCTTCACAATGACATCTTTTCAAGATTCTCTTAGTCAAGAACATTACATAATCATGTATTTGGATAATAAACTTACTTATTTTATTAATTCAAATGAAACTATCCACTTTCTTCCTTTCTCTTCTCCTGAACCAAAACCAATCACTACATAATGTAATGTAGTTGAGGTCTTTCATCATAATCCTCCTCCTAATACCAATCCTAGGAATCCTCCACCAGACAATCCCCTTTATTAACACTAATAACCCTATTATAAGCACAAATCCACCTATTGATACAAATCAACTTCTTACCCAAGTAATAAATAAAATGAACATAATTCAAGCTTATAATACCTCTCAAATTATTAACATGCAACAACATTTAGTGAACATGACTAGTCAACCACCTTAAGTCATCATGTCTCAACCAAATACAAATTTTTTCCCTCCTCTTAGATATGCCAATGGGAATATCATCCCTCAACCTCTAATGAATAATTAAATGCTTAAACATCTTCAAAATGAACCTTTAACCCAATTAATTGTATCCATATATATTGGAAACATTTCTCCAACTATCACATATAATGAGACTAAGGACCCTACTATCTTTCTTAAGTCTTTTGGTAATCTCTATAATGAATGGTTCTAAAATAACACCTTTTATATCACCAAGATCTTCGCCAAAATATTTTTTGGTGATGCACTTCAATGGTACAACCAAATTCCTAGCCATTCCATCTCATAACTAGAGGATTTAGTCAATGCTCTAGTGAAGGAATTCCAACATGATGATGTTCTTGAAAATTACCTTAGCCATCTTATCAATGCCAAGAAACTTCCTAATGAATATTCTCATAATTTCATCAAACTATGGAATTCTCTCACTCATAAATTGGACCATAACATGAATGATGATATTATTTTAAAATTATTTATCACTTCTCTTAAACCTCCCCTTCAATACAAAGTTCAAATATTTTCAACTAAAACTTTATAATAAACCTTAGAGTAATAAAAAAGGCAAGACTTTATTATGAATCAATTTGAAACACCTCAAACAACTTCTAAATCACCTTTCCAATCATTTTATCATAACATTGATTCATCCAAGACTCCCCAACCTCAAAATAGAGCATCCAATTCAACTAATTTTAACCCAACCCACCCTCCCTTGAGTATAGAATAACTTAAAAATAAATTTCCACCCTCTATACCCATGATATTTGATCCTTCCAAACATCCTCCAAAATGGTACAATCTTGGTAAGTTTTGTTGGTAGCATTATACTATAGGTAATTCTCATTAGTCATGTCCTGATATTCACTAATTTCTTTTTTCTTCCTTTCTTGGTCTACATTTCAATCTTGATATTCTCATAAAACAAAGTTATCAACACTATCTTCAAGCTTCTCAAATTCAATATCAAGAACCATAATCACATCAACATCAAATACGTAATGAACAACAACAATCATTCCATACCTACACCTCATCCACTAATTTTTTTTAAGCCATAGTTGATACTTCTTCATACACTAGTAAAAAAATGATAGCTAATATGAACTTTAAACATATTATTGCATCCATTGAACCTTAACCTCTTAGGTCACATGAACCAAAGGAGTACCTAGTTAAAATGCCTACTCTAAAACATATCATACATGGTCTTCATGTACCTCCTTGTACCTCTCCTACACATCATATGTCAAATTTAACCTCCTTAAAATTTAACAAACCAAAACATTTACCTATCTCCAAATGGACTTACCAACCCAATGAAAATCATTTTAATGATTCAATAGTACCTCACTCTACCTCATAAGTTGGGGCATCTTGTGATGCCCATCCATATGTCCCTTCAGACTTTGGGGAATCTTGTGATGACCATCCCTACATCCACTTACCTAATGAGGCATCTTACAATGCCCACTCTTATTCTAAAATGCATAGTAACAAACAAATTTAGCTTCAAGAAACCTTTCAATACTTATAGACTTGTATTTCATATGCTCATCTTTGATATAAATGTTAGCTTAGATATTACTTGTTCTTTTTATCTCATATTTCTTTATTTTTGTGAAATTTATTTCTTTTAGTTTCACTTTATAAGCATCATTATATTATTTTACATTATTTGGTTTTATTACACATTACATTTGGCATTTGCTTTAATTTTTATCCTCATATATTTCTTTTCTTTTTTCTTTTTATGTTATTCTTTGCCTTAGTAGCTTTATGATTATTTTTCCCTTATTTATAATTCACCCATGTGGTTTTCTCTATTGTGAGTTTTCAGTGTAAGAACATGGATATTACTTATCCCTCATAAAATACCACATTTTCTTTATTTCTCATTTTATTGTTTCACATGTTTCTTTTCAGAACCCTCATGGGTTTTTATTTTATGAGTTGCAGTGTAAGACCGGACCTGGCCCTCCTCATAAAATTACCATCTTGTTATTCCTTTTCTAAAATGTATTTTTCTTTTGCTTATTTTGATAGGATTTAATTTGAACAATAATCTATAGTAGCATGTTTTCCTCAATTTCCCTCATTTTTATGATAAGGAATCATACTTTACTATCATTGTATCCATTTTTTCCTTTTATCACAATTTTTTGTGATTTTAATTAATTCAAATTTATTTCATGTGTCATTCCTCTTGATTTCCCCTTCCTAGGAAATCAAGATTTGGCCTCACATAGAGCCAAGGTCCATTGGGGTATGGTAGGTTAGTAGATTGGAATAGGATAATTCAACAAACTCTATGGTGCTACCTACTTTCTCACACAAGTACCAAATATTCATAGTAGATTGATGGCTCTATAAGGGGTCCTAAAGAATGGGTTAAATGTTGTGGGAAGGTAGGTCCATTTTAGTTTTATTACACATATAATTCATGGGATGATATATATAATACATTTTTTAACCAAGACTTGTGTGGCTAAGAGAAATTATTTAGAGTCCTCAAGGTCAAAATTCCTCTTGTTTTGACAAACCTGATTTGAGTGTCTTGACTTCGATAAAGAGTTCTTATAACTTGGTTTTTACTTTATTTTCCCCTCCACCCATTTCATTTTCCCCCTTGATAGGCAAAATGTGATTCTAAATTTATTTCCCCTCTTCTATTATTCCTTCTTCTTCACCTCTTAAAAACATGCTAGCATTACTTTATTTAAATTTTTTTTCTAACCTTAGAGAAAACAACATGTTTGAGTAACTATGGATTACACCCTTACACCATTTATTTACCACACCATCTCATTATCATAATAGTCATGTCATTTGGTGGTTGTGTTTTCTTACATTATATCTTAGAACAAGCACTAATTTTAGAGTTTTTCGTCCTTTAAAGCTTTTGATTTTCATTTCTCCATCATGTTCTTGTTTGGTTTTTGTGAACTTCCCTTATCTTACATCTGACATTTTTCATTATTACATGATTCTCTTTATGCATGAATTCTTCATGTTTGTCTCACATCTTTAATTAAATTTCATTTTTAGTTTTTTGTGTTTCTCTTTTTGCCCTATCTTACATGAGCTTACTTTTCACTTTCTTATCTATCTTTGTTCAAGTTGTATTGCATGGATATTTCATTTGTCATTCATGTTTTACATGTTTCCCAATGTTATTTATTATGTTATACATTATTTTTTTCCATTTATGTTTTACATGCTTCCCAACGTGATTTAGTATGTTCCACATTCTTTTTTTCCATTTATGTTTTCCATGCTTTCTAATATGATTTACAGTATTTTACAATCATTTTGTCATTCATTTAACATCCTTTTATCATTTATTTGCCTTAAATATTATATACCTTCCCTTACCAATCCTAATTTTCCAATTTTCCTAAACTCTCTATCCCTACTAACTACTATATGTTTATCTTCCAAAAAATTTAATTTTTGGACTTTTCTTGCACTAACTTCTTCAGGTTTGCCTAGTGTTATTCACATTGGATGCTTTCATTTCTATTGCAGTCTAATTATTTATCTATAGCACTAAGGTAAGTAAATTTATGTGTTTTCAATTTTATCCTTTCATTTATCTTATTTTATACTTACTACAATTTATTTAGCATCAATGTTATGTGTTATCATGTTCTATTTCCTAAAGCACCATCCTATGTTATACTCACATGACACGTGATATGCTTCAAGTGGGGCATATGTATACACATAATATTTTCAAACTTTTATCTATTATCGACACTTTGTAGTTATGTGTTATCATGTTCTATTTCCTAAAGCACCATCCTATGTTGTACTCACATGACAGATGATAAGCTTCAAGTGGGGCATATGTATACACATAATATTTTCAAACTTTTATCTATTATCGACACTTTGTATCTTATAAGAACCCATTGAGTCTCAATCTCTCTAAGTTCATGCCTTAAAGGGTGCATCAAGAAAAGGGTGGGAAGACCATTCATGATTTGTAGGATTGTTATCCCTTTTACCATTTGTTATCTACACACTTGTCTCCTCAAACCATTTACCCTAATATTTTTCTTATCTTTTTACCCATTCCAAGCATTTTCTACATTTTATCCTCATTTGCCTCACCTAAATATCTTTTTATTAGTCATCTATACTAGATCAACTGGGTCAACCCTATATAGTTTTGGGGTATTTTTCATTTCAAAGCTACTTTACCTTTTGATGACCTTGCTCATAACCTAGTTAATTATTATCTAGAATCATACTAGGTCGATTGGGTAAACCTTGTTAACTAATATATACAAGTTAATTTCCATCATTTATCATGAGAAGTGAAAGAAGTAAGTAAAAATTAACATCTTCTTATTAACCATTCTACTTGAGAAGTAAAGCTTAGGGTTCCATACTTTATTTGGAGATATGGATCTTATCTTATGGAGAAGTATTTTGGATGCATTAATAGGTTGTGTAGCCTAGAGCTGATTTATCTTTGTCATCATTACATACCATAATAACTTCTTGAAAAGCACCTTGGCCAAGAGAGAGATTGGGGCTCAGTGGGTTCATCTTTAAAGATAAGTATTCATTACTTTATTTCTCCTTAGTAAGAGTAGATAGATAATTCATTTGTTCTTCTCTTTTATGTACTAGGATTCTATATACATTGATGTGAGTATATGTTTTTATGCATGTTTAGTTTTATTATCTATAACCCCCACTTTATGCCAAAAGATTTAGTGAGCACTAGACTAGATTTACTTTTCTTGTTATTAGATTAGGTGAAATATCAAAACCTAAGACCCCATTAGGTTTATTTCATGACTATTTTAGATTTTAGGATTTTGAACCCTCCTTATCATAGTGTATTATGATAAATTATCCCCTAATCAGGTCTAGTATATCCCCATATTGGTTATTCTCCCACTTTTTAAATTTTTTCCCAATCAAAAGTGTAGGTATGCTCTATCTTCTTTGATCCAAGATTGATTTATAGACATGATTAAATTTTTATTGCATACAGTACCCAAGTGACTACCACCAATTCTAATACTTAAAATAATGATAATAATGCAAATCAAACCCATCAACTCCTATTATAACTCTTAATAAAATGAATGATTTTCAAGATAACAATGCAACTCAAATGATGTAAATGCAAAATCATCTTATCCATCTTCAAACCCACCCTCAATAGATGCCATGGGGCATGCATAATCAAAATATTTCCCAACATCCTCTATGATATTTACATGGTAATATTATCCCTCAACAATTTCTCATTAATAAAATATTCAATCATCTTTAAAATGATCCTATTACATCTCAAATTGATAATATCAATATAAGAGGTCTCACCCCTACCATTTCTTATAATGGGTGAACTAATCCTACTCTTCACTTAAAAACATTTGGAAATCTATAAAAAGGTTGGTTAAAATTAAACACATTCAATGATACCAAGATATTAGAAAAAAATCTCACATGTGATGCTTTATATTTGTATAACTAGCTCAAATTTCATTCTATTACTAGCTTGGAAGATTTAGTTAATGCTCTAGTCCAAGAGTTCCAAACTAGTGATCACCCTGAGAATACCTTGGCCCATTTTATTAGTTGTAAGTGAATTGAGACTGAAACCACCCAAGATTTCATTAAATGATGGAAGACCTTGTCTAACAAATGGTAGATGACAAAATTTTCCATGTATTTACCAATGCTCTTTTTCCTAAGTTGTAATATGAGGTCTGGACCCTCTCTTCATGTACTTTAGAAGAGGTCATTAACTAAGCCAAGCATCAAGATTTACTTATCCATCAATTCAATACATCCAAACCTTCTATTATTACTCGCATGTTAATCATGAATAATAATTGTCATGCTACCAATGATGGTATGTATAACTCTTATGATACCATTCATATTATTCAAGTTGTTATTCCCAACCAGACTTTAGAACAAAATATCTTCCTAACCACATCACTAATACTCATTTATCCTTAGCCAAAAACATCAATGTTCATAAACCTTTATCCTTAGTATAATTATAAAATTATCTAGCAATGTCTCTACAATGAGAGCTTAATCCCAATCGACCCATGAAATCTTGGTACCATCTAAATAATTTTTATTAGTTTTACATTAGTTGGGGTCATTCTCATGAGACTTGTAGGCAAATTCATAATTTGGATATGGATTTCCTTCTTGGTCCCAATTTTGACCATGATTTATCATTCATAAATGTTAAAAATCTTATGACATTGCCTTCAAAGCCCATGACACACAAACTAAATCTCAATATTTGAACCAAGCTAATGCTTATTTGGCCATCTATAAATATCCTCTTCCAATGCACCAAGTATCCAAGACCAACCTACCCCTTCTACCAATAATGTCGATAGTCTCTTTGACCCCACTCCTGAAGATAATGTGGTTAACATGACTAACATGTGTAGGTTGGTTGCTTTCATTTATCCTCAACCCATCCACACATATCAATTATCTCACACATTTCATCTTATATAAAATTCTTTTCTAGCTCACTTAATCAAGTTAGGGAAAGAAGACCTTATATATTTTTATGAACCAATTCCAACATCTCCCTTAGATAAAAATTCCCATACCATTTCTACCATTACTATATCCACTTTACCTATCACCAATGATACATAAACTTATATCAACACTTATTCTACTCTATCTCAAACCAAGCATGTATCAACTACTCTATTTTCTCAGTATAATCTACATAATTATCCTCCAATTAAACCTTCTTCCTCTAATCATCATAAACTCACATATAATTTATATCCTCCTTCTAAATACCTCCTTTATCACTATGTACCTCTTTCCAAAAATATTCATGGGTTATGATGAGTAGGATCCTATCACAAAACTCACTAATCTCCCATCTCAAATCCCATTTATCGAACTCATGCAGACCTCTCCACATCATTGTAACCATCTTATTAAGCTTTTTTCAAAAACAACATCCCGCATCCTCCTTTACTAGGACATAAATTCACCTTATCCAAATCAAAAGATAGAATTTTTCAATAGTGCGAAGAGATGTCCATACATGCTGATGAGAAAATGGAGACTTTTCTTTCCCTTAAATTCCCCATTATTTCTATGATGTCTGATGATATTTTTCTTCATATGGATTATTATATTACTCCTTAAGTCATGCCTTATCCAATCTCTCCAACAAAACCACCTTCCCTTGGTGATGGTTTTCTCCCTTTATTGTAACTATCTCCTTCATCCACCAAATGGGTCGATCAGCCTTATTTTGACATTCATAAAGTTACCAATCATTAGACTATATATTATTCCCTATACTAATCTCCCTCAGCTTATGTTTCCTATTCTACTATGAGTACACATACCAAGTCTATTCACAGTCATATATATTGCTTCTACAACATAGATAACCATTCATCTATGCATTATTGCAAGTTGTGATAATATATTGACACCTTATGCCCTGCCACTCCTCAACCCATAAACAAGGCTATACCTCCCCTAAAAGTATTCTTTAGTATCTTCCTAAGTATATAGAGGTATATTATCTCTAGCACCAATTTGGCACACATCACACTAATTATTGCCACATCCTATAGTAGCATCTTATGGATCACCTCCTAACCATTCCTACACTTTCTACCATTACTCCCATAGGTCACTCTTGCAATAAGGATCCACCTTCTTACCTAGTGCCTCCACCTCTTGTGGTTTCATTTCCTCATGTGGTCCCTTCTCCACCTTTCAATCCCTTACCCATGGATCCAACTTCACAAATGGAACCTTTCACATAGATTACCCCTTCAACTCATATATAATCCACTCCCATGAATTCTCCTAAAAATCCCTTGAATAATAGCCCTCATCATCATGATCCTTTAAGCATTCCTACATTTTCCATCTAGAAGATTTGATGTGAAGTATTTTCTTAAATTTCAATGAAAATCAATGATATATTAGCTATAATTTACATTCAACTACATAGAAACTTATCAAATGTAATGGATAATGTGTGTAGACAAATATATTAGTACCTATGAACACATGTATGGTGTTCCTAAATTTTCATTTGGATTGGATATGTGCACCAAATTTACAGTTATCTATTTTATATCATTTTACATTGTGTTAAATTATTGTATATCTTACATGGTGGCTTTTATTTCACAATTTATATTGATTATGATGTCATTATGTTCTCTTCTAGATTATTTTTCATAATTGCATTATTTTTCTTCTCAATTTCATTTATTATGACTCCCATTTTCCTTTTCATGATTTTCTTATAACTTATATCTATAAAAATGGATAATTATTATTGTGACTTGGTTATATAAACCTTGCTCCCTTTAGTCAATCCTTATTTACCATGTGATTAGTTATCAAACAATTCATCTCATTATAATATCCTTTTACTACTCCATTTTGGATCTCCCTTTATTCCCCATTATTCCATTCCATAAAATAATCATACACATGGTTGAGACTTGAGATAACATGCTAGTTCATCATTAAACCTGAGTTTTCTAGTTAATCTTATCTTTGGGTACTTAGCTTCCTTTATCCAAAGCCTAAACGTCATTCATGTGTATCAATTTATCTCTCATGATTGGTCATTCCAAGTCCATATGGAGGAGGAATCTTAAAATCCATAAAAACATTCAAAATCCAAATCATTTAACAAAAGGCAATGGTATCAAAGGCAACATTCCAAATTCTTAACAATCAAATCAAACTAAAATATGTGATTCTCAGCACATCTCATTTTTATAATCAAAGTGCAAACTTTAGAGTTGGCCTCATGATATATTTGAGTTCCATTAGGGTGTGGTAGGCCAGTAGATTAGAAAAGAAGAATAAAATAATCTTATAGTACTACCTAATTTCTCACGTAAGTTCCCAATCTTTGTAGTAGATTGATGGCTCTGTAAGGAGTCCTGAAGAATGGGGAACATGTTGTGGAAATGTAGGTCTATTTTAATTTTCTTGTCCAAAATAACCCACATTAATTTATCTTAGTAGCACACTTATTTACCTACATATATTTGTGTCTACATCAAACATGTATCCTCAGTATATTGATGATCACTAGTCACTTAGTGTCTTCTCATGTCCTTATGCCTCATGTCTCCTAAGGTCTTCTCATAAGATGCCTACATTATGATTCTTAAATTCCATTTTTTTACTCCTTAAAATCGTAATATTTCCCCTTGATAAATATTGTTTTGATCATTTATCACTCCCTTAGGCATTTTATGTGTAAGTTGCATTGTAAGACCATGGATAAGACCTAACCTTCCTCATAAATTACCAAATTTTCACATTACCATTCCAAACATCCCATTTTTATCATTTTTTCACATTATTTCCACCTCATGGTGTTTTTCTTTTGAGTTTTAGTGTAAGACCATGGATAGGACCTAGCCTTCCTCACAAAATTTTCTAATATCCAAGTCACAACAAAATTACATATGTCAAATATGAGATAAGATGTGATTGATTATGAGTTCCACATCATTGACATAGTTACCATTTTTATTTAGTATTTTTTATGCTTAATTCATTAATATTTCACTTTTACCTTATTTTTTTTCAATTTCATGTAAGAATCCAACCATTTTTCTTAAGTTTTTCATACTTTTCAACTTTAATTAATGCGATTAATTTAAGACCATTTTACTAGTTTTGTTTCTCTTTTATACTTCCCAATGTGATTTAGTATGATTTATTGACTTCATTTTTTTTATTCCATTGTTCTTTCACATGATTTCCACTTTACTACATTATTTTATTACTTCCCAATGTAATTTAGTGTGATTTTACTTGTTTTAATTTGGTGCCAATCTTTTTCATTATTTAAAAACAACCTTTTGCCCTCTTGTTTACCACTCTTTGGTTTATTATACTTAGTAATATTTTGATATTACACCTTTCCCAATGTGAAATAGTGTGTAGTACATTTTTTAATTAATTATACTTTTCCACATCCTTTTCATCTATTTCTTTTTAACTATGTATGTGTCCTAAATAATGCTAGAAAAAAACACAACACATATATTTCTTATAGAATATACAAAAAAAGAAAAATACATGTGTTAGAAATAAATATATCCATACATCCATGACCACAACCATAATACAAACACATAAGATCAACATCCAACTATTAAAATAGAAAATCTCCATATATATCATGTGTTTTTGATACAAAGTAAAAAAATACATTACTCCAACTCTAAGGTTAGGCTCTATCATGTCTATCTCATGGCCTAGCCATGATACCATATATGCCTTGAACAATACCCTTTGAATAGTATAGTATAAATAGGATGTCTAAGATCTCAAACCTACTACCTGTCCCTATAAGTTGGCCACCTATGCTTGTATCTATACTAGCTAAATAGTGGTATCCAAATGCATGCCTCTCTCTTGAGCCAAGGCATTTCATTAATGTGCCTCTCCTTATCCCATTATTATAGGTGTTTTTATCTAATATTAATATGCTTGTAACTACCACATAGCCTCCCCTAATATTTATAACTAGATTGCCTAAGTTGGGGTAGATGGTACCATAGGATTATCTAATGTGACAAGGTCATATATTGCTAACACCCCATCCAAAATATCATGGAGTGCTCTCATCACTAGGGATCCCCATCTGACCTCCTCCTCATTTTTAATATCTACAAAATTTAACATATATAAATGTTAGATCATAGATATATCTCAAAATCTATCTATCTACAATCTATCTATATAACTAGTATTCTATTTTTCAAAGTTTAAATAGATTCCATCCATTAATTACTTGTCCTAGTATCACCAATCATCATCTTCCCATATTCTTGTTTTCTAATCATAGTCTTTCCATTATCTTTTCCTTTGAGTACCTCATCTATGGGATGCATCCCAATCAAATCAAACCCTAGGGTCACCACCCATGCACATCTTAAGCCTCACCTAAGTGGTGCCTCTATAGACCATCTCTACCCTGGGCTGACTGATGGTTCATCCTAGAGTTGAGGTCAACATACCTCCATTTCAAAAAAATGGGGGCCTTTGTCTTAAATTTTGCAAATTTATACCCTAAATTTGAAAATTCATCTAATTAGAGTACCATTAGAGTGTTTTGTACATTATCTTTATTTTAAGATCATTCAAAACTAATTTGGTTGGCATATTTTTTCATAATTCTAATTTAATCTTGCCTAAAATTGTTAACATTTGATCTTTATGTTTTAGGTCACAACTCCATTGGAGTCTATTGGAATGGGAAATGTCTGGGTTTTATGATTTAATAATAATTTGATCTTTTTCTAGCCTTTGATCTATATAAAATCAAGTTGAATTCATGTTTGATCATCTTAAAACCTTAATTCTAATTACCATAGCTCATGCCCTTTGAATTAAATTCTAATTTGGTGGGAATAATTTATGAAGGAATGCTTTATTATTCCATGGACTTAGTTTTATTTTTATATTAAGGTTTAGTCATGTTTATTAACATGACCAAACCTTAGTCTCAAATTTTTATGCTTGGTCTCTTTATTTTATCAATCCCCCTTGGTCCCTTTTATTTCCACATGGTCTAACTAAATAAAAGGTCCCTTTTACTATAGACTTAGCCTAAAAGGCTTACCCAAATGTTCATTATATTTATTAATACAACAAACCTTAGGCTAAAAACTATATGCTATGTCTTTGATTATTCATGGGGTCCCTTTCATTATGTCTCAAAACTTATCTTAAAATGTCTTTTCTAAGGTCTTTCCCATGTTTACTAACATCAAATAAAACCATAGTCTAAAACATTATGTTAAGTTCTATATTTTCCTTTATTACTAACTTAAATGTCATTTTTATTTGTAGGATCAATAATCTATGTTTTCTCAAATGAATGAGATCAACGGTGTAGGATTAAAGTTGAAAAGTCAAGACCCTGACCCTAAACTAAAGGTTGAGCATCTTCTAGAGATCAATAGTAAGTGTTTTCTTGGGCCAAATTGATCCAATGATCTGTATTGATTTGAAACTTCAATAGAGCCCTAGGACAAGAGATAAAGTGACAAGTGTCATAATCTTAGCCAAATAACACTCAATAGCCAATGGTGTTTAACCTTGAAGATCAAGATCTAATGAAGCATGTTTGATCGAATGGGGATGATCTAATGATGTGAGATGAATGTTAAAAATTCAATATGAACACAAAGATCACACATGGCATATTTTTAAGCCAAAAATTAAAACTTGAGCATCTTTTAAATATCGACCATACATAGATGAGCACACACATTTGGATCAATGGTCTATGGAATAAGAGGTATAATTCAATAGATCAAGATCAATAGATCATGATTGATATATGAAATAAAGATCAATGGTTCAAGATCAATGTTGTAATTTCAACAAAGCTTCAATTGAATGTGGAAGTGACAAGTTTCATAATCGTAGGGAAGGTAGTAAGCAACCAATGGCATTTAAGTTCTTAGATTGAGATTGACAATCTAAATTGATCTATGTAAGAATGATCCAATAGTATGAAATCAATCAAAAAAATTATAAAATAAATGGTCATTTTTAAATATGAATGAGAAAAATGCCATGAAAATACCACATGGATGCCATAGTGATGCCACATTAGAGCCATGTAAGTAGAATGTGAAAAGTGAAAGATCTTGTAGACCTAAGAAATATAAGAGCATAAGCACGTATTTTAATTAGGATATAAGTAATTAAAATCATGAAATATTAGACAATTACTACCATTATAGCACTATAAAAGCCTTCAAAAATACCTAAGCATATATAGAAGCCCTAGTTTAGCCCTGTATTCACCATAATCAGGCTAAGGAAGTTGAATAATCATCTGTGTAAGGGTAATTTGATCCAAAATTGAATTACATACCATTAGTTAAAAATTATAATAAATACATGGCCAATGGTATAAATAAATGGATAAAATAAATGATTTAATCAAGTTTTTGATTGAAGATCAAATTCCTAGTTTCAAAATAATTAGCCTAGCTCATCTAAAACATAGTCATGGGATTATTTGTGGACAAGATCAAGGGTTTGAGAACTTGGTCTAGGAACTTGGAAAACCTCATTGAGGATGATAAATAGTTACAAGAAAGTATGGAACACTTACTTAAAATCATGATCACCAATCCTACTACACTTAGTTCCCTAGGCCTCATCCCTGATGAAGATTAAAAGCATAGGTAATACTACTGCTAATAATAATAAGATCATGGATATGGTTCTAACTATAAAGGAAAAGATTAAGTAAATCCAAAAACATCAAAATTCATTAAGAAGGGTAGATAAAGACCATTATAGATTATTAGGTCAAATGAATGAGCTCTTTATGAAACCAATTGTTGACCTTGTGCTAATTGAGGGGCAACATCAGAGAATAATGAATACCTTATAACAGTAACAGGGGACTTCAAAAACACAAGGGTCCTAAAGATTAATTGAATTATAGATATTATTCTTATATCTAATCATTGTACATCTTTAAAATGGAATATTCTATTTTTAAAGGCATGCATAGCTTGTAAAACACATTACCTATAGATTAGTCTATTGGGGAAAGTCTAGCGTATTCTATAACATTTGTAGAAAGGATAGATATCTTAATGCTTTTACTTCATTTCATCTTATAAAAGGATAATTATCAATTGTAAAAAGGGGAGGGAGATTTTTGAGACAAAACCAATTGTAACTTTTGAGTAGTTAATATAATTAAGGAATTCTACAAAGTTTATCCAAATTTTCTTGTGTCTTTTGTTATCCTAGCTTCTCTCTCACTTGTTTATTCTGACTTCTAGATTTTAACGGTTCTTATGAATTCTTAGTGTGTACATTTTAATGCATAGGTTTTATCTTGTGCTAGTGCTAGGTTAATTTAAAGTTCTTAGGTTTATTTAATTTTCTTACTCTTCTTACATTTGGTCTAATGTTGTTTTCTTACAGGGGTAAATATTTAAAGTGGACTTGGTTCTTATTTGCATTATTTCACACATTCCTTAGACATTTGCCTAATGTGTGATAGGATTTGAGCTTATATTACTTCATGTCATACATTAGTTAAGTGAATAATTGGATGATATTTGAACTTTGTCATGATGTTTGGAATGAAGATTAACATCTCTTTTCTACCTTGCCTTTCCCTTTGCTCCTTTTTTAACTAGATCACTCTAACTTAATTTTCATTGTAATATTTATCTTAGATTAGTTACTGATAATAATTCACCATTATTATCACATAATGCATCATACTTTACATATATTAGTTATTTGGCAATGGTGGATCCCAACCACCAAACATTATAAATATTGTGAAATAGTCCACTCACTTTGACTTTATTCCATCAATAGATGACAGGATTATCACAACTTGCAACTCATATGCTAAATTTTTATAATTCTAAAGTGAGAAGTGTTATTAAACACTCTAGACACCTATGATACATATTTAGGCATCAATAGGAGGGGCTTTGTTGGTGCTAGAAGGAGGGCCTAGTTAGATCTTTATAGATTTGGAGTATTTTTGCTCATTCTTGTGAATTATGTTCAAATATTAGTGTAATATTTGCACAATTATGTAAATATAATTGATCTTTATGGTCTTAGACCAATCATTTTTCTTCATTTAGAAAAAGATCAATGTTATTTAAATATATATGCTTAATTTTGGTAAATATGGCTTAAGCTTTGTCAATTCAATAGGTTCGAGGTTAGTAATAGTTGTTTTGATCAAAGATTGATAGATCCTTTGATAATTTGAGTCTATTTGAGCTTAAACATGTAAATATAAATCATACTTACATGTTTGGATACCTCTTTGAGATAAATTAGCTAATTATTGTTATCCTTTATTATCCTTTGTATAAATATTTGTAAAATTTGCTTAATGTGCAAGTCTAATCATTGTTCCCTATAAGATAGGATTGACACATCATATTTCAAATAGGATTCAAATCCCATAAGATGTAATTACCAAGAATTAGGATAAGGTCATGTTCAAAGAGTAGAGAACCTTTGATTTTATTAAAATTTCATAGGAGAGCTAGGTGAGACAAAGGTAAGCACAAATTTCCAAAGTCTTTGTCAACTTCACCAATTTAGGGTGCTCCTATATTCAATCCCTATTAAGGTATGGATTGGCTAGATGGTTCTTAAATTAATGTGATAGGTGTGGTACATGACCTTACTCATAATCCTAAAAATTAGTTACCAACATTTAATCCTAGTGGCATTATAACTACTAAGAACACATTAAGAGTTTCAAAACTACTTTAAGATTGCTAAATACGACTCATGAAGATGTAGCATGTAGACTATTCCCTTTTACTTTTGAATATGTTACATATGAATGGTTTATCAACCTTCTTAAATACTACATTAGCAGTTGGGTTGATTTTAACAATGTTTTCATTGATCAGTTTAGTAAAATCATTAGTCCTTATATCCTATACCAGCAATTCACCATAGTGAAAAGAGATGCAAATGAACCCATAAGATCTTTCAATGTTAGATTATAGAATATGTTTAGTAGGATGATATCTCCATACATACCTGATGAGGCTTTAGCTTGAGAAATATATAAGATTGTTTGGATCCCATGACTTCTTTGTTTATAAAGAGATTTGTTGGGCCCATGAATACCTTAGGTTTAGCTTATGTCGAGGCTATGATCATTAATGACTATATGTAGCCCCAAGGATAATTGGAATACTATAGTATTAATGTCAATCTACATTTACCTATTATGAATAGCATTCCCAATGCCAACCAAAATGTTCCTACCCTAAACCAACTTCTAGTCTTGAACCAATTGCCTTTGAGTCATGCACATCCTAGCCAAAACCTAAGATTCCTAAAAAGTGCTACCAATGGGTCTCATCTATAGGATCATAAAGATTTAATGCCTATAGATAATGTTAATATTCAAGTTAATAACTCTAAGGCACTAAAGAATGAGAGGGAATCTATCCTCAAATGGTTCAAAATTTTAGTATTGTCTTCCTTCGATTACAAAAGTAGGTAGGCAATGCTAGAGAGATATTTGGTAAGAATTTCTCCTTTAAAAGGTTCAATAATCCCACTAATATATTTTAAAATTATATTTACCATAATAAAAAGAATAATGAGCCATTTTATAGTAAGAATGTGCTAGATATAAATCTTGATGATGTTTTCTTACCCAACTATTTTAGATTTCATTACACTTCTAAGCATGGGGAAGTGGATTGTGTTGAATTTGATATTGATTTTGAATCCTTTCAAGAAGAGTTAGATAATTTTAAAACTTTCCCTAATAAGGATTATGTTATAGGTACATCTAGTTCTTCAAGGTCATCTACATCATTTGATTTGTCTCTTATGGTGGAGACATTTGAGTTCCCTTTCTAAGAGGACAATGAGCCTAAATATATTCCTGAAGAGCTTTTCAAAAATTTATAAAGAAGACTCATCCTCTAAGAAATAGGGAGAAAAATCAACCATTGACCACTTTAACTCATCCAAATAACTTTAACACTCCTCCTAATACTACCCTAGACAATAATCCAGATCCTCCTAAGCTAAGTACTTCTAAAAATAATGTTGATGCATCTAATTCTTCCAATAGGGTTGGATTTAACATAGTAGAGGACATGAAAAAGATCAAAGTTAACATTACCTTGCATGATTTGACTTTGATCATAGAACAAAGGGATTTGTTATTGGAATCTTTGTCTAAGAATCATAGTAAGTCTCAAAAGTTTGCACATGCTAATGTTGTAATACACAAAATTGAAGTAGATATTCCTCCTTTCCTACTTAAATTCAAGATCTTTGGTAATAATTTTCATAATTTTTTTTTGGACTCTGGTGCATTTGTAAATATTATGCCTAAGGGTATTTATGAATAATTAGGTTTGACCCCCATTAAATATAATAGAGTTTTAACTTAATTAAATAAATCTAGGGTCAAATTAATTGGTGAGTTGTTAAATTTTCACATGTGAATTACCTCAAAGACAAGGATCCAATAGTTCATTGATATCCAAGTGGTGGACATCCATGATTCTTATGAGATGTTATAGGGTAGAGACTAGATTAGGAGATTGAACAGTTATATGTCAATAGATTATTCACATATGTGGTTTCCTTAGAAGTGAGTCTCCAACCAAATAAAGATAGAAAGAGAGACTAAAATGGAGCATATTATCACTGATTACAATGAAATCAAAGAGAGGGTCAACATGGTTAACTTGGATCTTGGCTTTTACACTCTTGATACCATAAAGGTCTGTAACTCTAAAACTTCTCATGCTATGCCTGGATTATGGAATCTTTAATTTGATGGTGCTAGATTTAAATCAAGTTATATAGTAGGGGTGGTGTTAATCAATCCCATTAGTAAAGAATAAAATTATTCTAACAAACTTTAGCTCCCATGCACCAATAATTTGGCTGAGTATGAAGCACTTATTCTTATATTACAATTTGCAATCAAACATGAGGTCAAAGAACAATTAATTTCTGGTGACTTTTAACTAGTATTTAACTAAGTCAAGATTAAATATCAATTCAAATTTTCCTGTCTTAATAAGTATAAATTTATAATATGGGACTTAATTAAATGTTTTGATGTTTTCAACATTATGACAATCCTTAAGGAAGAAAACAATGTTGTTAATGAACTTGCTTTAGCTGTAACCAACCTCATGTCTGATCAAAGTTACAAGTTAAAAAACCTTTAAATTTAATTAATCTCATGTCCCTTAGTTCCAAATAATTTCAATCATTTACAAGTACTCAGTGGTGTTCAATAGATCATAGACTTCATGACTAGCTCAGGAGTATTTGAAGGTCACATCATTGATGAAGCTAGTACCCTTGATGATGAAAAAATTGAAAATAAAATTGATGACAAATTCATTTATTTGAATTACAATAAGATACCCAAATTGATGATAGCCTTAGATAAACTATTTAACACAGACAGACTAGCTGAGATTGTCAAGATCCCTAAAGTAAGTGGTAAAGATTATAATGTAATTGATTTTTGACTTCAAGGTCAACCTCAAATAGTCAATATTGGTATATCCTATATAGGTATTGAATCTAAAAGAACCAAATATTTTTTGACCAAGCATAAAAATTTCATAGCATGGTCCTATGATGACCTAAATATATTTGATCCAAATGTCATAACACATACCATACCTTTAAAAGAAAACTACAAACCTTTTAGGCAAAAGTAGAGGCATGTCAACCTAATTTTATAACCATTGACATATAAATACTTTAATAATATATTAGATTCCAAGATTGTGTTTCCCATTAGGCACTCCACTTGGGTAGCTAACTTAGTACTAGTCAGGAAGAAAAATGGTGAAATTAGATTATGCATTGATTTTAGAAATCTGAATAAAGCATCTAAAAAGGATAATTAACCCTACCTTCTCTTGAACAAGTAATAAAAAGTGTTTTTGGTTCTACCATGATGTATTTTCTTGATGTATTTTTAGGGTATAACTAGGTATTGGTGAATCAAGAAGATATGATGAAAACTGCATTTACTACTAAGTGGGGCACCTTTGCCTACAAAATAATGTCATTTGGACTTATAAATGTAGAAGACACTTTTCAAAGGGTTATGGATCATTATTTCCAAGATATTCTAGGCAAGTGAATTATATTATACATGGATGATCTGACTGTTTATTCTAAAAGTTTGGAGGATCATATTATGCACCTATAATAGGTATTTAAACAATGCAAAAGGTATCAGATTTCTCTCAACCCAAAAAAACATATTTTCTATGTTATTGAGGGAAAACTATTAGTACATGTTATCACTAAGGAGGTAATCTCTATAGACCTTTATTAATTAGATGCAATATCTAATATAGAGTCACCTAATAGTAGGAAGGAATTAAAGTCATTATTTGGTAAAATCAACTTTGTGAGGAAGTTTATTTTTGGTTTTGAAAAAATAGTGAGACCATTGAATGAAACCTTAGAGAAAGATGATAGGATAACTCAGAATGAAGAGACAAAGAAGGATTTAAAATACATCAAAGAGATAATTAGATAAGCCCCAGTCTTGATAAGTCCAAACTTTACTAAAGATTTTTATCTTTACTCCTTTGCTTCAGATCATATAATAGCTATAGTTCTAACTCAAAATATAGATGGATATGACCATCCAATAGATTTTATGATCACTAACCTTGAAAATTCTAAGTTAAATTATTCTTTGATTGATAAACAATAATGTGCTTTGATCAAGGCAGTGAAAAAGTTTAGGCATTATATCCTTAACAATAAGTTACATGGAATACTACTAGACCCTACCACTAAGCTCATTCTTAGTCAATGTGAACTTGGAGAGAGGAAAGGTAAGTGGATGCCTATTCTCTAAGAATATGTTCTAGAGATAAGACTGCAAAATTGGTAAGGTGTCAAGGTTTAATTTAGCTGATTGACAACACTAGTCCCAAGCTAAGTGTTATGTAGGTAGAACAACAAATTTTTAGACCCAATGATTGGTATGATCCCATTTTAAACTTACTAATAAATATTTATTATCTTACAAGGTTAATTAAAAAACAAATAAGAGATCTAAGGTTCAAGGCAACTCATTTTATGATCAAAGATATAGTTTTATATAGGAATAACTTTGAAGGAATTTACTTAAGATGTATCTCCAAGAGTGAAGTACTTGAGATCATGAACACCTTCCCTAAAAATCTAGGAAGTGGAAATCCATTTGGAAGGACAACAACACATAATATATTAAGGGTTGGTTATTACTATCCTAAAATCTTCAAGGATTCTCACAGGAATGTGAGAGAATGCCACTCATGTCAAGTCTTCAACACAAAAGAGACTAAGGTATCCATGCCACTAAAACCAATAATGATTGATAAACCCTTTGTCTAATGGGGACTAGATTTTATGGGGGTCATTAACCCTAATTTCTCTGATGGTCACAATTACGTTCTAAATGCTACTGACTATTGCACTAGATGGACTGAAGCAGTGGAAACTCATGCCTGATCAACTTGCTTTAGCTGTAACCAACCTCATGCCTGATCAAAGTTACAAGTTAAAAAACCTTTAAATTTAATTAATCTCATGTCCCTTAGTTCCAAATAATGTCAATCATTTACAAGTAATCAATGATGTTTAATAGATCATAGACTTCATGACTAGCTTAGGAGTATTTGAAGTTCACATCATTAATGAAGCTAGTACCCTTGATGATGAAAAAATTGAAAGTAAACTTGATGACAAGGTCATTTAGTTGAATGAAAATAAGATACCCAAATGGATGATAGCCTTAGATAAACTATTTAACATAGACAAGCTAGCTAAGATTGCCAAGATTCCTAAAGTAAGTGGTGAAGATTATAATGTAATTGATTTTTGACTTCAAGGTCAACCTCAACTGGTCAATATTGGTATAGCCTATATATTTATTGAATCTAAAAGAACCAAAAATTTGTTGACCAAGTATAAAAATGTCATACCATGGTCTTATGATGACTTAAATATATTTGATCCAAATGTCATAACACATACCATACCTTTAAAGGAAAACTACAAACCTTTTAGACAAAAGTAGAGTCATGTCAACCTAATTTTAGAACCACTGATATACAAATATTTTAAGAAGATATTAGATGTCAATATTGTGTTTCCCTTTAGTAACTCCACTTGGGTAGCTAACTTAGTACTAGCTAGGAAGAAAAATGGTGAAATCAAACTATGTATTGATTTTAGAAGTCTAAATAGAGCATCTAAAAAGGGTAATTACCCCCACCTTCTCTTGACCAAGTAATAAAAAGTGTTTTTGGTTCTACCATGATGTATTTTCTTGATGTATTTTTAGGGTATAACTAGGTGTTGGTTAATCAAGAAGATAGGATGAAAACTACATTTACTACTAAGTGGGGCACCTTTGCCTACAAAATAATGCCATTTGGACTTATAAATGTACAAGAAAATTTTCAAAGGGTTATGGATCATTATTTCCAAGATATTTTATGCAAGTGAATTATCATATTCATGGATGATCTAACTTTTTATTCTAAAAGTTTGGAGGATCATATTATGCACCTATAATAGGTATTTAAACAATGTAAAAGGTATGAGATTTATCTCAACCCAAACAAACATATTTTCTGTGTTACTAAGGGAAAAATATTAGGATATGTTATCACTAAGGAGGGAATCTCTATAGACCCTTATTAATTAGATGCAATATCTAATATAGAGTCACCTAATAGTAGGAAGGAATTGAAGTCATTATTTGGTAAAATCAACTTTGTGAGGAAGTTTATTTTTGGTTTTGAAAAATTAGTGAGACCTTTGAATGACACATCGGATAAATATGATAGGATCACTTAGAATGAAGAGACAAAGAAGTATTTCAAAGACATCAAAGAGATAATTAGATAAGCCCCCATCTTGATAAGTCCAAACTTTATTAAAGATGTTTATCTTTCAGATCATACAATAGTTATAGTTATAACTCAAAATATAGATGGATATGACCATCCAATAGCTTTTATGAGCACTAAACTTAAAAATTATAAGTTAAATTATTCTTTGATTGATAAACAAGCATGTGCTTTGGTCAAGGTAGTGAAAAAATTTAGGCACTATATCCTTAGCAATAAGGTACATGCAATACTACTAGACCCTACCACTAAGCTCATGCTTAGTCAATGTGAACTTGGAGAAAGGAGAGGTAAGTGGATGCCTATTCTCTAAGAATATGTTCTAGAAATGAAGACTACAAAATTGGTAAGGTGTCAAGGTTTAATTCAGTTGATTGACAACACTAGTCCCAAGCTAAGTGTTATGTAGCTAGGACAACAAAGTTTTAGACCCAATGATTGGTATGATCCCATTTTCAACTTACTAATCAATGGTTATTATCTTACAAGTTTAACTAAAAAACAAAGAAGAGATATAAGGCTCAAGGTAACTCATTTTAAGATCAAAGATAAAGTGTTATATAGGAATAACTTTGAAGGCATTTACTTGAGATGTGTCTCCAAGAGTGAAGTAGTTGAGATCATGAACACCTTCCCTAAAAATCTAGGAAGTGGAAATCCATCTGGAAGGGCAACAACACATAAAATATTAAGGGTTGGTTATTAATATCCTAAAATCTTCAAGGATTATCACAAGAATGTGAGAGAATGCCACTCATGTCAAGTCTTCAACACAAAAGAGCCTAAGTTATCCATGCCACTATAACCAATAATGATTGATAAACCCTTTTCCCAATGGGGATTGGATTTTATGGGGATTATTAACCCTAATTTATCTGATGGTCACAATTATGTACTGAATGCTACTGACTATTGCACTAGATGGATTGACGTAGTGGCAACCAAATAGTGCATAACTGAAGAGGTGATCAAATTTATAGAAGAAAACATATGCACAAGGTTTGGGATACCTGTATTTCTAGTCTATGATAATAGATCTAACTTTGTATCCATTGAGATGATTAAGTATGCATATTATAATAACATTATCCTCAAGTTCTCATCAAACCATTATCCTCAAGGTAATGGAGTGTCATAATCAACAAATACAAACTTGATGAAATCCATAAAGAAGTCTACAGTTGATAACCTAGAATATAAAACAAGCTACTTAAGTATGCCCTTTGGCTAGATAGAACAATAGTAAAAAAAATCTCAAATAATTACCATTCTTGATAGTTTATGGTTAGGAACCCATCTTCCCCATCACCGTCAAGTTGCCAACATATAGGTTCATAAAATAGTACATAGAGGTGGATTAAGAATTTGCTAGTTCAAGGTTGTTGGACATTATACAAATAGAATATAAAAGAGAAGATGCTTTTTCCAATTTTAGCAAATACCAAGTCACAATTAAGAGGTAGTTTGATAAGCATTCAAAGATAAAGGTGTTCAGACAAGGAGACTTAGTTATTCTTTGGGGCAAGGCATCTGATCCTAAGGGTAAACATGAGAAGTTCACACCTTTGTGGATAGGTCCCTATCAGATTGTTGATATGCTTGGAGATAACACCTTTAAGTTAAAATACTTACAAGGAATAGATTTCACACTAGCCACCAATGGGTAGTACCTTAAGAACTATTTTTTTATTATCCCACTTGGGGTCTTTATGGAGTAAATTGTAACACTAGTTAGAGTTAGTATAGGTAGCCTAAGTTAGTTTCTTTCTATTCTTTCCTTCCTTTCCCTTGTTTATACATATGTTTTATATATTTATTTTCTTTTTCATTTGATTTTTATTTGGTGTGTTTGCTTTCTCTAATTTTTTCCTTTATTTTAATAAGTTTGTTCTAGACATCCCTTAGATCAAGATTCATATGATGCTCAAAAGGAACTCCATAGTTTAGAAATGTAGGTATGTTCTCTCAACATTGGTTGATCATGGATTATTGAAATATAAGCTTAATGCTATAGTTTAAAGAAACTATTAAAGACTAATAAATAGGATAATTGTTCCTTGGTATTTTGAGCATTGTTTTGATCTAAGCTTGGATTTAAGAAGGATTGCATATGTAGGGTGAAATATTGGATTATTGGGATACAATTATGATTGCACTTAAAAAACATTAATTACCTGGGACAAAGTTTATATCCAAGGGTGATTGTCTAAAGATAAAACACTTGACCAAATCCTAAAACCTAGCTAACCTGGTTTCCAACCTTCACTATAAAGTCAAAATGACTTGAAAAATACAAAAATAAGAACCTTATTGCAAAATTCAAGAGGTTTCTAAGAAAAGTTGATTCTAGTAATCTCTACCAAGGCTATGGATGCCTAGATATTAGTGGATAAAAGCCTTGAATGGAGCTAAAGGCATCTCTATCTAGGCTATGGACACCTAGTTATTAGTAGAACAATGCCCAAGACTTCCCTAAGCTAAAGCATGGTTATTAATGAATATCCAAACATGATAAAAGTCAATGTAAATGATTAAAGTCATGAAATATGGAATTTTTTTCTTTAAATCATATGTTAATCAGTAGGTGGAATCAAGGCACACACACAACATGGCTATGTCTTTATGTTTGATCCTAATTTTGCATGTGCAAGATTTGTTCTAACCATGAACTAATCTTAATAATGGTGTCTAATTAAATGGAATAAGTAGATTAATTATTAATCTAAACCAGATTCTCTAAACTCTATCATATTTTTATGTTTCCCCTAGAAGTCACATTTATTGAGATCAACATAACCCCATTTCTAAAAAATGGGGACTCTTGTCCTAAATTGTGCAAATTTGTACCCTAAATTTGAAAATTCATCTGATCAAATTACTATTAGAGTATTTTTCCCATTATATTTATTTGAATATCATCCACACCTGATTTGGTTGGCATATTTTTTCATAACTTTGATTTAATCTTTCTTAAAGTTGCTAACATTTGATCTTTATGTTTCAAGTCACAGCTCTGATGGAGTCCATTTGGAATGGGCAATGTCTAGGTTTTTTGATTTAATAATATTTTTATCTTTTTATAGACTTTGGTCTATTGAAAATTAATTTGAATTCATGTCTTCTCATCTTAAAACCCTAATTCCAATTACCCTAGCTCATGCCCTTTGAATAGAATTCAAATTTGGTGGGAATAATTTATGTGAGAACAATTTATTATGCCATGGACTTAGTTATTATTTTATCTTAAGGTTTAGTCATATTTATTAACATGACCAAACCTTAGTCTAAAATTTTTATGCTTGGTCTCTTTATTTTTTCTAGTCCCCTTGGTCCCTTATATTTCCAAATGGTCTAACTAAACAAAAGGTCCCTTTCACTCTAGAATTAACCTAAAATTCTTACCCTAAAGTTCATTGTATTTATTAATAAAATAAACCTCAGGGTAAAAACTATATGCTATGTCTTTTATTATTTATGGGGTCCCTTTTATTATGTCTCAAAACTTAGATTAAAATGTTTTTTGTAAGGTCTAACTCATGTTTATTAACACAAAATAAAACCATAGTCTAAAACATTATGCTAAGTTCTTTATTTTCACTGAGAACTGACTTAAATGTCATTTTTTTAAATAGGATCAATGATCTGTGTTGACCCAGATGAATAAGATCAATGGTATAGGATTAAAGTTGAAAATTATAGACCTTGACCCTAAATTAAAGCTTAAACATCTTCCAAAGATCAATGTTACACATTTTTTTGGGCTAGATTGATTCAATGATGTGTATCGAGTCAAAACTTCAATGGAGCCCTAAGACAAGTGATAAAGTGACAAGTGTCACAATCTTAGCTAATGGCATTCAACCTCTAAGATCAAGATCTAATAAAGTGCATTTTCTCAGACAAAGATGATCTAATGATTCGAGATGAACATTGAAAAATAAAGATGAACATGGAAATAACACATGGCATAGCCTTGGGCTGTAAATTAAAGATTGATCATTTTATAAAGATTGATGCTACACAGATGAATGTACACATTCAAATCAATAGTTCATGGAGAAGGAGGTAAATTTTAACAGATCAAGATTGATGGAGTACGATTGATCCATGTAATCAAGATTGATCGAGTATGATTGATCCATGCAATCAAGATCAATGGTGTGAGATCAATGTTGTAATTTAAAAAAATATTAGAGAAAATGTAGAAGTGACAAGTGTCATAACTATGGGGAATATAGTGAACAACCAATGGAATTAAAGTTATCAGATCATGATCAATGGTTTGAGTTGATCTATAAAAAAATGATCCAATGGTAAAAAATCAAGTTGGAATTTTTAAAAGGCAATATTCATTTTTTAAATATGAAAGATAAAAATTCCACATGGATGTCACAATGATGCCACATCAGAGCCATGTAAGTAAAATGTTCCAAGTGGAAGATCTTGCAGACCTAAGTATACAAGTGCATAAGTATGCAATCTAATTAGGATCTAAGTAATTAATATCATGCAAGTTTAGATTGCTGCCACCATTAGAGTAGTATAAAAAACTAAAAAAATACCTAAGCACATACATGAACCCTAGTTCAACCTTGTATTTTCCATAATCAAGCTAGATAAGCTGAATTGTCATCTATGTAAACGTAATTCAATCTAGAATTAAACTATAGACCTCTAGTGAGAAATTTGAACAAATCCACAACTAATGGTGAAAATCAAGGGATAGAACAAAGGATTTTATCAAGATCTTGATTGAATATCAAATTCCTAGTTTCAAAATAATTAACCTGGCTCATCTAAAACACAGTCATGGGATTATTTGTGGACAAGATCAAGGGTTTGAACACCTAGTCTAGGAACTTGGAAAACATCCTTCAAGATGGAAAATAGCTACAAGACATGATGGAGCACTTACTTGGAACCATGATCACTGATCCTACTATACTTAGTTCCTTAGGCCTCATCTTTGATGAAGAACAAAATCATAGGTAAGACTGCTACTGATAATAATAGGATCATGGATATGATTCTAACTACAAAGAAAAAGATTAAGTAAATCCAAAAACATCAAAAGTCATTAAGAAGGGTAGATAAAGACCATAATAGCTTATCAAGTTAAATGAAGGAGCTCTTCATGAAACCAATTATTGACCTTATGTTAATTGAGGAGTAACATCAAAGAATAATGAAGACCTTATAGCAGTAATAGTGGAATTTATTATCAAAAGGGTCTCAAATATTTGTTGAATTAATAATATTCATCCTATAACTAATAATTTTACATTTTTAAAATGGAATATTTTATTTGTAAAGCCATGTGCGACTTGTAAAACACATTGCCTGTAGATCAGTCAATTTGGAAAAGTCTAGTCTATTCTATAACATTTAGAGAAAGGACAACTATCCTAACACTTGTACTTTTATAATTGGATAAGACTGACCAACATACTTGCATCCTATAAAAGGAGCATTTTTAATTGTAAAAAGGGGAGGGAATTTTTTGAGCCAAAACCAATTGTAACTTTTGAGTGATTAATATAAACAAGGAATTTTGTAAAGTTTATCAAACTTTACTTGTGTCTTTTGTTATCCTGGCTTCTCTCTCACTTGTTTATTCTCACTTCCATATTTGAATGGTCCTTATGAATTCTTGGTGTGTACATTTAAATGCAAATCTGTTAACCTGTGTCAATGCTAGGTTAATTGAAAGTTCTTAACTTCATTTTATTTTGTTACTCTTCTTGCATTTGGGCTAATGTTGTTTGCTTACAAGGGTAAATATTTAAAGTTAATTTGGTTCTTATTTTCATTATTTCCCACATTCCTTAGATGTTTTCTTGATGTGAGATAGGATTTGAGCTTACACTACTTCATGTCATACATTGCCTAAGTGCATGCTTGGATGATATTTTAACTTTGTCATAATGTTTGGAATGAAGATCAGCAACATCTCTTTTACACCATACCTTTATTTTCTCTTTTTTAAACTATATTACTCTAGATTAATTTTCATTATAAACATATGTCTTAGATTAATATTTATATTATTTATTGATCATAATTCACCATTCTTAGCATAGATTACTTCATATTTTACATATATTATCTATTTGGCCATGGTGGCTCTCAACCACCAAATATTATAAATATTGTGAAATAGTCCACTCACTTTGCCTCTATTCCATCAATAGATAATAGAATTACCACAACTTGAAACTCATGCATTGAGTTCATAGAATTATAAAATGAGAAGTGTTTTTGAACACTCTAGGCACTTGTGATACATATTTAGGAATCAACACCTATATGACCACCCTCTATGTTCTCTCTCACCACTAGCATATTCATTGGTGGTATGACTGAGGTGGTCACCACTCCTATTATTGTGCTATTTTTGGTACTTTTAACACTCTTAGATCCATGTCCATTCCCTCTCTAGCTATCAAATGTCATGTGTGACCTATCCATGGTCTCACCTACCATAATCTAATCTCTAGTCTCTCAACTGGTGTTCCTCCTCCTCCTCTCTCCCTTAGCTCTCTTTCATTCCAAGCCCAAAATGTAGGCACCAATATAGGAGCTAACAAGTGAATGAGTCTGAACTATCCTTAAAATCATGCTATTAGATACAGTTCTACCCACCAAGTGTAGTGGCCCATGATCTACACTCATGTTAACCCTAGTTCCACTATCCCCCAACTTAGCCAAATAGTCACAATGTGTGCATAAGGATACCACATGATCTCTCTTTGAACACATCTAGCACTGACACATGCGACATGGCCCATACCACCTGATCATATCTCTCTATCTAAGCACTTAAGGCAATTGATTATGGACCACATGGAGCAATCTAGCTTGTTGGTATGTTGGGAACCTCTCATATATATAGGCACTCATTAATACAACTGACCCCATGGTATTCTTTCCTTTATATAACATCCCATATATATCATGCATGAGATGAACCTAGATGACAAACCCAAGTCATAAAAGGCCCCATGCTCTAATATCGACTGACATAAGGCTATCACATATAGTGGTACATTGTCATCTGAGTTATGATACATTACTTATGTTATCGCAATCCTATCATAGCCTTCTATATATTAGTAATTTTTATAATATATACATTAAATAGACTCATCTTTAGTCCTATGTAAATCTTATTTGAGCATATTACCCATCAGGCTAATGCTTGCCTCTCCTCTTGATCATCTAGTATCCCTATGATCATCAAGGACACCCTTATAGGAAGTCCAAGCAATGCATGGTAATCATCTAAAGTGATACCAACCTCAATGGTACCACATACACCACCCATTTAAAAGTATTGGTCAAGTGTTATTAAGATGCTAGGAACATAACCACTAGATTAGCACTCACTAAGACCCATCTATCTCCATGATGACTCCCATTCCTAGCATAACTAATCTATCTATGTTTACATCTATTAGGTAGTCTAATAGATCTGGTGGTGATGACATGTCTACTAATCATCATAATCTTTGGTTCTCCTACAATAATCAAACCATAAAAGATGTATTAGACCTCCATGTCACTCATAATCAAAATTCATTCTTTTAAATTTAATGAAAAATCACTAATTATTTCCTTAATCTATTCATTCCCTACTAATTTTATCTATCTTTGGCTTAATTTTCCGTCTAAGTACTCAATCAAGAAACTTGGGCTTTTAAAGTACTCTATCAGCCATTTTCCCTCATTTTAGTATGATATTAGCCACTTAGTAACATACTAAGTCGACCCAATAGTATTAGGTCAGTCATTTGGACTTAAAACCAACTAAGTTGGCCTGTCTTTTTCCCCTATAATACTAAGTTAGTCATGAGGTACTAAGGCATCCTTTCCCCAACCAACTAAATTGGCCTAAACCTACTAGGTTAGCCTTTTCAATAATTTATTTTCTACCTACTAGGATGACTAGGTCAACCTTGTTCATTCAAAAATGTTGACTCTTTGACCATTTGTAATAAATGCCTTTGACACTTATTACTTAGATCCCTTTAAGCCCAGTTCCCCATTTGACATATAGTTTCCTTAACAACTTCCTAGGGTTCACTCTGGTTTCTATAATTGATCTAATTAATGAATTTATAAAAAACACCCAATTTTTAATAAAATACTCAAAAATTTGAAATTCTTAGTTACTTGTGTTACACTCGATGTAGCCGCTAGGCATCCTTATCTCAGTGATCATCTTCTCACCATCTTGGCTCTTTAGAATTTCACTGGGTCTCTAAGAGCTCTATTTTTTTTCAAAATATTCAATTAATAGTAAATGAACTCTTTTTCATCATATTTAAAGTCACTATTCACAATTATTTACCATCAGATTCCTTATTTTGATCATATCTTTGTTTATACTAATTAATTTTTTAAATCATAAAAATTTATGGAATCTTAATGTCATAGAGAAGTTTTCTAGCTATTACATGAATAGGTTACAAAAAATTATTTATTGGTATTTTTCACTAATCTCTATAGGTTTGCCTAATGTTACTCACATTGGATGCCTTCACATCTCTTGCATCTCCTTCTTTACATACAAAACTAAGGTAAGTAAAGGTATGTGTTTTTCAATTTCATCCTTTCATTTATCTTATTTGATCCTTAACACACTTTATTTATCATCAGTGTTATGTGTCATCATGTCCTATTCTTGAAGCACCATCCCTTATTACACTTATATGACACGTGATGAGCTTCGATTCATGCATATGCATACACATAATATTTTCAAATTTTTATCAATTACTAATGCTTTATATCTTGTAAGATATCATCAAGTCTCATTATTTATAAATCCATGCCTTAAGGGGGCACCAAGAAAGGGGTGGGTAGACCATTAGTGCTTCATAGGATTTGTATACCTTTTTCCACTTGTTATCTACACACTTATCTCCTAAAAACCATTCCCATAAGCTTGTCCTTCTATTTTGAATACTCATCCAGTATTTTACCACTTTTAGTACTCCTTTTCCTAACCTAAAACCCATTTTTATATTTTACATGACAAGGGTTGATCTTATACTCTTATTGGCAAAAATCATTTAGGGTATAGGTCAACTTTTGGCTGACCTAGCCCTACCTAGTGAGTTTTTATCAATAAAGATTCTAGGTTGAATGGGTCAACCCTATTATCTAAAATTTTTGGAAGGATTAGGGTTAAATTCACTTATATATACATAATTTTTCCACCATTACTTATAGAAGATAATAATAAGTAGAAGCTATTACAAATCTGCTTATCCACCATTCTACTTGAGGAGCAAGTTTAGGGTTTCATAATTTATTTGGAGATACAAATCTTGTCTTGTGGAGAAGTATTTTGGATGCATTGATAGGTTATATAGCCTAGATATAATTTGTCCTTTTCATCCTTACATACCAAAACAACCTATTGTAAAACACTTTGGCAAAGGGAGAGATTGAGGTTCAATGGGTTCGTCTTCAAAGGTAATTATTCCTAACTTTGTTCATCCTTTGTAAGAGTAGATATATATGCATTTTTACTTCTCTTCCATGCATTATAATTCCATATACATTGACGTGAGTAGATGTCTTTTATGCATGTTTATTTTTTTAATCTATTACCCCCACTTTATGCCACAAGCTTTGGTTAGCACTAGATTAGATTTTTTTTCTTTACTTGTTATTAGCATAGTGAATATGAAAATGTAGGACCTATTAGTGTTATTGCATGGTTTTACTTGATTTGAGAATTTTAAAACCTCTTTAGTGTTATTATTGTGATAAGATATCCCATAATAAGGTCTAGAATATCCATATTGGTCATGACCCCAATTATCTAATGTATTCCTAATAAGAAGTGTTAGTAGGATCTATCTTCTCTGAGCTAGGATTGATTTGTAGATCTGATGCATTTATAATTGCATACAAAAATCATTTTCACTATCTTGAGACAAGAAATTCATATAATTAGAACCAAAAAACCATGCAAAAAAATGATAAGATCCTTATTACCTCTTGTTGTACATTTTTTCTATGTTTATCCTATATGCTTATCAAATTTTAGATTAGTTTATGAATACTTGTATACATTTAAAAAATCATAAATAATTTATTATTCTATCAAGTATATATCCTATTATATTTAATTAATATATTTATCATATTCCACTTCTCAAATTAGTATAATTAGTTTCATTATTTTACATTCAGATGCATGAATGAATGTCATATTCTAATATCTAAATTACATTGAACAATTTTCTATCCTATTAGGGTTATAAAACCAAATTAAGGTAAAACATATTGGTGAAATGAAACATTGATAAAATCATCCTTCCAAGGTTTCAAAAAAAAAATCCTAATATTTCAAATTCCATTTCTAATTTACATACATGAAAAATATTTTTTCCTTTAAAAGGTTTCAATTTTTTTGTCCTAGGGTTTTAGATCTGATTTTTTATTTTCATACAAAAACCAAATATTTTCACTTTTAACCTTAAACATTCATTAGGATTCCATCATTTTAATATTCTATATTTCATCATTGGGTTTCTATTCCCCAAAACCCTTTTCCTTCCATTCATGTTTACTTATTTATATTAGGTCATGCCTATATTAAAATAGCTTTTTTTAAGTCCAATTAAATTGAACATGGAGAATCAATCATAAACCCCTAATGACTCTCATTTTATGTATTTTTTATTATCTATAAACTACATCCCTTATGTGTATGATAATGAATGGACTAATATAAAAACATGTGTGATTAATAATGCTAATTATATACATGAATAATATAATATTTAAGGAATGGATCATGACTATTAATATCAAGTCGATGGGTATAATAGTGAATACTATATAAAAATATAAAATGAAAACACTCATTTTAAATTAGAAGACCCTAATTCCCCTACTTTTTATTCACATTATTATTTCAATAAAACACTAGAAAAAATATTATAAAAAATAGTAATGGATATATAATTATTCCTAACACATCATATGAACTAAAAAGTGAAGATTCTCTCTTTAATGCAACTCATTTTTTCTCTAAACTTATCCACTACACTTCATCTCATTAATCATTATAAAAAATAATGGTATAGCTCTACATAGAAATGGAAAAAAGAAATTAAAATTCCTTCTCTCTCTATAGAAATGGAAAAATAAAGTGAAATTCCTTCTCTATCCTTATAAATAGCAAAAAAAAGTGATTTTGCCTCTCTTTCATTATAAATGGAAAAATAAAGTGAAATTATTTCTCTCTAGAAATTCCAAAAGAGTGTAAAATTTATTCTCTCTATGAAAATGGAAAAATAATGTGAAAATCCTTATATCCCTCTTGAAATATTAAATGATACAAATATATGTGATGATTATTTCTCTTATCTTGGAATACAATTCCAAAATATTTCTTCAAATATTATATTAAAATAAAAGGTGATGGATCTCCATGTAATGATAATATAATTATATGAAATGATACATACTTAGAATGTGAATCTATGGAAGAAAATGTTAAACATGAATGTTATGACTATTTTCAATCTATTCATAGTATAAAAAATATTATCCCTAGACCTTCTTCACCCATTTGTAGTAATATACCTATGGAAACTTAAAATAATAATATTCAACCACTGAACAAACCTCTTAAGTATATTAACATGTCTTCCCAAGAATTCATATCCTTAATAGATGTTGTGGGTGTTTTACAACACAAAATACATCATCTAACCTTATAAAGTAAAGCATATAATGTTTTGGTAGGATTTCCTAATAGATGGAAACCTAATTGTGTTTAATATTAAAAATGCACCATTACCCCATAACTTTCTCATGCATATATTTCATATGTTCGATGTAAGTAGTATTTATTATCTACATCTCAGATACTTTAGAGCTTATATGGAAAAATATGATGGTAGTTAATTTTTTCTAAAAGTACTAGATTTGATTTGGACTAGTGTCACAACCACAAAAGCTAACCCACAAAATTTTGGGCTTCTTAGAGTTATGATTATTAGATTCCAACATTAACCAGTGTATACGTGCACCAAATTCCAACAACAAAGAAAAACTTTTATAGACACATAAATTAATATTTAAGTAGAAACATTTTACTTGTGACCACTCCTTTAATTCACTTATATCTTTCCTCATTCCATAGTTTTTGAATCACTTTTCCTTCATTTTATCTGCAGATGACTCATTCCTACAACAATTAATGATCTCAAATTGTCACTATTCCTCATTGAAAACAAATCAAGCTTATCCTATGAATGATCCATACTCTCAACTCAGGTGTCTTTTCTCCTTATAAAATAGCATGCTATTTGGACTATCCTACTCTATATTCCTATCTAGTTCCATTAGTTATGTCCTTCTACTAAATAACAAATGTTTGCTCAAATTCAAATTCATATAATGGGTCATCCCACACATTTAGTAAGCCATGCTTGAATTAGTTCCTAATTAATCACAATAAATACATAATTTCAAGTCCCTTTTCACCCAAGAGACTCACACATTGAAAATAAATAGAATTTTAATCATGCATTAAGATTAAATTCCCTATATCTCCTAGTTTTAAATACATATAGCCTAAGTAGCCTTGAGCTAAAGTCTGAGTATACCTCCAACATCATAATTCATGGTTAAATCATGTAATCACACTATAATTATGTAATAATATAACATTATAGTAGTCTTTCACACACACAATTATAACATGGGATAACTACATGGAGTTTGATCCCTCTTCAGAGTATTAGTATGTAGGTAACACTCAACATACAAGTTGTTTAGGTCTAGCACAAATTCAAACAATAACCAATTTTTTAATTTTATTCCACTTTTCATTCATGGTCTATTTAACAAGGGTTATAAGTGAAAAATATGAAACACAGTGATTTTTTCAATAGATTTATTGTTCTTTCATAGTCAAATAAAACACATAAATGAAATGATCCTACCATATTAGTCATAGAGAATAAAAACCTTTAGGATGTCATCACACTTGAAGGATACCAATGCATCATGGCATTGTCTAATTTCGATGGCCTTTACTATAAATAAAGAAAAAAATTGGTTTTAATTCATAGCATCATCATAGATCCTCCAAGTCAGTCTCACATTTTTTGTCTCAATCTTATATTATTGAATTTCCAACTAAGTTGTATTTATTTATCATTTCTCATTTTCTTATCTCCAAATATAGTAAGTTACAAATTGAATTATGTTATTTATTACATATCTATAAAAAAATTAATTTACATAGTTTTTTTCATTTAGGAAATTAGCTTTCTATTTTGTTAAATTTTATAAAACATATTGGTGGGCCTATATATTTATTGAATTTTGAAAACCATAAACATAAATATTTATAGTTTTTATATATTTATATTTTTTATTTTCCAATTATTTTCCTAGGTTTTTAATATTTATTAACAATATTACTTAAATATTTCACTCCTTTTTTTATGCACTCTAAGAAAGCTATTTCTACCTCTCTTAAAATAAGTGATAGATTAAAAGGTATTTCAATTGAACATACTCACATCCCTTTTGATAAATAATATAAAATGGATAAGAAGGGTATATCAAATCATTATTATGTTAATGAACAACATGATAATGTATAGTTCCATGACACTACTTCAAAGTATGAGTATTATGATCAAGATAATCTCTGATATCAAGATGATCACCAAGATGTAATCTCACTTCTAAGTGATGAACAACCACCTATTAATAAATTTTAAATTATTAATAAATTTTGTGAAGGAATTTGTGATCAATATTAGGACCATCATACCATTTTTTAAATAATTTTGTACATATAACATGTAATCATGGTACAATAATTTGGGACTTTTAATCTATGGCTTCAAAATATATAAATTTTGTACCATAGTTTACTATGGGGAAACTTGAGGGCTTTAATAGTTTAATATATCAATTCTTACTCAGTTATAGGGAACATTTCCTTTAGTTAGCACACAATATTATTCTCTTATGTGAAATCCCTTATGGATGAGATTCATTCTTTGTAAACTAAGGTGCTAAATTTGGAACAAGGTTCTTAAAAATCTAATCATGCACTTGATTATCACACTCTATTTCACACTCCATTGGTACAACATAGACTAGTATATACTCCCCTCATCAGTTTCATATCATGCAAGATTACACTATATGATGGAAAGGGTGACCTTGAAAAAAATTTGAGAGAATTCCATGTAGTTTGTCTAGACTATGTGTCCAATGATAGGTCATTGACTAAGTTATATATAAGTGTAAAGGAATATGATTTACAAAGATTATATGGATTACCAAATTAATCGGTACATGTGTCCAATCCTTTGGCCAATATGTTTCTAGTATTTTTTTCAATCAATATCAGTGAGAATATTTCAATTGTTTAAATATCTTAACTCAAGAATATATATAATGAACATATCATATAATATGTCTTAAGGTAAAATATTATTCTATCTAAAATGAAAAATCCTAGAAAATAGATAATTCTAAGATATCTTCAAACATGACTTATTTCCACCGCTACGTGAGTCCATCATGTTTAATAAGTTTCTCTCATTCATAAATTTATGCCACAAAGTAAAAGAAATAGAATCAAAATTATTGGAAATGAACAAGTTTAAGTATGAAACTAATACATATTAAAATAAAAATAATTCAATCAAGCCACCATATAAGGCAAGGGCAAATAATAATAAGAATGATCAAAAGGAAACAATATAATAAGCTTCAAAACCAAATCTATGCATTATATTATCCACTCCTCTAAGGAAATAGTTTACCAATATATATATAAATCTTCATATAAGGTCAAAAAATTGATATTGGAATACAATCTCATAGCTCTCCCTCTAATTAAATAAGTTGATGTGAGTAAGCATCTTCCAAATGGATTTGACCAAAATGTCTTTTGTGACTTTAATCAAGCACCAAGTCACACTACTAACTATAAATACTAAAATATGATTATATATAGTATGTTACTCTTATACACTTGAAAAATACCAACCAGCACCCTATCCTTCAATTATAGACCTTATTGATTAAAATCTTGCATTTGCCATTACATTGTGCCCAATTGCTTATCTTATGGTTTGACCCTATCATTATGATGACCTAGATCCCTTTTACACTACAATAATCTTAAAATATGATTTATATCCTTCACTATCAATTATAGGCCTTTAAAAAATTCTATTTTAATGGACATTATCACTTATAGAGAGACACTAATGTCAATACTAGTGTCCATATACCTTATCTAGTGTCCATACCTCAAATTACATCTAAATTGAAAGTATTTTGAAATTTATGGGTTAGCCTATTTTTCTTATCTAACCCTTCCCTAAGATATTTTTAAAAGGTGTGGTATAAATACAAATCAAATCCTACTCATTACCCATCTAATAAATACCAATAAAACACCTATTCAAGCTCATTCAATCAATCACACAACTATTTTCTACTACCATATTCTTCTTAATTTATATATCAATCATGAGAACAATCATATTACAGGTCTAAATAATTAAAATAATAACCCATGAGTATTATTTTTAAAGTTAAAAGATAGATCATTTCATATCTTTACATATAACATATTGCACCCTTTGTCCACATGCAAACCCATAATTAAGGGAGAATGTATGATGCCATATTTGAAGTATTGACTATGTAGGTAAAACTCATTAACACATGAGTCCTTGAGCTCATCTCAACTTTATGAATCCATTAACCCATTTTTGGTAAGTTGACATGACCTAAGGTGAATAAATAGGATTTAATATACAAAAACTAATACAAATCACATGTGCATGACCCAAATATATTGATAGAAAGGTGAAAAATCATAATAAGAATAAATGGTCTCTTTTGAATATAACAAATATTTCTTACTGAATAGGAAAATCAAGCCATAGATAGAAGCATCAATGTTCGTGTTCATAGGTTGATGATAATGTCCAAGCCTACAAAAATAATATTTATATAATAATATGAAAGGATCTTGAACATCAATATAGATCTTATACACATGTACACCTTATATACACTTGTGCATCTAAAAAAATATAAGTATTATCTCTTTCTCATGATGCAATTATCATAATACCAATTGACATTATACTTTCTATATCTAGTAATTTTATATATTCACTAAATTGTGTTTTGGTCATCTTTATAATAGTTTTATTCATCCATTTGATTAGGCTATTCCAACCCTTTAACCCTTAAAAAATATAAAAACATAAAAAAGGTTAAACATTTGGTTAACCTAACCTCTATGTCTTTTTGTGCAAACCATATCTTGTCCTAGGATTTTTTATTTCTAATTTCTAAGCTATAAATATATTAAAAATTATATTTTTATTTATTAGAAAGGAATCAATCATGCTCAATATGGACATATCTAATATCTATTTCATTGAAAAATATATGATGGTAGTCATTGATTTCTATTTTCCATGCATTTCTAAATCAATAAAAGGTATAATCTAATGATTTAAATAAATTGGTAGAAAAAAGAGAGTGACCTATAACAAGATAAAAATATAATTTATCTTTACAAATACTTTTGAAATAATATAGAACTAGTATCTAGGCACCAAATGCATATTCTTAACCTTTTGTTCCTCCTAGATCTTATTCAAGTGAAAACTAGCATCCTACTACCATTATTTTCCCACATCTTATATTGTATTCCTTGGTCCACATTGTCACTACACAAAAAGGAAAGGGTTACTAGCCTATCCCACTACATATTAAGATATAATAAGTTATTCTTAAGCCTAAACTAGTAATCAAATCTAAATAATATGTTCTTTTTGACAAATTACAAAATACACATGATAATATTGCAATCCTAAATCTTTTGAAGTAGTCAAATATCTATAAGGAGATACTAGATGAAGCATTTCATGAAACCTAATTACCAAGTGGTATACAACCTACTTATTTTTTAGATATTATGCAATATCTCAAAAAAATACAAATTTCATCACTTTTGATCATAAATATTTACCCTCAAAGGATATTTTTAGCTATATAAATTGTACCCTAGCTAATAGGAGGAATGTTCAAGTACTAATTACAAACTTGGACTAACATGATAATGGTCTAAGTCTTGCCTACATATAGACTAGACCTCTAAGATTTTTTATGAGGCTAGCTCCTAAGATTCTATGATTTGGACCTTTATTTCTAAATCTAAGATTGGTTGGGGTGAAAAGGGTCAATAAATTTTCATAAATGGAAACTTTATCTAAGATGTGGTGATGCACCATGAATATTTTCCATCCACTCATACTTGATCCTTTAAAACACTAGTGAGATAGAGATAAATAACAGGATCTATGACTCCAAATGCCTGCCATTCATCAACATTTCATGTAGAGGTTCATCAAGTGAGAAAAACCTAAGGGAGATGATGGAGAAGCCTAGTTCAAGGCACTAATACAATAAATATTTCAATTGTTGGCTTCAATCTAATGACATCAGACACTCAACATGCCCTGCATAACTAAAAAATCTACCAGCTAGGTGAGATCAGGACTTGGCAAGGAAGAAGGCTCTGCCACTTATATAAATCAAGATAACATGAAAACATTAGGCTAATATCATGAAATTTGAAAACACTAATCTTATTTATCTCAAGAGGTTATAATGCTTAATCTTGGTAGAGTCTAGTCATTCCCAAGAGAGGTATCAAAAATAATAACTTGAATGTTATACTTATATCAGGTAAGAAGTAAGAGAGAGGGAATTTTGGCACTCTAAAAGAGAATCAAATAAGATCAAATCTTTTTTAAAAATATATTACAATAGCCTCCATAAATCAAGCTCACTCAACCCCTTCTTTATTTCTTTAGGTCACTCTAGTCTATTGCATCATTATATTATCCTCTCAGTGATGCTCCATGGTGATTGCAATGGTGGGATCAAGATGTTTTCATATGGGTCTTGGTATCAATGAAATTATAACACTTGTGTCTATCATTTATAGCTATGTCTTGTTGGCCACTACTCTTGACTAGTTGTCATGGCATGCAGAGTGGAGAGAAAGGTCCCTTTCAAGTAGCTAGTCTATATGATGAACTATTGGGGTCCACTTGTTTGCCTTCATGGTACCCTTTGAAATATTAGCTCCTATTATAAATGGTGAACACAATTAGATAAATTTCCCTTTACGATGCAAACCTACAAGCTAGAGGTCCATATCTAGCCACATGGGTAGTCCCTTTATGTTCTTTATACTTTAATGCATCACTCATGGCTTGTTAATGGTGTTTGATCAAGCTTCAAAGGTGGTAAGATGACCTTGAAAAACCTTATTTTCATGATCAAAAATAGCCTCTCAAGCTTCATCAATAAACTTAGGCTCACCTTTGTTCTTGAATTTTATTTTCATTGGTTGTCAATGTTTAATCTAGATCCTTGACTCACTGACCAACTCACTCTATCAATTTTAATCAATATAAATGCCTGAGAACCATCAATCCTATACCAATTGAACACATCCTTGAAACTTTTCATGTACACACTCTCCCTTAAGATTCGTTGACCCTTTAACATCTACTTGTCATTAGATATGAATGTATGATCGAATGTAGACCATTAGATTAACTGAGACCTACTATTTAAAATCCAACAACTAGCTCATGATCTTAAAATTGACATCTTTACTCTCATCAAATGATGTTTATTTTACTGTCATTGATGGTCATGTGACCATAAAATTTAATCTCAATAGGATTTGTCTTTCTCTATTTTAAATTTGACGTCTTACCGACCATCATTTGACATCTCATAGAATGTAATTGACATCTCATAGATAATCAAATTTAAACACAGATAGATTTTTGCTTGAGCTTTATGTTTAAATTCACATGAACTTCTTATTCTTTTTGACCAACTTTATAGGTTTATATTTTAAATCATGAGAAACATGGAGGCACCAAACTTTTAGTAGATGTTCTTTTGGCCAAAAGGAACAAACCCATTTGATCTGCTAGTCTTGGGGGCTTTCTAGGTGAAGATATTAAATGATCAAGTTGTTTACCCATATCTACTATTATTTGACATCTTGGTGATGGTCAAGCTCATTTGGCTAAGTATGAAAAACTTAGAAAAATCTAATTAAGGAGCCAACTTTGCATAAGCATAACCCCATTTGCACTTTGGTTGAAGACCTGAGACTTAGTGCATAGTAACTAAGGACTAAACTAAAGAAACCCACATGATCATTTTCCCTTACAACTACTACATGTATGAGATATAGCTTTGTGAATATACTCACTTGGCTCTGCTAAGATATTTTTAAAATGGCTAAGTATGGAAAAATAGTGTAATTTATTTAAGAGGCCAACTTTGGATCTCCATATCTTCCTTCATGCTTTGTTGGAGGACCCAAAACTTAACACATACATTTTAGGCTAAAGAATAAATAGACTCATTTGATCAATTAGTCCACTTGTATTTATTTGAGCTCCCTAAAAATTGGCTAAGTATTGGAAAACATGCAGAATATGATCAAGGAGCCAACTTTGGACCTTTGTAACTTATGATGCACTTTGGCAAAGGACCTAGAACTTGGTGCATATGATCTTGGTACAAATTTGAATAAAACCTTATGACCAAATTTATTTGACTCATCCACATGTGGTAATGGTGACATCAAGAAAGTGTCTCCTCAAAATTTATGTTACTAGGCCCAAATGTCTAGATGAACACAATGAAAAACCAAATGGATCCCATGTACTTCTAATCCATTCCAAGCATTTTTGGCATCCTATGGGGGCTATGAAAATCTGGTCCTATCCTTATAAAAATAGTAATTTACACTTTAAGTGAACCCAAATTGTCTTAAAATCCTTGTGAGAAAATTGAGATTTTGGACTACTTCCATTCAAAACCTTGTCTATCTGGACATAAGCTTGGCATGTGGGCAAAAATGGCCAACATTTTTGGTGCCTCATAGGGAAGCATTAATTTTATGCTTATAGAACCCATAACATGTTCCAATCTTGTTATAACTTCTTAAAATAAAACAAAGACTAAAAGGAGTAAAACAAAATAGAAGGGGAACCTAAACTACTAATAGAAGGAACAATAACCTATAAAATAATAATGAAAATTGGGGGTAGAAACTATTACATGTGTTACTCACTTACTGAAACAAGATAAACCTATAATAACTAGCCTAAAGTAATAATCTTTCCTCTAAGGTCAAATGGTAATTTATTTTATGTTGCATCGATCTTTGAAACATGATTGTTTTTCCTTGATTGCATCTTCTTGCAGATGGGAGAAAATGGATGCTCATGTTTTCTTAATGTTGCAACTGGGCCTCCTATCTCCATTCTTAAGTGTATGGATTGAATATATATATATATATATATATATATATATATATATATATATATATATATATATATATATCTAATACCCAATCATGTTCTTCCAAAACTCTTTTTTCTTGCATAAAAAATGCTATCTCCACCTCATCAATCAAGGGATACAACTAATTCTACTCTATGTAATTTAAGTGGCCAACTATTAGAGCATCCTTGATGAGATATTTTTCTTCAAGCTTTGGTTGATGTAGTGGTGGGGCATCTAGGTTTAGGAGTAAGTCCTCTAATTCTTCCCAACATGACATCTCATCTTGGTCAATGTACAAACCAAAAGACCCTTTTCTACTTATGTCATCTATCTGTAAGACATTAGGTTAATTACCCACCTCTTTCTCTTGGATAAAGTCACCACAAGGCTCTTGGTCGACTAAGGTTTTCTCATCCTCTTCATCAATAGAGAGTGGTGTTAAATCATTGGTCCACTTACACAGAAGATCTTATTGAATTGGCACCTCTAAATTTTTACTACTTTATTTATCTAAAATGTTAGCCTAATGTTTAACTTCATTACTCTAATCTACCACAATAATTTGCTCAATCTCACCCAAGAATTCTAGACACAAGTGCTACCATTGATCATCCAATGGATTCTTGACCCCAATATCAATAACATTATTATGAATTTTACCATCTAATTAATCTCCTAGGAAAAGATGAGTTTGTGTTTCACTTACCTCAACTACATCATTAAGTCATTACAACTCCCCTTTATCACCCAATTATTATTCATGCTTACCTTATAATATTTTAGAGTGAATGGGGTTCCCAAAATGAATCTCATATTCATAGACATTAGAAGTGTCCTCTTCAAGGTGCTCTTGACACTTAGCTACAATTGCATCACTTTCAATCTACTGAATGACTAACCCTTCCTCATCTTTTGAGATTGATGAGGGATGTGAAAATGGGGAATATATGTTTGAGTAATAATAGATGAAGGATAAATAACATATTTTACACCTTATTTTCCTTTCTTATCCTCCTTGTCAATGGTTGGCATGATTAAATCAGGATTCATGGCCCATGAAGGCTTCCATATAGGTATCACTTCAGGTTCTTTGGTAGGTATAGGATCTTGAGCACAAGTGGATTTTTGTAGAGAAGGAAGGTGGAGGAAATCTAATTTTTGGTAAATTGGGGGAAGAGGCTAAATGTATAACTTATAAAGTGGCTCAAACTTGATTTTCACCTCCACACCATGTTAAATATTGTACACCATATGAGACAAGTCTTTGAAAAATTACCCTACAACCTTAGTCATGAATTCATTACCTAAAAAAAGGTAAAATGAGGTAAAAAATATTCTATTGTAAGGTATTTTACAACTAAACATTTGGGGTAGTCATGAAAAGTGAGTTAGAGGTTTCTAACAACACCAAATACTTCATGGGAGACACATTCCATTGTAAACCAACATTAGGAATATGTTCATACCTCATAATCAAAGTGTCTACTACTAGTTTAGGAATAATGGAGATATTTTCCTAGTCACTAAGTGAATAATTATGGACCAAGAAATATCCTATGACCAAGGAATTAAGAAAGGGTGATGGGGTAACCAATTTAGCTTACTATGGCTAGTTTCTAGGAGTATTTTGGTGAGGTATAAGAGTTTGGCATCCTTCTCTTTTCTATTTTATAAGGTTCTCCTACAACCTATCTCTTTATTTTCTTAATCTCTTAATTTTTAAATGTAGATAGTCAGTGTTTGGTGCAGGTGGATTGCAAGGGTAAAAATGTTGATAATACGACTGGTCATGAGGATGAAGAGGCTTCCATGGACGTAGAGGGGGATGAAAGTATGGTAGATGGTCTTGGTAATATGGAAGATGTGGATTATATGGGTCATTCAAGATACAATAAGGTGGATATGTGGGTGGAGAGAAGAAATATACCTCATAAGATGTCATAACTCCTTATGTAATATGTAAATTGAATTAAAACCATGACAAATCTTTTTTACCTCTACAACCATGAAACCAATGGTATCTCTAAACTTGAAGTTGATTGTAAACCTCCCAAAGATGCTTTAATTTACCCAAGATGACTACAGATGATGTTGCTGATGTTTTCAACTTCTAAATACCCTATAGTGTCTTCAGAGTATGCTTCAAATCACTTGAAAGTGGTCCCACCAAGCATGTCAAAATTGTTAGCTATCTATATTACACCTGAGATGAAAGGAGGAATGTTCAAGTCCTACATTCAAACCTAAAATAACATGGGAATGGTCTAAGGTTGTTAGTTACCTACATCTAAACCAAACCTATAGGATCTTATTAGGAGGCTAGCTCCTTAGACTCTATGATTTGGACCTTTATTTTTAAATCTAAGACTAGTTGGGTTGAAAAGGGTCAATAAATTTTTATAAATGGAAACCTAATATAATATATGGTGATGCACCATGAATATTGTCCATCCACTCATACTTGAGCCTCTAAAACACTATTGAGATAAAAAAATAATGGGATCCATGACTCCAAATGCCTACTATGCAACAACATTTCATGTAGAAGTTCATCAAGTGAAAAAATCCTAAGGGAGATGATGGAGAGGCCTAATTTAAGGCACTAATCCAATTAATATTTCCACTATTGGCTTTAGTCAAATGACATTAATCACTTGAAATGACCTTCATATCTAGATAATCTACCAGATAGATGAGATCAAGACTTGACAAGGGAGAAGGATCTCCCACTTATAAAAATCAAACTGACATGAACACACTAGGCTAATATCATGAAATCTAAAAATAGTCATCTTATTTATCTCAAGAGGTTACTAGGCTCAATCTTGGTAGATTTTAGTCATACCCAAGAGAGGGATCCAAAATAATATCTTGAAGGCTATACTCATAGTAGGCAAGAAGTAAGAGAGAGGGAATTTTGGCACTGTTGTGGCTAACATATCCCCATTTTTGAAAAGTGGGACCCTTGAGAAACCCTAAACATTGAAAATGAAAATACAACATGTTAAGATCATTTTTAGAATTTTAAGATCACCCACTTTATCAAAAGTAATCTTACTTAGTTATGTTTCACCTTAATTTTGTCTAAAAATGCTAATAAATGGTCTTCATGTCTTTTACTTGTAGGTTTCATGGTGTATTTTCCTGAGAAGCTATGTTCCAAAACCCTAGCAAAACCCTTGGTTTAAATTTGAATATTGGTAGTAACCTTTTAAAATCCATTTTGGACCTAAGTATATAATTTATGTTTAAGCTTAGTCATGTTTTTTAACATAACTAAAACTTAGCTGAAAAATTCTTGGCCCCCTTTATTATTTTTCCCTTTCAAGCATGCTTAACTAATATTCATTTTGTAGGGTCCTTTTAGTATTTTTTAGCTTGGTCCTTTTGATTAACATCTTAGCCTAAAGTTTTAAACCTAAGGCCCTAATTTATTTATTAATATAAATAGGACCTTAGTTATAACACTCTAAGCCTAAGTCTCTATTTTAGTCTCAATTTTTGACTTAACTTCCTTGCATCTCGTAGATCCAATGATCATCGCTTTATCATGGCATTTTATCTAATGAAGTGAGAGAGACTTGATCTTAGAATTAAACAACATGCATCTTATAAGATTTAATGATCTATGCTTCATCATAGGAAAATTATCTAATTACACAAAGTCCTTGACAAAGTTGTACCCTTAACCTTCATCTTACAAATCTCACTTCATCATGAAGACTTGATCAGATAGAGTGAGGCACAGTTGAAAATTCAAAGGATTACAAAGGGCCTATAGGATCAACATGTGGTTCCCCTACATTTGAGGATTAAAATCAAAAGGGCTCACTTGACAAAAATAACCAATCATGAACAAACTCCTAGATCATGATCCTATGGCTCTCGCTTCATCACAAGATCCTCATCTAATGGAGAAAATTAAGTCCAAGATCTTGGGAAGCCCCATGGAGATGCTAAGTGATACTCTTGCATTGGGTCATAGGAAGTTGATGAGATTAAAAGTTACATTCGTGTGACCATGAAATAATACCCATGAGGATGTATTTTAGGTCTGTGCGATTGCTAACTTTAAGCTAATAAAGTCAAAAAATTTACTAGATTAAAATTGACATTTGTGTAACCATCTTTCAATGTCCACAAATATGTATTTTATGCCCATGATACCATAAAATTTAAGCCAATGAATTATTCTACTCAAGATCAAAATATACTCCAAAATGTTTCTAAAAATCTCATGAATTACTTTGCAGACTAATGGAAACCCTCATAAGGTGCTCAAGCACTAAAAATATTTAATATACAAATATTGAAATGGTATTTTGGTCTAAATATATGAAAAATAAATTTAGTCTAAGTTTATCTCTAAGGTCCCCATTGTATTTTGTTCAAATACCATGAACCTTAAACTATAGACTTATACTAAGTCTTATTTTAAAATATTCTTTGTTATGTAGAACTTAGACCAATGTTTTTAACCAAAGGTTTTATTATGTTTATTAATACAATAAAACCCTATTTGAAATTAGGTCATTAGATCATTTTTACCCCCTCTTTGAGCATATTTTATAGGCTTGGCATAAACAATTTAGCCCAAAGTGTACATTGTGTTCATTTAACATAGCGTAAACTTTAGACTGAAGTATTTAGCTTTGGGATCCTTTGTATAAATCCAAAAAAACATAGGCATAAAAACTTTAGCCTAAAGTTTATTTCATGTCAAATAAACATGAAATAAACCTTAGCCTAGGGGGTTTAAACCTAAGTTATACCTTAATAATTTAATAACTTAATTTGTGGGCATATGCAGATCAATAGATCACACTTCATCACAAGAATATGATCCAATGATGTGAAGACCCCTTGGACTTTAAAATGGATTCCCAAAGGCCAACAGGATTGACATGTGGTAAAAGAACATTCATACTAGAACTGGCAAATGATCTGATGATCCATGCTTTATCATGCTCTACAATCTAATAGAGAAAAATAATCAATGAATTTTTAAAGGCCTACAAGCTCACCACATAGACAATACTCATTCGATAAAATATTGATGCAAGATATGGAGCACAAGAAGGCACATAAAGATGCCAAGTGGCACAACCATGAGGCTTGGTATAGAAAGGATCTAATCAAAAATAAATTCTTGAATTATGATCAACGGTTCACGATCACATATAAGATCCTCATCTAATGATATGAAATAAAGAAGGCATTTTAAATGCCAATGGCTACTGCTCAAAAGGCATTTTATGAAAATGCCATGAAAGGTCTAGATCATTACCACATAATTACCACATAAGAAGAAAAGGACAAAGTAATATATCTTATGAGATCAAAAATGCAAAAGTATAAAGGCAAAGGTCTAAATCAAATCCAAGGAATGTATAAGCTAGAGACTGGATGCATCCTGCCATTAAAGCTTTAAAACCCAAAAACCTATATAAAAATAAACCAAGTTAACTTAATTTGTTACAATTCAATTTGAAGAAAGATTGATTGTGTTTTTGAGCACAAAAGAGCTACCATAGAGACCAATTTACAATCCAATGTGAATAATTTATAGAAATAGATACCATGGTAGCTTATAGACAATAGTTGAAAGAGGAGACAGAGCTCTACCTATCAATAGATAATGAAGGAAGGATATTCAAAGACATTGAATTAGAATTCGTAGCCCTAAACTCCTCAGGCATCAAGAATTGATCTAAGTTCTTCTTTATCATAGAGGATCTAAAAGCCATCACCAAGGAGGAGCAGATAATATACATGATGAGTAGGAGGCACTATGACCTAGTCACATTCCAAATGACCAAACTTCATTATGCTACCACCAAGCCTAAGTTACTTTATTTCATAGATGTTCTTGCTCTAATTTTTATAGACTATATGGTTGATAATGATTAGATCATATGAGAGGTGAATTATAAGAGGGTAGCTTACATTTCCCTTGTAACCTTTGAAACATACTATAATCTCCCTTGACACCATCCTTAGACCTTGGTTACACTAAGGAACCCATGTCTTTAGGGAATTTGAGGTTAAGATCCCAATAGTATAGTTTAGAAAGGGCATCAGGGTGATCATGACCCTATTAAATTAAGCATTAGGAGCCCCCTTCAACCACCTATGTAAACAAAATCTAGGTCCCTTATGTGTATTTCATGGTTGAAGAGAAGCTCACCCCTTCATTTGGAGACTTTATCAGTGTCTTATTAAACAAGAAGTTCACTACTATCAAAAGGGAAATAACTAAATAAATATATATGATGTCATATTTAATATATTCCCTTCTTACCTCCATAATCTTCTCTGGCATTAAAAATTGGTCTACTAAGGGGAGAACCACCATTTCCCACCATTACTCCAAATTTCACATCTTTAAGTATAATAACCACATACAATTTATCTATGATTATGTATACCTAGCCATATTGGAGGCTATTACATCTTTTCCCATGCCTACAGTCTATCCATTGATTAAGAAGTATGTAGAGATGAAGTGTGACATATGGTTCTATCCAGACTGTATAGTTATCAAGATTTAGGGAGTCATGTCCTCACCATATAGGTCTCTTATGTATGTATCGAGCAAGTTGGTTGAGAAAGAAATTACTTCCTAACTCATTGATGAGTTTTATGGAATTTGTAATGAAAAGAAGAAAGGTCTTCTTCATCCCTTCCTTTTAATTATTGGAAGGACCCTGTTGAAATATTGCAAGCAAGTATAAACCATGTCCATATATAGGGACTCATTTGGGTTTTAATTTGATGAACTCAAAATGTGAGACCCCAATAATGTAGTAAGTGATCATTTAAAGGAGAATAATCTACCCAAGATTGAGTATATGATTAGCTTAGTGTTCATGAAACCATCTAAATTAAGGCCAGTAACTATGAAGAATTATTGGCCAAGATCAAAGGGCACAACATCAAGCTTGAGCATAGTTTAACAAAAGATGGTAAGCTAGTGGGAGAGGCATAAAATATGCATCCTCTCTAGTATCACTTGTTTCCTAGACCATCTGGGACATCTTAGGAGCAACCTCAAATGGATCATCTATGACTTCAAGGATAAATTATGCAAAGGTATATTAAACAAGGGCATGGAAAGGAAAATCTAGAAGAGAGACCTAGAGAGGATCCCTCATCTTCAACACTACCCCAAAAACCACCTTTACCAATTTAGTATTTAGACATGATTACTCTAGGGCTAGATGAGACACTTGAGGGTGCCCTTAAATAACTTGTAGAGGTATATGGCCCTTATGGGGAATAAGGATAGATTGAAGAGACCCAAGTCTAAATAAAGGATCATAAAGAAGAGAAATGGAAAGAGATTGTTCTTGGCACATTCTCATTGTCCCCATAGGAAAAGAGGAAAGTAGAAATGGCACTAGTCCCTATTGGGCCTAAAATACCAAGGTTGACCCTCACACATCCTACTAGTGAGATCAACCTATTTAGTGACAAATTCCCCATTCATGAACCAATCATCCCTAATTGGTTTATTTATGGGAAATTGAAAAATATCCCCTCTCTCTCCCACTCATGGTTACTAACAAAAGTTGGTGGTATAGAAGTGGATGATGACATCAATTCATAGATCAATGCTTTGATGAGAGAATAATAATAAATAAGGATAGTGGCCACTGGAGGGACAGAGAGTAAGAAAATGGATGCTCTAGGAGAATTAGGTAGGTCAAGTGTATGTCTTAGAGTCTATAAAATTCATAGGGTCATCCACCATCATGCAGTTTAATCTAGAGAAATATGGATTAGAAAGGGTCACCACCTAGAAGGCCATGGTGGGAGCTAAGGAATTCACCTTCTAAAAGGTTGAGCCCTTTATAGGTCTAACCTTGGTAGGTGGCAAATAACATGGAGAATATCTTATCCATGAGGAGGATGTTGAGAGATTGATTGAGGCTCAATTAGCTCAAGCTAAGGCTAGGATCCAAGGGATGAAACAAAGGATCCAAATTTTAGAAAGAGAAAAGGAGAACCTAGAAACACAAGCCATTTTGTTATTACCCAATTCCATGATGGATATGTTTGAGATTTATTCTTTGATATGTTTAATTATTTGAGTTTAATAAAGCTAAGGTAATATTACCTAACCCAACAAGGTGAAGTATCTATGGGGTTAATAACAAAATCGCAAAAGTTAGAGACCCAAGTAAGGGATCTCATTGACATTTTGATTAGGAGTAAGATTCCTAAGTTCAAAACTATTATCTTGGCTCATTTGAATACCATATTAGGAATAATAGTATACAACTTCTAGGGTCAAAGTGCTTGGACAATGAATTTGAATATGCTTATAATGGATGATAAAGGATTTATCATTAGAATTGAGTAGCTCCTAATAATTATGTTGGTAAATCCTACCAAGACTACTACCCTTGGAATCATTGATAAAGCTAAATATAAACATAGGGTAAATTTTGTAATGCAATCAATTAGGATCTAGATCCAAGGCTAGTTTGGTAGTGACAATAGAAGAATATTGGACATGATCTTCACAAATGAGGAGAAAATTGTAGAGGTAAGGAGAATAAAGGAAGTTATGGCTAGGGATAATAGGGACTTGGATGACTTGGATGATCAAGATGAGGTCTACCTCATGAAGCTAGTTGTGGAATTGAATCTCATTAAAGACTAACATCAGAAAGTAATGGAGCTTCTAAAAAATCAAAAAGGGGACCCTGATAATGGGCCCACCCAGTAATTAATATTCCTCTTATAAAAAGAAAACATTTTAATATTTAGAAAAGGAATATTATTTTATAGGGCATATGCTAGTCTATTAGCATATTTCCCTTAGGTCAATCTAATTGTGAAAAACAAGTGTATACTATAGCTTCTAAGGATAAATGTCCTTATCTTTTGTATGCTTATATGTTGTAACTAACTTGTGCACTGCCTTATCTTTCTATAAAAGGCATATATCACCATCTTGCAAAGGGAGAGAATTTTGATAAAATTTTGAACACTTGGGGTAATTAATATAATCAAGTAGTTCTATAAAGATTGTCTATATTTGATATGTCAATTTCTAACATAGATTTTCTCTCAATTATCAGTTTTATGTCTTAAATTTGAATCGCTTCTTTGAATTATGGGTTGCATTTTATAATCAGGGGGTTTCTTATTTATGCATATGTTAGATTAGTTTAAGGATCTTGGATTTGATTCACTTTATTTTATTCTATATTCAGATGTGTTAATGATATTTGATTATAGTATTAAATCTTTACAAGTAAACCTGGTTCTTACTTGTGATTCATTACATTATCCTTCAATTTTTTTCTAGTATATAGTGAAATCTAAGCTTAGGCTATTTTACATTATATATTGGTTTCAATGCATACTCGGTTATAATTGATGGATTTCCATGATGTTTGAGACTAAGATAATCAAGCACTCCCTTTTTAATACCTTACCCTTTTCTTTGCTCCTTTTTTACACCAAATCACTTTAGCTTAAGCTTCATTATAAATATACATCTAGATTAATTTGTAGTTTAAAGTTTGGATCACAATTCACTGAATTAACATATATCTTATAAAATTCACAAATAATAGACCATGATGGCTCCCAAACATCACTTATTATAAAATTTATGGAACACGCATAGATATTTCTACCGCTATTTCACCATAGGTAACATCAAGTTGCCACAACCTACTACTCATGCTCTGATTTCTTAGAATTCTAAAATGATAAGTGTTCTTTAAACACTAAGAAATTATGTGGTTCATTTAGAGACATCAATAGTCACTCTAAAATAGAATCAAATGAGCTCAAGTCCCTTTTGAAAATCTATTATAATAGCTTCCATAAATCAATCTCACTCAAACCCTTCCTGATTGGTCCAAGTCACTCAAATCCATTACATCATTACAATATCCTCTCAATGATGTTCCATGGAAGGTGAAATAATAGTATAAATATGTTTCTAGTTGGGTCTTGGTATCAATGGATTTACAACACTCATATCCATCATTTAAAATCATGCTTTGTTGCCTACTAATCCTCACTGGTTATCATGGCATGCATAGTGGAGAGAAATGTCCTCTTCAAGAAACTAGTCCATATAATGAACTATTTGGATCCACTTGTTTTCCTTCATGGTACCCTTTGAAATATTATCTCCTTCTACTATAAATGGCAAACATAGTCAAATAAGGGTCCCTTTATGATGAAAACCTGTAAGTTAAAGGTCCATATTTAGCCACATGGGTAGTCCATGTTCTTTATACTCTATTACATCAGTCATGGCCTATTAATGGTGTTTGGTTGAGATTCAAGGGTGGAAATATGAACCTTAAAAATGCTATGTTCTTGGTAAAAAATAGCCTCTTAATATCTATGGATAAACTTAGGCTCAATTTTGTTCTTGAATTTTATTTTCATTGGTTGTCATTGTTTGATCCAAATCCTTCATTCACTGACCAACTCATTTCATCAATTTTAATCAGTACAAATTCTCAAGAACCATCGATCCTCTACTATTTGAATGCATTTTGACACTTCTCATGAACACATTTACCCTTGAGATTCACTAACCCTTTGACCTCTAGTCACTATTAGATCTAAAAGTATGATCAAATGTAGATCATTAGATAAATTGGGACCTTTTATTTGAAATCCAATGGCTAGTTAATGATCTTAAAATTGACATCCTTGCTCTTATCAAATGATGTTTGTGTGACTATCATTGATACATGCATGACCATCAAATTTAATCTAAATAGGATTTGTCTTTCTTTATCTTAAATTTGATGTCCCATTGACCATCATTTGATGTTCTATAGAATGTAATTGATGTCTTACAAACTATCAAATTTAAGAATACATAGATTTTTAACTTGGTTCTCCATATCTTCCTTCATGCTTTATTAGAGGACCTAAAACTTAGTTCATACATTCTAAAATAAAAAATAAATAGACCCATTTCATAAATTCCTTTATAATCTAGCACATTTTTGAGATGTATCATCTTCAATTTGTCCACTTGGCTTTATTTGAGCTCCCTACAAATTGTCTATGGGAAAACATGGATAATGTGGCCAAGGAGCTAACTTTGGGGCTTTGTAACTTTTGATGCACTTTGAAAGAGGACCTATAACTTGGTAAATATGATCTTGGTATAAATGTGAACAAATACATATGACCAAATCTCCCTGACTCGTCCACATGTGGCAATGGTGGTGTTATCAAAGTGCCTCCTCAAAAATTTTGTTACTAAGCCCAAGTGTCTAGATGAACACAATGAAAAACCAAATGGATCCCATGCACTTCTAATCCATTCCAAAAATTCTTGGAATCTCATGAAATCTATGCAAATCTAGTCCTATCCTTATCAAAATGGTAATTTATACTTTAAGTGAACCCAAAGTGTCTTAAAAGACTTGTGAGCAAATTGAGATCCTTGTCTATCTAGACATAAGCTTGGTATGTGGGCCAAAATGGCCAATAGATATCATTAATTAATATTTACCTTTATTCATATAGGTTAGTATTTAAAAAAAATTAATCAAGAGTGTGTTAGTTGATAATGGATTTAGTCTAAACATTTGTAGCATGGAATTATTAAAAATAATGGGAATTAACATAAATATTCTTCAAAAATTTGATCTACATATCAAAGGATTTAATAATTCATTTATCCCACCAATTGGCCAACTCACATTAAGTATGACATTGGGACCTAAAATAGTATAAACTACACTATAAGTAAAGTTCTAATCATTCATTATAAATTACTCTTGGGTAGATCTTGGATACACATAAAGGAAACTCTACCATCTACTTTACATCAATTTTTTAAATTCATACATGATGGAAGAGTATGGATGATGTTGCTACTGATGAAACCTTTAATTTTTAATAAAATGATTACATATTATAAATAATATATTATAGTTGAGAGTATATAACTTATGATATGGTAAAGTCAATAAAAATAAATCATTTATCCAAATATACTCATAAGGCACTAACCATCAAGGTGAACATGGGTACATGTACTATACTAGTAACTAAATTAAGAGACAAAGAAGTAGAGCAAAAACCATTACTAGAGGAACCAATGATACTAAAAAAACAAGAACGTCAAATATTTTAGTTTCCTTTATGGTTTCAACACTAAATAATAAAATGGAAAAGTTTAATATTATTATGAAAGGGATGATGATCTTTCTCATGATATTACAAATTAAAATTTGTATAAACTAAGTTTTCATCTACTTAATCATCTTTCACATAAATTTTTTACACCTATAACTCCTGGTACATATAAACTAAATCCATCTCCATAAAATACATAACTTAATACAAATAAAGGAAAAGTAAAAATAATAGATGAACATGTAAATGCTTTCTAATTAATCCATCCCTCTTAGATAAAAACTTTAAGTCAACCTTAGAAGGGACAATTGCATATGCATAATATTCTTTATGTGGAATATTTACATAATTATCCATAATAAATTCTAAATATCATAGTAATTAAATATGTTCCACATACAATACTTGTTATGTTACTTGAGCATAATATGATACATATATCTCTTAATACACACAAAATAGGTAAAAAAACTCATCCAAAAAGAAGGATCACCATATTATGATTACCATAAAATTATTGACCATGATATAGATCACTTTGAGGTAATGAAAAACTAAATTTATAAATATAAAAAATGAAGGTCGAATACAAGTTATGTTATAACAATGAAAAATACCTGTGATTTCTAATATTCCAAAAGACAAAGGTAAAATGGGGCATACTTCTAAACACCCATGAAATGAGATATAACTTATTCACTCCAATTATATCAATTTATGAAATACCCATGAGATTGGGTTATTTCCTAAAAGGGAATATTAGGACAACTATGTACTTTTATCCATTGTATTAGGAATGATTTGGGATTAGCCTAGGGCATGACTATAGGTTTTTGACTTCATAAATGGAGTCTGCATGAATAGTCTCCAAGAGATGCACTACTACCACTAAAATTTTAATATAAATTTATTGAACATAGGTCTAATTATCAAAGGATATTATAATAATTTTAGTGATTGTGATTTTTTATTTCTAAACACAAGGAGAATGGGTAATTCAATCTTAGAAAATAAACATAAAAAGAAAGGGAAGAGTAAGGCAAAAAAGAGATCCTATAGATATAGAATGAAATTATCAAACCATGTTCCCTTTCTATATTTATACCACTATAGACTAAGTTTCACTAAATTTATACCTCTAAGAACACATAATGGGAAGAGACTAAGGAAATATGGGGTATGCTTCAAATAAAAACCCTCCCTAATTATAAGTACTAGGATTTTGTATCAAACTACACATAAACACCTAATGGTAATCTATAAATTAACACATAAATTAATATTAATGGAAAATTGAAATGAGAGAACTCATATAGTGATTATAATAACTAAGAACATCATAATCATAGCCACATATAATAATAGAGTATTAATCCAATTAATCTAGCATTGACAAGCATTCATAATGGAGATGAAAGATAGTCAAAATACAACATTAATCCTTTATAGAAAATAGGAATTGTATTCATTAAAATTAAGTGATAATATAAAAATCAATTTGGACAATTTTATAGTCTAAAGATATGAGAGAAGAAGCAAGTGAAATCCTAGCTATAATATGCTAGCACTTTCAAGCAAATTTTTATCAACTCTATATATTATAATACATATTTTCCTTATATATATGAGTATGGGGCTCACCTCCAAATAGTGTGAGAATCCCATCTAGATACATGATGACCACTCATGATATTTACAATCGTATTCAAAATTTAAAACAAATAAATCCCTTCAAACCTAAAAAATATCTATAGGGGGCCACTTAGTTAATATGCAGAGGTAGTTATGAAGGTTTGGATCCCAACTACATTGATATATCATATCTAACCTCTAACATAGCCACCATATGGTTAAATTCATTGTAAAAATTAGCAAGGTTCATTTGAGGATCCTTAAATATCACCTTGGCTTGAGTCATAAGTCTTTAATAAACTTGGAAGGGTGTTTCCATTAACACTTGAACCCTAGAAACCTAGTTGATTCTAGTCATAGATTGAGTTGATTTATCTAACACCACCTAGGCTCCTTATTTTTTCACTTTGGTGAACTTATCCCTTATAACTTGGTTGAATTGACCTAGGTGGACTCTAAATTATCATTATTTTAGTAGGTTTCCATTTGGGTGTAATAACATAGAGATATTGACCTCCTTGAAGTAGGTCAATATCTTCTTATTATCCTTTTCTAAGGGTCTAGTAATAGTATGATACATGACTAACCACTCCTATATAGTAGCTTTCATATTCCTAGAGTATATTTAACACAACCCCAAGTCTAAATTTGGCATTAATTTTAACTCTAGGAACATGCCTTTGTTAATCACCACCTAAAAATTCCTACACTTTCCATATATCTTCATAATCCTCTCCAAGTAACCTTGAATCCACTAGATAATAACATTGGTCTTAACCAGAGTCTCCACTACATTACCAATAGCTAAGAATAGTAGTAAGAGGGCATCCTTGACCTACCTAATCAATTTTATGGGTAAATATCTCTTCACCTAGGATTTTAAGGTCTAAACATGGATTTCTATGTCTTCAAAGAAAATTTTCAACATTTCATGAATTTCCTATAAAATAGAGAGTGGTCCTAAGCCATCCTTTATTCCATAGTGGAATTCCTCACATTAGTGAGGGAGGAAAAAATTCTAATATTAATTCTATAACACAAAGTTCCCCTATTAGATGAAACTCTATGTCAATGTCATCTTTGTGCTCCCCTAAGTTTGGTTGAAGATCCATTGTATGTCTAGGTCAACCTGGGTAATCATCTATAGTTATTACAACCTTGAGACCATTCCTTGGGTGTGAGTAAGTGTAGGAGGGGTTTATTAGATGGTTTTTAAGGGTGGGGGATGAGGTAGAGGGGAAATTGAGGAAGTGGAATGGGTAAACAATTAAAGTAGTAGAAGTGGAGGGGGCATGAAAACTAAAAGAGGAAGGATGAAAGGGGAGTCCCATGGGAACATCTACACCTACCAATTATCTTGGATAATTTTAATTTTAAGTGAAATATCCTCTAATAAAGGGTAATTAAATATAAGGGAAGATATGGGTTGGTCAAAGATAAATCTTAGGGTGCCCTTAGTAATGAAAAGAGGGGGACAGGGAGAAATGCACCAAGGTGTTATGGCTAGGGCCAAATGAAATATTGGGGCTAGTAAAGGAGGTTATATTGGAAAATAATACCTTAAAGTTTAAGTTAGAATGTTGGATACATTTTACATCTTATAGGGCCCATTACCCAAGTCATATCTAGATGTTCTAGTGGAAGGATTAGCCATAATAGGGGAACCATAGGGGTCGATGATGGAGAACTTGAAACTAATGAGTGAGGCACCATTATGAATTGAAGGGGAATTAGGATGGTTAATTATACTATAATTATTCTTCCAATGTTTATAACCATGCTCATTGATGAGTATGTGCCTAATAGTACATGGACTGAAGGCAAACCCAAAGAAGACACCATGAGGGTTCTAGGTTGTAAAATGGATGGGGTAGAGTGGAATAAATAGGTAAGGTTTATTGAGAGGAATAAGGCCAAATTTAATTTGGTAATTGATGGAGGGGGTGAAATTGGGAAAATAGGAAGTACTAATGAGGGGTATTATGGGAGTGGAGAGAAACTAGTGGGTATTAGGACTAGGATTTGGAAAGTGGCAGGAGTGAGGGGTGGAAGGGAGATGGAAGAAATAAGATTTGCATTGGGTGGAACATATGTTGGTTTATATTGGGAGACTCATTATAAGCTTTCCCTTGGAATTATATTAAAATTAATCTTAGGGTTTGTATGTCATGGGGTTAAGGTGATGGTGGTTGAGTTGGTTATGCATGGGCTTCCTATCATCGAGTAATATAGGTCTAGACTGGTCACAACTAGACTATTAGAGTTATCGTAGGAGGTGGAGGTGTATCCAAGTTGTGAGGAAAAACTAGAGGAAGTTAAGGTGGATCTAAGGCACAAGGATTAGGATCCACTAGAGGAGGTGTAGCTAGAACTAGAACACAAAGAGGAGAATGTGGAAAGATTCCCTATAAAATCCTCTTAGAGATAATAGGAGGATTAGGTGTTAGATCCTCCACATATCAAGTAGGATTTAGAGGGGAAGAAAATGATATGACCACCTTATTTCCTTTATTATTCTTCTTCAATGTGATCTAGGATAATGCCTATTGATCATTAATGGCATATAAGTATAGCTCATTATCATCCTCTATTTGATTATTGTAGTTAATATTAAAGTAGGTAAAATACCACACCAAGTGATCTTTGATCGTCCCCTTGGTGTCCCAATGTTAGAGCTTGGATCTCACTAGGGTGAAGGAGTCCCACCTAGCTACCATATTTAGAGGGGAAGGAAGGCCTAGTACATGTGGTGCTTGATATTGATTAGGAGTGATAGGCATGCCTTTTGATGTTAGCCTATAAAAAATCTAAAGATAGCCTCTACTAGTTGGTAGGTAATTTCCTACTCTACCAAATGATCCAGGATGAAATACAACAAGTGAAGGGGATGTTTGAGGAAACCCATAATTTGGATCATGATGTCTTTTTTATAGAGCTAGTAGTCCCTGATGGTGGTGATGGAGTCCTAGATTGCTTGTGATATCTAAGGAATCAATGCCTCAATAATCACATTATATACCACTAGATAGAAGTACTCATAGATGTCCCATATGTGTTTTTATAACTGGTGGCCATATAGTTTGTATAAGACCACATGGAATCCCAATCCATTGGGAACCCACACAAGAAAAGATAAAGGTTTTAAGGATAGGATTTTATATACCATATCCAAAAGGTAGTTTATCATATATAAATTACCTCTATCTTGGGTATCTATGATGGCATTGACCAACTTAAAATTGATCAATCCCACCATGTCTATAACTTCTAAGCATGTAAGGATCATATGGAGGAAGGGCACCCATAGCTGTTGAATGTGCAAGCAATCCTAGGATGTAAATAATCATTTCAATAAAATCATGCCTACCTAGACTTCCTCCTAGAAGGTATAGAATATATATGCATTTATGTCCTCCTTACTAACCTATTTAGTATCTAGGTTCTCATCCAATTCTTGGAGAATGTCATATATTTTGTAAGTATCCATCTATGCTTTCACCACTACCATATCATAAGGTAAGGTGTAATATGAGAGGGAGTAATACACCTTGTATAAATTTATAGAGATATCAATAATCTCGTGCTGAGATTTGGGTGAGCACACCCAATTATAGACCCCATCCTATAATAGGATGGCAGTGAAAAGGAGGTTTATGAATAATTTGGTGTAGGTAAATGCCTATAGCATGGTCATGTTTCTATGAAGTCCACTTTTTTTGTAGGACAAAATGTAATCATCAAATTTTACTTTTTGGTCATCACGAAGCCTAAGTCTCTAGGCACCTTCTCAACTATTTTGAATATGTCATTAAAATGTTTGAACTTGGTCAAGCCATCAAGGAATATGGTATCTTATTACTTAGACTCAACCTTTGGTTTTGAAGAGGACATGGCCATTGTAGTAGGATGGAGGGGAAAATAAAAAGGATTTAAGCATAGGTGTAAAGAAACATAGGGGCATTCTATGTGAAATTGAAATCTAAGGGTTGGAGTGATCTCAAAGTTATGTAGTGGTAACCATTAGTGGGATTTACTTAGGATTTTATAAACACATGCACATAGCCCCATGTATTGATGTATTTTTAAACTCACTTTATATGAATTAAAATTTGAGTTGGTGGTTGGATTTCTTCTCTTTACATCTAAACATAGAGTTAAATTCAAAGCCCACAATCCTTTGATATTAGCTAGATTTAGTAATGGTGATGGGATGTTTTATATCTATCTAATTATAGCCCAACTTTCTATTTCATTAATGTCAATCATGTGGTAGGAATATATTCACATCCCTTAGAGGATTCATGGTTGATTCTCACTTTATGACATGTGTTATATGTTCTTTGGTATTCTTACTAATGATTGATACCTAAGCATAACTTTGTACTCCATTTATTACCCTTAAGAAGGGTGAGGTATCACTTAAGCCCATGTGGCACATCCTAATTGGTTTTTTTCCTAATTCATACCCATTTTGACCCTTTCATAGCCTTATGTGTCTACTAATTCATCTACCTTACTTGATGACATGGCACCTTCTAATTAGGCTAGGTTCTCCTAGGCTTTGACATATCTGACAAGTTTTGGGACTGGGCATTATGACAACTCAATGATGTGGCACATTTTTATTAGGTTAGGATCTCATATTATCTAACATCTTTGATAGGTTTGGGGGCTGGCCTCTCTAATAACTTGATGACCTAACACCTTATGATTAGGTTAGGCTCTCTTGAGCTCTAACATCTTTGATAGGTATAGGGACTAGATGCTCTGATAACTCAATAGAATGGTACCTTTTAAATAGGATATGATTTGAAATATTTGATATGTCTAAGGACTAGATTATCTAACAAATCATTTACATGGTACATTATAATTAGGCCAAGCTCTCCCAAGTTTTGACATCTCTGATAGGTTCAAGGACTAGTTGATCTGACAACTCACTGACATTGTGTCTTATAATTATGTCAATCTCTCCCAAGATTTAACATATTTGATAGGTCTAGGGAATATACACTCTAATAAATCAATGATGTGATGGATTATGATTAGGTTACACTCTCCAAAGCTTTGGCATATCTAACATGTCTAGGGATTGGCTGATTTAGGAACTCAATGACATGGCACCTTGTGATTACACTGGGCTCTCTTGGGGTTTCCTATTAAATCCATAAAAGGACTAAGTAATAAGTGAAAATACATGAAATACATTTAATATTTACTCATTATTCATTAATATGTTGGTTTTCCATGAAGAGAAATGGGTATATTGCTCTAGGAAATGATTGAGACTCCAAGAACTTTTATTGAAAGAAGATATTCAATGTTAGCAACCTAATCCATAAAATAACAAGTATACCTTAGTCATACAAATAATTAAGGCTTGTTACTACTTGGGTGAATTAAGGAAACATAACATTCCAAGGATTTAAGCTCATTCAAAGCCTTTAATAACAGAGAAAAGACTATGGATCTCTAGTTTATGGGATTTCAGAAGATGGGTCCCCCATTTTGAAGAAGAGGGGTCATGTTGGCCACAAAAAATGGTGACTTAAATATGGAAGGTGATGAAAAGCACTTATAACCCAACCTATTTAATTTAATCTCTTGGCACAAAACATAGATTGTAAGATGTATATTTATTCTCAACAAAAAATATGAGGAACTAAAGTATTATAATATAAAGTGGCATAGTGAGATTTCACCTTATAGATAGCCACTAGTGTGTATAATACGTGATTTTAACTTTCCATTCAATCCCATATTTTATTTTATAAATAGAGGATGGATAGGTTATCTAGCTTCATATGGGGATTTCATGGCTTGATAGACTGGATGGGGATGGTTGGGGCATTGTTCTATTGCTAGATAGGTGTCAATAGCCTAGATAGAGATACCTCTATCTTGTTCATGGCCTTAATCCACTACCATCCAAGCTAAAAAGCTTTTGGTGGAGATTTCTTGTATATTCCTTTTGAGGTAGAATCATAATTTCAATTTTATATGCTTTTCTTATCCTTTTCTAAGATTTCCTATGAAAATATTATCATTTATTAGTCTAGTCTATTGAGGGTTTGAGATCAAGCCAAGGGTGAATCGATGATGAGGAAGATTTAAATTCTCAACCAGTATTTGATTTACTCAAATAATCTGATATTTTCATGAGACATTATATTAAGTGCATCTTGGTGGCTCTTATTAGGATGTGGGATGTTCTAAAATCCACATGTTTATTTTAGACACATTAGATTCTCAGCTTTAAAGTGTTAAAAGTTTTAATTACCATAACTAAATTGATTATATAAAATGTTTCAAATTGGGTCTTACTAATTTTCAACAATCACTCTAGGATTTGTCCATCACCTAGAATAACTACTAACAAATTCAAGCATCAAGGGAACACTACAAAATAAATAGGGAGTTGGAGGGGAAAAACACAAAAATAAAACATAGTGAAAGTAAACACATAATGAAAATAAATATATCTAATATATACATTAACATCCATGCTTAGATTACTTGAAGACTACACTAGAGGGGACAACTAAGAAATAGTGTTTCAGGAACTACCTATTTGCTAGAAGTAGTAGCTCTTTGCCCTTGAGATCTTTGAGATAGAAGGTATTTTAACCTAGGATTTAGGATATTTAGTATAGACCAATCTAAATGGGATCAAATTTTGAATGTTGTCCTTTCTTATTATGAGCCTCATCCCACATTAAGACCAGGTTGAAGATTTTGAAGGTCTTGATCTTTACTCTCTTATTGAATCACCTTTTGACTATATCTTGGTGTTTGTTAAAGCTTAATAAAGATTTATCCTAATACTCTTATAAATGAATCAAGTTAAGGAGTTTAGAATAAATCTTATTATCTATTTCTGTTAATTTTTATATGAACTTATAAGTTATTAGATTTATCATGACCAAAAATATTAGCTCCAATCCATAAACTAGAAGGAAAGGAGAGATTTTGAGGGCTTTTTTATACCTAGTACAGTCTTCCCATAGGGTGAACTTTATTAATGCATGCCATTATTAGTGATTTTATCCTTTTAATTTATTAATGGAATTAATAAAATTCATGTTAATTTATTTTATAATTCTTTGAAGGATATTCCATTCCACTTATTGAGAAGGAGTCTTCCATTTAGAAAGCAAGTGGACGAGGTAAAATTGTGGTGTAGTTGATAAAGGAAGTTTAAGTGAACTTGGAAGAAATTGTTATTGGTACACTTATTTATGAGGGGATACACAATTCAACCTTCAATAATCAACAATAAGATGACATTAAATACATCCTTTATGATATTCTAGTTTCCCTTTCTTGAGGAGTGTGAAAGTGTAGCATTTGTTCAACTTGCATCAGCTACAAGACAAGGAAACTTAGAAGAGAGACAAGCTAACCAAATTATGATGATAAATGAAGGAGTTTAAAATGGTCTATTAAAAGTGGTATAATATTTATTATAGTTATATTAGCATGACTAAGGAGATATGGTTCCTAAATCTACATCAAATTGTGTTGTGCATACCCCTACATCAGCCTCTATGAAGTATGAAATTATAAGCAAATTGAAGCTAGGTCAAAACCAATCAATGGACTTGTTTGAGATCATCAAATCATGATAATATATTTTTGATGATGATTGATTTAAAATTGAGAAATATTTTCCCATCAAATAAGAGGAAGATAACCTTCTAACCATGCCATCCCTAAATCTTGTCCCACTTGAAAATGACTTGTTTGAGGTTCTTAAACATGTTTTTCAGCTCCTCCTTCCATTTGTAGATGCCTAATCATACTTGGTTAATGAAACTAAATTATAATGGCCTCAATTGGTCAGGAAGCAAGACCCATATATCTTAGAGGTTAACCCTACAAGTGTGCTATAAGAGTCACATCAAACTATCCATCTTGATCAGGATCAACCCATTAATAAGGCAAATTTGACATTGTTCATGCAAAGTAGATAAGTGTGGGATGAGTATTATTGGTTTATTGACTCACACATATATATATTATGCACCTAAAAATGGAGCAATAAGATCAAATTTATCTCTTAAGAGGATATGATCATGTTAATGTCTCTAGCTACAAGTGTAAGTCCTCATTCAATGAGAAATACCTAATTGAACTCTAGTAAATATGTGAAAATCAAAACTCATGGTGCCATGGTGATCAAAGAAGCTTTCCATTTGATTATAGAGGAGAAAAATTTTTGGTTTTAGGTTAGTTATTCCTAATATGTTGTTATATTGATTTAAATAAGTGTGTCAACATAAACATGGTGTAGTTAGTTGCCTTAGTTATTTTAGTGTCTTGTCTTGTTACTTCTTATGTGTTAGGTTTTATTTTATTTGGTGTCTTTATTATGTATTGTGAGTTTTTGTAGTCTTAGAGGAGTTATAAGGTGCTAGATATGATTGGCAGTTAAATAATATGGTCATCCAAGTCAAGATGCCATGTATGATTCATATCATTATCATGGAGAGTTAGTGGGTTACCTTGACCATTAGGGTAGTCAACCCCTTGGATTCACCAAAGATGTTGACAATTTGGCCTCCTAGGCCAAATGTCAACCCTTGCAATAAAAAAAATTCTTGATAACCCCTCTAATCTTGTCCATGGTGTCTAAAACTTGTCATGATCTCTTAAATGCTCTTTGAAAAACATTTTAACATTGATTAAGGTGTCATAATTTATGTTATTCATTTATTACAAAGAAAATAATATGTCATAGTTGTTTTGAGGTCTTTTGGTTGATGCACTAAGTGATCATAGTGGTCCTTGAGTGAGGGAAAAAGTGTCAAGTGTCTTATGAAGTCTAGAGATGGATTAAACCCTATTTGATAAAAAGTGGATCTTTATTAGAAGTTAAGGTAATTTAAAAAGTTTAAAGTTTATGGTTCTCATGGTTTAAGGATTATTTTAAATCATTCCTTGAGAAGAGACCCTACTAGCAAGATGGAGAAGATGTCTGAACCTTGTCTAAGTCAAAACATGAGGTTTGAGCTATATTTAAGGTTATTTTATATGGTATACTCATTCAAGCTTATTCTAAGAATTGATTCACCTTTTGAAGTCATCAAATGACCTTAAAACATGCTATATAAGTCATATTGATTTGTGAAACTTTGTAAGAGGGTATGTTTAACTCTTCCCATCATCCTCTTTGGTAGCTCAAAGAAGTTTTTAGGTTTGTGCTCAGTTTGTATAAGAGAGAGAAGATGAGGGTTAAATATCATGGGAAGAGGAGGGGGTTATAATTTATTTACAATCCTAGGAATTGGTTTCAATATTAAACCCATTTTATTTATGAACAAACATTTATAAGTTAATCATGTTAAATTTTCTTCTTCATCTATGTACGCATTATATTTTTTTATAGTTTTAGTGTAATTTTTGGTAGTTTAATGAAATTAGTGATTATGTAGGTCCTCTACATGCCCAAAAGTTCCTCTCATTATATTCCCCACCCTTGGTTCACATGTGTGAGCCTTAGAGAACAAAAAATCTGAATATTATTACTTATGTAGGTTGTAAATAAGTTTCTCTTGGTTCCAGAGCATTCCATGCACAAAATAGAAGTGTGTGATGGTTTTAAGTTAGATAATAGGTTATATAGAGTCCATTAAAATATTATCTAACTCCCACACTCATATAATCCACCAAGTGACAACTCCATCAATCTCTGTCTTAAGGTGATTATCATATGTGTGTTATGTGATCTCATGGCAAGAATGAACAAGGTGTCATTATAGTGGCTATAGAGAACTATTAGGTCAAGTCAAAATACACATAATATCCTTCACTATATGGTAAATAATATTTATATTACCATCAATACCTCACTACCATATGTTTAATCAAATTCATATATTTAATCCTTGAAATATAAATCCTCATCTAGGCACCTACAGGCCTTTGTGCAGGCTAAGAAGATGCAGTGTTGACTGAAGAAGACATATGAGGAAGGTGTTGAAGACATTAAGTAATATTTAATAGTCATAAGAAATATAATTAAACATGGGATATGGATATATCAGGTTAAAACAAGGATCAATAGTCATAAATCAACTCTTCCTAAGAAGACAACTCAGTCAAGGCTTGCACACATAAAGTTGTATTGTCAAGTTCAAGATATCTTGATGGATTATTGACTAATGAGATGGAATATTAAAAACATTCAGAATACATAAGGAGTAATAATAATAAAATAATAATTATGTATGTATTTATTAGTTTTATATAGATACCAAATACACTAAACTCACTACAAGAGGAAACAAGCTCAGTCAAAACCCCTTTGAGCACACTCAGAATTGTGACTGCAAACTTAAGGAACATTAAAAGTGTGATGAAGATAAATAGGTTTATAAGGTAAATATTATTAATTAGGATTCATACAATTTTTTTGAGATTAAATAAATAAATGAAACACCATCCTACCTCTCACCTTCTCACTCACAATCAGGGGCCTATAACTACAACCTACAGGCCTTAACGTAGGTGTAGAGAAAGTTGAACATGGATTTTTTTTTAAGGTGAGATAAGGTGTGGGAATAATAAAATAAAAATGTTAATATTATTCAAAACTTCATATTATATATTAAATTTATGGATAAGTAAGTAGGTTTCTATGGAGAAGAGGCCAACCACACCCACACAGTCTAAGCAGGCTTAATTTCTACCTACAAGCAGAGTTACTAGTAGGAAGTGAAAGTGTAGGACCTTAGATTGATATTTAAGAATAAATTTAAAATATAGGTCCCTAAAATTTCCCATAAAATGACATCATTTTTCCCCCATTTATATATCTTAGTCATTGAGGTAAAGGATCCTATTGACCTAGACATCCCTATTATGCGTAAATAGGCCTATGCATATGAACTAGGTAATTTTTGCTTGTTTGAAGGTTAGTTAAGGTTTGAAACCACATAATAATGTAGCGATAAGAGATATAACAATGTTTTATAATTTTAAGGGCCTAAAATTTAGGAATGAAGACATCTAAACCCAGTACTTAGGGTTACATAGGCCTAACTTCTCACAAAACCTAGGTCTGACTGTAGGAGAACATAACGATATGTAGGGAAAAAAATTAAAAGTATTATTATAAAAATAATTATACCAACTCATTATGGAATTTTTAATTATATCCAACCCCATAATTATTATATATAGAGGTACACATGTCCTACTTATACCTCTAGCACCAACTAGTTCAAGCACTTGGCATGGATAATGAGAAATATGGTAGGCCTTCATGAGAAAGGGACTATGATAATTGTATAGGTAATTAGAGTCAAGTAAAAAAAATGTGGATATAAGGTATATAAATGTGATATGATTATTTTTGGTCCATTAATACACCTATAGGTACATCAAAGTCATGAGAATTAGTTTAGGCCTACAAGGCCTAAATCCATTCTTGAGTTCTCAAGTCACCACCTCCGTCTTGGTGACAAATACAACCCTCAAGAATAATTAAGGCCATAATAATGTGTTTAATTATGTTTTAGACCATGATAAGGATGTTTTAGATAGGAAAAATAAACAAAGTGGAAAATTTTATCTTAACACCTAGCTCAAATTACATTACACCTAGTCTACCACTTTAAGCTACCACTTTTAACACTCACATATTGCATCATAGAGGGCTCAAAATTAGGGATATTAGGTGGAGATGGAAACCCATATTACATAAAAATCCATGGAATAAATATTTGGGTTAAGGATCCTATCTATATGAATCATCACTAAGATTGAAACTAGGCTCAAAAAACTTGTAAGGAGTATGAGGTTTTCCAACTTGTACTCATATATCTCTATAAAAGATTCATGGGACATAAATATTTTCAATATATTTGAGGGGATATGTAGGCTAAATGTTCATTATAATAATTTTTTATTTTGAGGTGTACATTATAAACTATTACTAAGATGTTGGACCTTAAAAACCCTTATTAAACCCTAAGATAAACCTGATGGAATAAATCATGAGATATATTCATCAAGATTCAATGAAATGGATTTATAAACACTTATATCACATATTACACTTAAAGGATACCTTATCTATGGTACTAATCTATATGAACTATTGTATGAATTTTTAGAAACTATGTTTTTACAAATATTTGAGTAGAAAATAAGGTATAAGACTTGGTCAAAGTTTGTCAATCATTGGAGGAGTTAATATGGGACTTTTTTCACCTCTCCAAATCATGAAAAACTTTCAATTTTTATTTAAAGTTTTCATATAGATTTGTGCCAAATATGTAATCTATAAAGGCTAGTACAAGGTGACCTAATCACCTACCTAGGTAGGGTTACAAATGTATAATATTTATAAAGGCCTAATTCATGGTGTGGTGTGGTTTTAGGGACTTGAAACATGATAAATCACCAATATTTAAGGCCATACTTAGGTTTTATGGCCATCCAAATTGGTGACACTAAGCCACTAGGCCTAATAACCCAAGTGGCATACCTACTCAAACAAGAGGACTAATGGCATAGAGGGGATGATAGTAGGGTAAATTTATGGTAATTACACCATGGTAATTTATGAATAAAGATAATAAGGCTCAAAATCCATGGCCACTATGGAGGATTTGGGTAGTTTCTTAAACTTAGTGGGAAGATAGGCTACTAGATGCTTCATGGGGAACTTAATTGAGCCACTTTAATGTTTATAACTATAAAAGGAGAGATGTTTGACCATATTTATGTGTGTAAATGCCTTTAAATTGTCAACCAATTCTACACTAACCTCCATAACTCTACCTCAATGCCTAAAGGGCCCAATTAAGACCACTAATTAGTAGATAAATGCATGTAGAGAGCATGGGGATTGTTATGGTTACTTGTAACTAATTATTAAGTCATGATGGTCATTCATCATCTCTTATTCATCTTTCTATGCCACATTATCTTATCTTTCTTGATCATTATTCTATTTATTGAGGCCTTAAGTCTATTATACACATCCCTCACTTGGGTATGAGGAAACTCTACCAAGATTTGCACTTTGTAAACCTGTTGGACTAATAAATGAACTATTTAAACTCTTTCATGTTGGAATTTAGTGTGTTGTTTTCATGTATATATGCATATGTGTCAAGTTTCTCTCCCATTATCGATCTTTATCTCACCTAGATGTTAGTAGGTGTTCTATGCAAGTCACATGATGTGTAAAAGGTGTTGGTGATTGAGATTGAAGTGGAATCTAACTAGTAAGTGTCTAATATCAGGCATCCCTTTCATGTCTCTCATGTACTAACCACCTAACATAACCTCCATGTGAAACAATATTGCATAGGATCTCTTGGAGATAGTAGTTTAGTTATTTATCTAGTTTATTTGTATTATTTAAGGTAAATAGAATGGATAATGATATTGGTGAATTACCTCTAGTAGTATAGGTTTCCTTTTCATGCATCCATTCTATCCCTTTTCACCAAAAAAATTAGTAGGTCTTATTGATTTTGTGCTATAAAAAATGTACCAAGGGATCTATCCCCATAATCTAGATTTTTATCCTAGTCATAGGTCACTCATAGTCTTGGTCTAATCCCATGTTACCCCAAACATGGAGGTAGGCCTAAAAAACCTACTCCTAGGGTGCATTTTTGAGTGTTTATATAAACCACATAGGAAAAGCTAAAGGTTTGAAGGAGAGTGTCTCATAGACCATGTCCATAAAGTATCTCATCATATATAAAATACTTTTAGTTTATGCATCCATGATGGCATTGACCAACTTGAAGTTAATTAGTCCTCTCATGTCTAGGAATTTCAAACATGTGAGGATCATATGGAGGATGGGCACCCATAGTTTGTTAATATACAAGTAGTCTTGGACCTAAAATAATTGATTCAATAAAATCATGCCTACTTGAATTTCCTCCTAGAAGATGTAGGTTGTGTATACATTTATGTCCTCCTTGTTGACCCATTTAGCATTCTATTTCTTAGCCTAATCTTGGAGGACATCATATATTTGGTAGGTCTCCATCTATGCCTTCACTTTTATTGTATCATAAGAGAATGTGTAATTCAAGAGGGAGTAATAATCCTTGTATTCATTTATAGAGATATTGGAAATCTAGTGCTGAGATTTGGGTGAGCACACCTAGTCATATACCCCATCCTCAAATTGAATATCAGTGAGAAGGAGGTTACCAAACAAGTTAGTGTATGGAAATAGATTTGGCTTTGTCACATCTTTATGAATTCTACATTTCTTATATAACTAAAGGACATCATTAAATTTTACTTGTTGGTCATCATCAGATATTAAGTCTATAGGAACCTACTTGACTCCTTTGATTATCTCATTATAATACTTTAACTTGGTCAAGCCATCTAGGAATATGGTATCCTGGTACTTAGACTCAACCTTTGGGTTTGAAGAGCATGTGACCATTATAACAAGATGGAAGAACAAATAGGGAGGCTATGAGTGTTGAAGGCATGAAACATAAGAACACTCTATAAGAATTTGAAAGCTAAGGGTTGGAGTTCTCTTGAAGGTATGTAGTGGTAATCATTAGTGGTATTTCCTTAGGATCTTATAAATACATGCACACAACCCCCTATATAAATGGTGTTTATTAGATCACTTATTTTTAATTTAAATTTGATTTGGTGGTTGGATTTCCTTTCTTTAATTCTAAATCTAGAGTTAAATTTGGAGCCCATGATGTTCCACTACTAGCATATTTAATAATGGTGATGGGATGTTTTAGAGTTGTCTTATTAGGCTTGACACTCTATTTCATTAATTCCCAATGTGTGATAGGCACACAATCACATCCCTTAGATGAATCCTGGTTAACTCCTATTATATGACATGTGTCTTCTACTCATTAGTGCTCCCATTAATGGTTATTACTAAGGCACACATTCATATTCTATGTCATACCCTTAGAAAGGGTAAGGTGCCACTTAAGGACATGTGACACATCTTGATTGGTTTTCTAGCCTCATATGGACCCCATTTTGACCTTTATATGGCCTTATGTGGCCATCAATTCATCTAATTTAATTAAAAATGTGGTGCCTTCTAATTAGGCCAAGTTACCCTAGGTTCTAACATCTCTAATAGGTTGGAGGACTAGCCATTTTAATAACTTGGTGACATACAACCTTATGATTATTCCTAGCTCTCCTAGGCTCTAAGATATCTAACATTTTTAGGGACTATCCTCTTTAACAACTTGATGATATGGAACCTTATGATTAGGTTGGGCTCTTATAGGCTCTAAAATCTTTGATAGGTTTAGGGACTAGTTGATCTAATAACTTGGAAATGTGGTACCTTTTGATTAAGATAGGCCCTTTTTAGCTTTGATATCTCTAATAGTTTTAGGGACAAGCCACTCTGACAACTCCCAAATATGGCACCTTTTGATTAGGCTAGGATACCCTTAGATCTGACATCTTTGGCAAGTCTAGGGATTGATTGCTCTAACAACTTAATGATGTGGTACCTTCTAATTAGGCTAGGCTCTCTAGAATTTTGACATCTCTAATAGGTTTGGGGATTGGTCACTCTGATAACTCAATAATGCAGCACCTTTTGATTATGTTGGGATCTCTTAAGATTTGACATCTCTAATAGGTCTAAGGATTAGTTAATTTAACAAATTAGTGATGTGGTACCTTTTGATTAGGCCAAGCTCTCTCAAGATATGACAGTTTTGACAGGTTTAGGTACTAGCCACTCTGACAACTTGGTGACATGGTAACTTTTGAATAGGCTAGGATCTCCTAAGTTTTGACATCTCTAATAGGTCTGGGGACTAGCTACTCTGACAACTCGACAATGTGAAACCTTTTTATTAGGTCAAGATCTCCTAGGCTTTCTTACTAAATCCACAAAAAGACCAAGTAAGAATTGAAAAGATATGAAATACATTTAATAATTACTTATGAATCAATAATATTTTTATTTAATGCAAAGGGTGATGGGTATGTTTATCTATGAGAGGAATGATACTCTGGGAACTTCCATCAAAAGTGGATCTACAATGTTAGCACCCTAATCCATAAAATAACAAGTATACCTTATTCATAAAAATAAATAATTCTTGTTGTTTCTTTGGAAATTGGGATGACAAAACATTCAAAGGATTTAAGTTATGCAAAACCATCAAGAAAAAATAAAGGACCCTATATATCTAGTTCATGGGATTTTAAAAATGGGGTCCCCCATTTCGAAGAAGTGGGGGCGTGTTGGCCACAATATGACTATTATTAAAAATATTGATGATGATTATTGTCCACACCTCAAGATTTATATAAATAATTGGGACACATTTTTTAGTCTTACATGCCTATAATAGTTAGGACATGATAAAAATGAGTTAAAATAATGTCCACTCTTTCCAAAACCCTTGGAAACATTATGCTACCAATAACATGTGAACCAAAAGTGGTCTATACAACCATATGGGTAATGAACCAAAAACAAGATTTAGCCTTTAATTTTATTAGCAATGGTTTGCCAACATGATTGAAAATGTGATATATATATATATATATATATATATATATATATATATATATATATATATATATGAATCTCATTTTACAATTTTGTGATATATATTTGTATTCCCCATGATGGATATAAAGATAAACCCATAAAAATAATTATCGATACCAAATAACCATAAAACATCAAAGCTTTGGCAATGATAAAACATAAACGAAGGTGGAAAACAAATTATCCATTTATTAGTACTTTATATATTGAGTTAGAGGATTCATGTAACTATTTATTTCACATGTAAATGTTCCATAAATCTAAAAATAATTAAAATTCACACACACACACACACACACACACACACACACACACACACACACACACACACACACACACACACATATATATATATATATTCCAATAAAATATAAAAACATTCAAATAAATCAAAAATATAAAACTTATTCATCATACACATGTTTACTAGCTCCTTGGCATCTATATTGTTTAATTTATGTTAGTAGAGAGTGTGACCTAAGATAACAATAGAGGGGATGTTAGTCTTGTGTTAGTCTCATAAAAAAATGAAATAAACATACTAAAATCCTAACAACTCTATCATAAACACTAGGGAGAGCTTAGGTAACAAGACAACATATGAAAACATAACCAAAACATAAAATAATACACTCTTTTGCCTTCCTTTGCACTAATAAATGGATTTCTTGGCTTGTGCATCAATAAATCTTCATCATTGTAGCTTGCTTGGCTTCACCTTTCCTTGGCACCTTGAATTGTGATTGCTTGACTTAATATTTGAGCATGGTAACATTACTTATCTAAGGCTTATGGAGTAGATCCTACATAATAACTCTACAATATCCAAGCTTAGAAATTGATGGGTATGGCCTTGTATTTATAGCCTCAAGAATTAACTCTCACCCAAGGTGAGTTAAGGTTGAGTTTAAACATGGAATGGGTTTAACCTAACACTAAGTGAGTTGAGATTAACTCTAGTTGAGTTAATATTTATCATGTAATTATGATTTTAAATTACTTGGAATGGCTTTCAAATTAGATATTTTATGATATTTTCAAAGATCTTGACAATTCATAAAGGCAATGATGAAAAGGCTTGATATTTTGATTTTTGGAATTTTTATGTTTAGATATTCATTAATTGTAATGGATAATTAAACTAGGCATTTAATCTTGTTTAATTTATTAATTGATTTTTATTAATATTTTTTCTCTTTCAAAATTTAACCAGTGCCTTGATTAATTATTCCATAGGCCAAATTGACAGTTATTATGTCGTAAGGTGATTAGGGATGAATCTGTGAGAGGTTATTATTGCATGTAGACTAGTATCCCAAATAGGGATGCCTCAACACAATTTTGAGCTTCGATAAATAATGCGTGGACAAATTTATGATGTTTAATGATTCTTAGGATTAATTTTCAATTGTTATTAAGAATCAATCTGAAGTCCATTTGGAATCTTGTTGATTCTAGTTTTGGATGTCTACAGTTTACCCCTATTTAGGAAGACATTTTAATCTATAGACATAATAACATATTATCAAAGAATAAAAATCTCATTAAGAAGGAAATAAGATAATGATTTGAAAAATATGATCCAAATAACATTTGATAATCCTATAATGATTCCCCCTCGAGGGAATGGTCAACACATAATATTTATGGATGGTCCCTTGAAAAGAAGAAAGAAGAAGAATGAAATTAACCCATGGGTGAGATTAATCCAATCGAGATCATGCATGTATTCATTTATTTAAAAATTATTAATCTGAAAAAAGGTGGTTATAATAAAAAAAATTGAGACATTGATTTTCCCTAAGGTGGTTATAATCAATGGCACAAGCACATGCCCTAGTAGGAAATATGAGCCAAAATAATGATTTTCCCATAGGAGGTTATAATCATTAAAATAATCTAGATTGAATAATAATTTTTGGTTGTACCCCAGTAGGGAAAATTGATAAGCATAACTCAAAGATATAACCTATTATACATATTAAATATGAGTGGGTGTAAATGTAGATGTGATGGTCTAATGAATAAAGAAGATACAAAAAAAGGGCACACAAGGATGTACAAAGTGATGAAAGAGATGATTGGAAGAATAAAGTTGGATGATTTGACTTGAGATACATTATGTATCCAAGCATTGCCTGCATATTCAAAAGGTACCTTAGGCCAATGTAGTTCACCTAAATGTGGGAGAAAATGGAATGAGGAATAGAACATAATAATAAGAATTGATCAATGTGAATGATTCAATTTTACCTACCAATGTGGATATTATCATCCTTATTAGCATTTATATAATCATAAGGGTAAATGGGTTGATTTGATCAATAAGGTGCAAGGATTTTCCAAGGTGACCAATGAGAAGTTTATGTGGCATCATTGCTTATAAGATTTTTTGATCTAATTTTTGTTTTAGCACATGATTATTTGCATCATGATATAAAACACCATGATAACATAGTCAAAATATGCATAAAACTAACTCTCAATCTAATAAAAATTTGAAACTAATGCACCAATGATAAAAAACATGATGACAATATTGACGTATGAATATGGATAGACTTAAGAATAAGGTGAAATTAATCACCAAATGAACACATATAGATTGAGTCAAAGACAACAATAAAATTAAAAAAAATAGGCAAACAAATAAACAAATATCTAAGTAAATAAACACATAGAAAGCCTATAATTAAAAGCAATAGAAAACATCATGTTGTTAACTAAGTCAATATATACATTTAAAATCTCAATGGAAAGATAAAGAGGTGGTGCCCCCAAGCAAGGATACATGCAAAGTGGAGGTCACAGCCCCAATGGTAGTTGAATATATTAGAATGATCAATATATTTCCCTAGTAGGGAGGATTAAGGATGACTGATGAGGTTTAGATAGGACAAATGTTTTAGTATTTTTGAGGCTATATATCTCTTTAGGAGATGGTAAGTTGATTTTTAATTTTTAGGATTTTGAAATGTTTCTAAATGTTTTAGAATTTTTTGGGTAGCTTAACTCATTAGATATTGAAAATATACAACTCAGAAAATGTTGAGAGCATTGTCTTAGGTTATTTTCAAAATGGTGAGAGCATATGGAAAGGGTGGATAGAGCTGAAATCAACTAAAATTGAGCATTTCCTATATCATCCCATAAAGACCTCAAGTCACGTAGGGATACCTACACAAAAGGTAGTTAGATCCGACTAGCTAGCATCAAGTTTGAAAATTTTTGAAAATGATAAGGCAAATGATAATAGTAAGGGTGAGGTGATGCAGTAATGCATGGTAAAGGTGTTATTCCTAATTTACCCATAGGTGGTTATAATTAGTAACATAAGGTGAAATATTGATTGACCAAAGGAAGTTATAATTAATAACACTAGTCAAGTGTAAATGAAATATGTAACTTATAGATCTGTTATCATACTACTTTCATATACTTCTATTTGAACATGAAATTCTAAATCTATTAAAACTAGATTAGAATCCTTCATAGAAAGTGACAAAAAAAACAATAGAATCAAGGTCAAAAGGGTTATGTAGGGAATTTAAAAACAATTTTGGTCAATAGTGTTGGTATAGGGTACAACATAAAGAGATGATAGGATGGTAATTGGATATAATGGTAATAAGGTTACCCCCAAGTGATAAGGTAAATGGTAGGGTATGAAATAATGGAAAGGTCAAGGCAAGGCGAATGGAAAATGAAAATAGAAAAAGTAAATGGCAAGGCAAAAGTATGTTTCTAAAAAGTTAAATGTCTCTATTATTCCCTTTGATGTGGAAATGTGCATTTTGATTAACATATGATATAACTAGAATAGTCAATCATGTAAATTTCTAGCCCACACCTTTCCTAAATAGTTACTCTATCAAGAACCTACTACAAATTTGGACTCCAATAATGTTGTTGTGATCTTCTTTGGTAATTGATTATGTTTATATCAAACATCAAGATAAGATGTATTTATAGATTCTATAAAGGAAAGTGTAGCTATGGATGGTAAATATGGATAAATTATGGCTGATAGGTCTGATTTGGTGATGGAGATATGGATAATGGAATGTATAATGGTTGGACAACAAATGAAGATCAATATTTGTAGGCACACATAATGTTGTTGATTCTGAATTCAACACAATTTTGGTTATGGTAGGGTGGAAGACCTCTAAATATACTCTTGATACAAGCATCATATTTTTATAGTGTTTGGACCTGAGAGTAGCTGCCATCTGATTATGTTGTAGATTAGAAGCTTTATTGATGTCATATTTGATAATGTCTTCATCAAGTAGTGAATAATAATTATGATAAACTATTCTCTCTTCTAAAAGGTTGTCACCAATGAATTTATCTTGATTAGCCCATAGTGCATTTGAGAAGGTTTCATTAAAGACTATTGACTTTTGAATTTGATTGTCTTCTAGTGCCTTATATAAGATTTCACTAGAAGATGTTGAGTTCAAACTTTGATTATCCCCTAACACCTATGAAAAGGTTTCACTAAGAGATTTTTATTATTATATATGAATGTGGTCTTAGTTTCCCTAATATTCTACAACTAATATGTTACCATAGATGCAATTTAATAAGATTTACTTATGTAGGTCATAATCAAAACTTGTGGAAGGTGGAATGTCAATATAATGGCTATATTGGGTGGTGTTAATGGCATGTGGAATGTGAATGGAATGGAAAAAGGAAACACTATCATCATAAAATATACTAGAAGAACTTGTGTCGATGCTAAAGAAATAATCCTCAAAAACCATGGAAGGATCACAAATGTATTCAAATTGATCTACAAAGCATGTGTAACCAATATTGTAAAAACCATGAACATATTCTAATTTTGAAGTTGAGTCTAACTCATGGGACTCTAAATCTAATGCTGATACTAGCATTGATTCTGATTCTAAAGCTAAATTTTATGTTGGTTCAAGAATAAAACCTTACTCTAATGTTGATTCTTCATTAGATGTAAATGCTACTATAATGATGTCTTTTTTAATGTTTGATATTAGACAAGTAATGAACTGTGATGGCATAATTTGCTCCATAGAGACTAGTTTGTCAAAGTGAGACTCCTTAACAAGGGATAAAAGGTCAAGAGACAACTCCATAAAGACTAGCTTGTCAAAGGGATGCTTTTAAAAAATAGGACAAAGGTTGAGATAATTATTTGCCTAAAGTTAGTTATAATCATTAAGAAGTGACTCAACAAAGACTAGATTGTTATAGTGAGACTCCTTGACAATAATAATAGTATCAAAAGGTGATTCATCATAGGTTAACTTATCCCAAATATGTGTTTCAATAAAAATATAGTGGATTAGTTGGTTATCTTGGCCTTGGTTTATAAGTAGATTTAAAATAATAGTTTTGAACACATCTTGGTCTTCAAATGATTACCTTTGTTAGATAGGTACTAATTAGCTCTATTGTGGCTTGAAGATTGTCATCAATTTTCTAAAGTGGGGGATGGGTAACAATGAATTAAGAATGGATGGAAATTGGATAATGAACTATTTTTAAATAGGCTCATCTAATATGGGATTAACAAAGACTAGTTGTTATTCTAGGATGGTAACTATGACCCATCTAGTCACAATTGCACAACCTTGTTGGGATAATGAACTACCATACTTAGAAGGGCCTGGAATGGGAATGGTAGAGAATTGTAAATATTTCTTTCTATCATGATCCAAAGGATGAAGTGTTGGAATGGTAATGGTATGGAATTGTGAAGCTTAGTTGCTATCATGATCCAAAGGATGAGGTCCTAGTATAGTAATGGTAGGGTATTTTGAAGCTTGTTAGTTATCACAAGCCAAAAGATGAGGTCCTAGAATGGTAATGGTGGGGAATTTTGGATATTTTTTTTCATGTATACTTAAGGAGGGATAATGATATAGGTATGGGATTTAGTACCATTATCATTGAAAGGGCAAACTTGGTACATTAATTAACCTAAAGAAGGTGTCACTATATATTGTGCTCAAGGATATTGGCTTTGTTCTCTAGATTGAGTATTGTAATGAGGATAAGGATAAATTTCACATCTACATCATCATCAAAGGGGTATTAAAAAAAAAATTATCTTGTGTAACCATGTTATCATAACCTAAATTGTACATGGCTTCACTATAAGTATAACAAGACATATCCAAGTCAATGATGAACATTTCACAATAAAGGTCTAGATTTATATAAACTATTTAAAACGAGGTAAAAAAGGATAATTGGTCCAAACATAACTTGGTATAAATAATGGATTTGTATCTCCAAAAAGTTCTATGCTAAAACTTGGTCTAAAATAGTCTAACGTCAAATATCTTACACAAAATGATCAAGTGGATGAATAAAACATGAAATGCCAAATTTAGGTATAAAATGTTTCCAAAAATTCTAATATAGGTCTAAAGAAACAAAAGTTTCTAGGTATTTTGGAAAATAAGGCATAAAATCTAGTCTCAAAATAGGCATTGTTAGGACTTTTGGAAAAGGCACAAAAGCTAGACTTTAAACAAAATGAAGTGTAAAAGGAAAGAGATTTAATCTAACAAAATTTAAACACTTTGACACAAACTAGGCATTTGGATTTAAACACAAACTTGATCATTTGGCATAATACATGAAAACTTAGGCATATGGAAGATAGACTACTTCCCCCAAATTTAGGTAAAAAAATATTTTTTTAAAATCTAGTAAGGAATTAACCTAAGTTACATAACCCAAAAGTGAAATGTAAATGTCTAGGCCAAAATTACATGAGTCATAGTTATACACCAATTAATATTTGGATTTGAAATCATCAAGGCTAAATTTAAACTTGATTTATGAGATTAGGCTTCTCAAAATAGACAAAAATCTAGACAAGAATTATTGTCATGACAGTATGAGGCATATATCCCAAAAGGTACACATGGTTTAAAATTAAAATTTTGGACATAAGGAAACAAGTATTTGAGATTATTCAAGAAATTTAATGACATTATCATGATGTAAATATATGGAAAACAATTTTGTTTGAAGACTTAAAGGCACAAAACTTGGAATGAATTGGGTAGCATAATGACACCCTTTCCAATCAAGTGGCACACACATAAAAGTTTGTCAAAACACTAAGGCAAATGTATGGTGTCAAATGGATAGAATAATGCCTTTTAAAATAAAGGAGTGATGTATAAAAAAGACTCATTTTCGACATGGTATGAAAAATATATTTTTCTAACTCAAAATAATGGAAGAAAGGATAAAATGACACAAACATCTAAGTGTAATGTCCTAAATCCTAAAACTAACAATGTTGCATATTACTATTGAATTTCATCAATATACTCACTCTTGAGAGGATTTTAATCTGTTAATCCAAAAAGTAAAAGTAAAAGTAAAAGTAGGGTTTTTAGGCCCCCTCTTCTCTCAAGAGTTTTTAATATGACATGGAACTTTGGGTTACTCACCTTGCATCAACAATATATCCATAACAAGTGGGGTTATTATAAACTATCAATTTTCATTCATTTATAGATGGTCCCAAGTGTGGTTAACACTAGAGATGCAATCATGTCATTAATATCCACATTAACTAACTTGTTGTGAAAAGGTCTTGTCTTTTTCACAACCACTAAATCTATCAATTGCATAGTGTATTGTGATGTCTGAGTTGCCCCTACATTCCAAGGCCGAGTACCATTAATGGAGCTTGTTTTATCCAATCAAAGAAAGTGTCCTAGTGGGTCACCCTAAATTCACAAACCCAACTATTTTGTGGGGTTGAAATGATGCTATGAGATGAAATATTAGGTCAATGCTTCCTTAGAGAACTTGTGAAGAGGTGATAAACTCCCACCCACAAGCCAAAATGCATAAAATAAAGACAAATGGAAGGAATTTTAGGTGTTCGGGTTGGGGTCACCCAAATCATACATATTCTAGGGAGGAACTCAATGACTTTCCTTCCATGCTTTTGGACTAAAGTGATAAAATGCAAAGAATTAGTATTTTTTATCACTCAAGTTACCTAAAGCAGATAGGGAGAGAGCATACACATGTCACTCATCTTGATAAACAAGCACCTTCAATAAACAAGCATAAAATGAAACTCTTACATGTATTTAACTAATGTGATAGTTAATTTTAATCACCAAAATCAAGTATGTAATGAAGTTTGATCCCTTTGGCATTTTTTTTTTGAAAAATTGCAAAAAAAATTAAAAAAAAACTAAAATATAGAAACAACTAAGTTCATTTTTAGCACCAAGTACAATGTGTGTAAGATGTAACCATGTTTAAACTTTGTTTTTTCCACCTCAAGACCTATAATTTTTTAGAGGTATTTCTTGCTTAGAATTACAAAATTAAGTGAGGAAACAACATTTCAAATTTAGCTCCCAAGTTTTTTTATTTTTGTCTTAGAGACTGATCATCATCAATTTGCACAAGGATTGATGTTGATCCACATAAATCAATGTTAATCAAGTAGACCATCAACATTTCCTTATAAATCATAGAAAAAACATAATATGTTTGGATAGAAAAAATGGTGAATAATATGATCTCAAAACCATAATATCTCATTGGATCCTATAATAAATTTATTAAACAAACAATATGTTGGGCCTCAAACACAAAATGAAAACCAAAAAACTCAAGTAAAACCCTCATTAGCTACATTCTTATCATGTTATATTTTTCACATAGGGATCATGGTTGATTCACGTAATTGAAATCAATCTAAAAAATTGGTGTCGATCCCTATAAATTCTTTAAAAATGGCATTGATCCCTGTAACTTATGAGTTGCTTAAAATAGAAAGAAGTAAAAACTTGAAACTTGATGATTTTTAAGCATCCATTATAAAAAATAAAAGTAGCATATTAATCTCCTTAGTTATATGGGATGCTTAGATCCCATCGGGCATTCCAACATGTGAACAAGGATTACAATAGAGGGGAGGTTAGTCTTGTGTTAGTCTCATAAAAAATTTGAAATAAACACTCTAAAATCCTAACACCTCTAGCCTAGACATTAGGGAGACCATAGGTAACAAGACAACATATGAAAACACAAATAAAACATAAAATAATACACTCTTTTACCTTGGAGTTTCAAAATGGCTTGTTGAATGGCTTGAACAGCTTGTGCATCAAGAAATCTTCATCAATGGAGCTTGTTGGCTTCACCTTTCCTTAGCACCTTGGCTTGTGATTGTTTGGCTTAAGATTTTGGAATGGTAACATTAATTATATGAGGTTTATGGAGTAAATCCTACATAATAACTCTAAAATATCCAAGTTTATAAATGAATGGGTATGGATTTGTATTTATAGCCTCAAGAATTAACTCTCAACCAAGGTGAGTTAAGGTTGAGTTTAAACATGGAATTCAAAATAACACTAGGTGAGTTGAGACTAACTCTAGTTGAGTTAATATTTGTCATGTAATTATGATTTTCAATTACTATGAATGGATCTAAAATAAGATTGTTTATGATATTTTTGAAGAGCTTGACAGCTCATAAAGGTAATGATGAAAAGGCTTGATATTTTGATTTTTGGAATTTCCATTTTTAGATATTCATTTATTTAAAATAGATAATTCAACTAGTCATTTAATCTTGTTTAATTTGTTAATTTATTTTTATTATAATTTTTTCTCTTTTAATATTTAATCAATTGCCCTGCTTAAATGTGTTCATAGGCCAAATTGATAGTTATTATGTCGCAAGGTGATTAAGGATGAATCCGTGATAGGTTATTGCTGTATAAAAGCTAGTTTCTCAAATATGGATTCCTAAAAATTATTATGAGATTTGATGAATGATGTGAAAATAAATTTTGGATATTCAATGATTCATAGGCTTAATTTTCAATGGTTGGTAGGAATCAATCTGAAGTCCATTCAGAAGCCAGTTGTGGCCAGTTTTGGATGTCTATAGATAGAATATCATTTCCTCTATATACACACATATATTTAATTCATACTTTAGTGTGATACATTCATACACCAAATCCATGATACATGCACATACAAATATTAGACCTTTCCTCTAACCATTTGACACACTACATTGGGTGAATTTTCTTCCTTGATCATGACTGATACATGTTATATTATTTTATGATAACTTTTACATTATTACATTGAGATTATATACTAATTCTTACACATTTTTATACTCATGCCATGTAATTGATATGTTATGATACATGGAATTTGTTTATAACACATATATGTAGGGACTAGCATGATATTCTTATGTTGGTTGCCTATATTACATTTATTCACATTGTCACTTGAGTGTAATTCTTATTATCTATTATCTTGATTTTGGACTATTTGAATGTGTTCCTTTATTTTAGGCACCTATGCTAATGATTTATATTTATTTATGTGTGGACATTTAAATATGTCCTCCATATGAGTGTGTGGAATTTTAACATGCCCATTTCTTTTGGTCTCCTTAGACCCCTTTTGTGTGACATTGAATGCTATTGTGTGTGTGATTAATTATTTTGTGATCTTGTATTATTATTTTATAGTCATGTACGTGATCTATATCATGCATATTATGGATTATTTTGATCACATACTTTAAGTTTCACACACACACACACACACACACACTTACACTTAGACATGTTACTCCTATATATTACATGATTCATACATAGATAATACAATTCTCTTATCCTTTTAAGGGAAGGTGATTAAAATATGCCATTATCTTCATGTCAATAGGTGAATATTAGTGGGGGAATGTCATAAACACATGACTCCACACTTACACAATTATAATAATTTGATATAATTTACATGATTCAAATATACATAGGTCAAAATATTATACATTTGGCACTAATTTTTACAAATTTAGGATAGAGTTTTTTAGATTTATGATATGTATTATACATAGTTGTAGAGTATAGGTTACATATTTAAAGGTAATTTATCTTGAGATACATTATATGTGTATATGCCATGCAAGTTCACTAAAAATTATAAATACATATTCAAAACATTTTACCAAGAAGCATTATTTTGAGAATTTATTATCCATAGTAATTATCTCCTTTGAGAAATGTGGTCAAGATTCAATTCCATTTAAGGCATTAGCACTACTCCCCTTTGTAGGTTAAGTTGGTTATACTAATTAACTTGCATTTATTATACACTCACTTGAGTTATGTGATTGAGATTTAGTGATCTCAATGGTTATGTCACAATTCACCCTTGTGCCAGATTGAGGGTATAATTACCCTATAATTTCCCTATTAAAATATCCAAGTTTTAGTTCTAAAACTCTCTCAACTCTAATGCTTCATAAGGGATCATATTTACCAAATAAAAGTACCAAGAGGCAATATGGTTCCATCAATATGCAGGTGTACTCGTTCCTTGCTCTCTTTATTTTTCATGTATTTCAAATATATAATTTTAGGTTAAATGAATTGATTTATACTATATCATACTCTTGGTTATGATTAATACACCAAAATCAAATTCACTAGGGCTCAAGCAAATGTAAAGTTGTTTTACACACCTAGATACTCATTTATTTCCTTTAAATTGGTAATTTCATCCTTATGCATTATTATATTAAATGAGGATGGGATGTAGACTAAAATTTAATTATATATATCATATTAGTATTTTAGACTTGAAAAATACCAATCTTAGTGATCTCAATGGTTATGTCACAATTCACCCTTGTGCCAGATTGAGGGTATAATTACCCTATAATTTCCCTATTAAAATATCCAAGGTTTAGTTCTAAAACTCTCTCAACTCTAATGCTTCATAAGGGATCATATTTACCAAATAAAAGTACCAAGAGGCAATATGGTTCCATCAATATGCAGGTGTACTCGTTCCTTGCTCTCTTTATTTTTCATGTATTTCAAATATATAATTTTAGGTTAAATGAATTGATTTATACTATATCATACTCCTGGTTATGATTAATACACCAAAATCAAATTCACTAGGGCTCAAGCAAATGTAAAGTTGTTTTACACACCTAGATACTCATTTATTTCCTTTAAATTGGTAATTTCATCCTTATGCATTATTATATTAAATGAGGATGGGATGTAGACTAAAATTTAATTATATATATCATATTAGTATTTTAGACTTGAAAAATACCAATCAAGGATCTACCCTTCTATTCTATACCTTTTTGCTACCAAAAGTCTCGCATTCACAATCACAATGTGCCTAACTATTTATTTTATGGTATAACCCTATAAATATGATGAATCAAATCACCTATACACTATACCATATTTAACATATGATCTATATCCTTTGTTTTAATCTACATACCTTTAATAATTTTCTATCATGTTAGACACTACCACCTAGATAAGGACAATAGTGTCAAAATTCCTTATCTAATGTATATACCTCAAAAGTCATCCAACATTCAAATATATTGAAATATATGGATTGGCATATTTATATTATTTAACCTTTCCATGAGATATTTTAAAAATTTGGGGTATAAATACAAATCAAATCCTACTCATTACCCATCTAGAAGATACCAAGAAATCACATGTTCAAGGTCATTCAATCAATTGGAAAACTAAGTTATACTACCCTATTGCTCCTTGTTTCTATATAAATCATAGGAGAAATCATGTTATAAGTATGAAGCATTAAAATAATTTACCATGAGTAATATTTATCAGTCTATAAGATAGATCATTTCATGCCTTTACATATATCATATGTCACCCTTGTGCACACACAAGCCCACACTTAAGGGAGAAATACATATGTTTGAGGCCCTCTTTAGATTAATGTATATGTAGGTAATGGTAATTGAAAAATGGGTCCTTGATTTTGTCTCAAATTCATGAGCCCACTAACCCATTTTTGAAAAGGTGACATGACATAAGGTAAATAACTAGGTTTTGAGTTATATACAATCATACAAAGTCTATTCACAGGATCCAAATATGTCAATAGAAATGTGAAAGTAAACCTAATAGGAACAAGTCATCACTTATGAATATATTGAATATTCCTTACTAGAAAAAAATTGTTGATCCATGAAAAAAATTGTTGATGTTGGTGTCCATGGGGTGATGGTAGATTTCAGGCCTCCAAATATAATATTTCTAGCCTCTAATGATAGGATCTTGAGGATCAATCTTATTATTTCTACACATTTACACCTTAGATATTCCTATACATTTTCAAACAAGATAAGTATTATATTTTATTTCTATTTTAATTATCATAATTCAAATTGGCATTGTGTTTTCTATAGTAGTTTTACAAATTCAATATATTGTGTTATCTAAACTAATTTAATTGGCCTAATTTAGAATAGTTTTATTCTTCCATTTGATTAAGATATTATAAACCTTTAACACTTATGAAATCCAAAACCATTAAAAGGGTTAAAAAATAAAATGTGCATCATCATAAGGCACAAGATTCATAATTTTATGGATTCAAACATCATTGATGTGGGAACACTTACAGACAATTCAAAGGCACAACCAAGTGAAATCAAGGAAATTGAAATATTTAGTGATACTTTTATTATGCATACATATAATAAGATAGTAGATATAATGGGAGTGAATTATGAATAAAATGCACACCCTCCACCAATTTTTTATATTTATCATATAGAGACACATTATACTTTGAATGGCATCATTGGTACCTACCACACTTTAGCTCCCTCTAGCCCACTCATCACATTTTCAGAGCATGATATAGTAGTGTTAGCAACCCAAGTTGTAGCTTGTGAAGGAGATTTTTTAATTTTGATTCAAACTTGGACTAACATGGGATTGGTCTATAGGTAGTGGGTTACCTATAGATAGACCAAACCTCTAGCCTATGGGGATAGATCCCTTGATATATCAACTTTGAATTCTTCTTCTAAGACCTATTTTATTTAGGGGTGAAAAGAGATAGATTGATAACTTAAAAGGAAAAATCTATAATAGGTATGGTGATGCACCAATTATTTAATGTTCCTCTACTAACCTATCCTTAAGCACACTTGTGATCCTAATGGAAATAGTTTATCAAGTAGACTTTATTGGCATAGTCCTAAACATGAGTATTCCATATAGAGGTTAGATAAAAGTCTACAACTTGAAGCTAAAATAATGGAGGTATATATAAGGCACTATAAGCTAACTCACTCTTCAAAACAACTTCTACCTTTTAACACTTCATATGACCTATATAGGATGACAACATAACATTAAGTGAAGGGGAGGACCTACAAAGGAAGATAAATTTCATACTTTTCTATAAGTCAATAATTAAGATACACACTAATACCAATGAAGAAGTCTACAACAATATTTTCTTATTAATTTAAGGTGCAAGGTACAATTTCAATAGATTTTTTTTATACCATCCTGAGGGATACCAAATTAGGCCTTCCAAAATGAATAAATATAAGTACATGGAGAGAAAAATAAGGAGAGTGGTGTAGAATTCCTTGAGGAAGTAAAAAAACTATAACTTATTCCACATGATAGTTATAACAATATTTCATGCATTGAATTGATTTAAAAGAGTATCCTTATGATGGTCAAAGTCTATTTTTAGTAACATTTGACCCATGAAAGGTTTATGTATGCCATATTCATTAAATTCCCTCTCTTTTATCTCTTGAAAACATTGAATAAACATAAACAACCAACCTATATGTAGCATCATATGATTACCTCTTCTTGTGGGTTGATCATATCCATAGAACCACTAAAAAACCTTCATGAATGATCATAAATGTGCAACTTGCTTGCTTCAAGAGATAATTATGTATGTTTCTAGATAGTGTATTAACTCTACATAGTCTCTCTATGCCCAGAAGTTCTTCCATCTACAACCTTACTCTTCTTTAAATAATTCTACCATCTTGACTAAGTTCATACATTTGTTGATTAGTCAAGGCTGGTAGAGGTAGGTCTAAGCAAATAGGTGAACACCTCATGATTTAAAGAGGTGAAATTATTGACAATTTTAACCTCATAGGTCAAATTGTCACCCCTACTATTTGAAACTTTGCATATCCTACCTATTTGTCTTGTGATTTGGTAAGTTAGTCTTGAAATTGCTTAAATTTATCATTAAAAGACATGATCAATAAGTCTTAATGTTGTTTAGGTTATTTAAGGTCTTGTCCTTCATTTGTCTTTTGCTTGACTAGTCATTTTTAGCCTTTCTGAGCCATTTTCTAGTGGTGAGAAGAGTCTAGAGTGTCTTGTTGAGTTAATAGAATGTTTCAAGATCATTAAATTCCTAACATATGGATAATCAGGTTGATCACATTCTAGACTAACTTCATGACTCGTTTCTATGTAAAATTTGACCATTTTATGCCTTTCCAAGAAGGTTTTGATGTTATAGGATCAGTAAAAATCTTGATTCCATACTTATTTACCTCATTATACATTATAAATATTCAAGATAACATTTTAAATCATTTCAATTAGAGATCCTTGGTGGAAATAACCTTTTTAGTGAAAAAATAGGCCTTTTTGAGGCATTCATTTTGGTTTTTAGAGTATTTTTGTGAGAAAAGAATCATATAGGATTAATTATGTCCCTATAGAATCATATAAATGTTTTATAGGAAGTTTTAAGTGAAAAATGTGTAAAAACGAAATTTACTCCAATATTGACATTCTTTGCATGCCTAAAATGGTAGTTTTCAAATGCTCAATATGAGAAGAGGAGAGATAATTAGTATATTAAACTTTTTAAATTATTATGGGTATGATTAATAATTAAATTATTAGAATTTTTTAATGGATTACTATCCTAATATTTATGAACAATCGCTAAGAATGACAACAGGTCACTATAGCCTATGCATCTAAGAGGGGTATGTTCTTAGACTTGTTTCTTAAGATCAAAAAAATAAATAAGAATGGTTTTTATTTATTATTTTAGGTTTAATTATTCTCCTTGTAATATTTGTCTCATTTCATAACTCCTCCCAAGAAGGTATTTACAGCAAAAAATCATGTTTCTCTCTCTATTTTTTTTAGTAATCTCTTGGTTCAGTTTTGAAGCAAAATATGAGTTTTTAATTAGATTATTTAAAATTAAAAGGTTATAAATGGATTATTTAATTAATTATACACCAATTTAATTTAATTAAGAGTTCATAAATTTATATTCTGAGTCTATCTCATTGAGAGAGATCAAAGTGAGTGTGTCTCTTCAACATGGTACAAATACATTATTTCAGTTTTAATTATGCTATTAGAGGTGTGATAAATATTATAATAGGTTTTTAACATATTTTTTAATCATAAAAAATCAAGCTAAACCCATATAAGTGACACAAGAAGGATTTTGATAGTTAATTCCACATATATGCACGGTCATACATTGTTGGCATGCACCTATAAGTGATAAAAGAATATTGATCACGCGTATTTGAAGTTTTAAATATTATTTGACTCCCCATGATGTGGAGTAATTTAATTTTATAAATTCATGGAGATATTTAGTAAGAGCAACATATATCATATGCACATCCTACATCATACCATCTCTGCTTATTTCTTACTGTATATGTGTTGATAGATCGTCATTGAGACTTGAATTGGTTATATAGGGATGTTGTAACATATTTTAAAGGTCTCTATTAGGATGGAATAAGATTTACATATTTAGGGAGTCAAGTATGAAGTCATATATCAGGTCTGTTGTAGCATGATAACATGCCTACAGGGAACTAAGGGTTTTGATTTGGGAGTATTTGAACTTATCTCAAACCCTTAAATGATAGAAGGATACATTGGGAGTATTTGAGAGGAACCAACCCTCATTGGACTCATATACCATATATACTACCAACTTTCTCACTTTCACTACCTACATATGAAAATGTCCACCTACAAGTGTTGTATTAAGGTGCATAACAAATCTTGAAATCCCCATGAGGGTTGTAGAGGTGAAATAAATATTGAAAACCATGTTTCAATAAATATTTTTGTAATTAAAGTCTAAATAGTTTATCTTCAAGATTCAATGACTGTGTTTAGGGACCATATCCCTAAAAACTCAAAACATAGCACTTACCCCTTTTAGTGATGTCCTATGGAGTCTTGTTGTATCCAAAGGTACTAATATTGTAGACCCCACTTAAGGGGAGAGACTTGAAAAATTAATAGGATATAATATTATTGGAATGTAGTTTTTTAAGGGCTTCAATATGCACATTTGTTCACTAAGGTTTAATGGTGCTCTTTAATAGGTTTGGAACTTATAATGTCATTCACATCCAAAGTTACAGAGTTAAAGTATGTTTACATGTTGGGTGACCCTGTTGGTTTTAGTAATTTGAGTTGAGTAAGACATTTAATTGAAAAATATGTATCAAAAAAGAATTAATATTATGTTTTGGGTCCCATTAACACCTACAGGTGTCTTTTGCCTAAGATGTTGACCTACAATTGACTATGGGGTCCTACAAGTCTGTGGTATGAACTTAAACATGTAAACCTATAAGAATAAACATATAAGTTCAAAAATATTTCCATGACTTCTAGGAATATTATCATCACATAAAATATATTTCAAAGGTAATGTTCATCGATAGGCCCTTTTTCCCCTCAACAAAGTCAACTATAGTTGACTATTGCAAACAATGAGCAAGAAGGTAGTGTTCTCAATGTTGATATAACATAAGCATTATGTATATGGGTTAAAAAACATGATAAAAAACCTTTGAAATATTAATAATGGCTTGGGACATCATTTTCAAGCTTAAAATATGTAAGATAACTACATGTATGTTGCTTTGAAGCAAAACACAGTTAGGTAAACTATAGATTTGACTAGTCAAGGTGAGAATCAGTAATGGAAAGTTGGATAAGGGATTGTGAAAATTGTAAACACATTAATCGTTATGTTGGAAAATTAAATAGACCCAAATAACATTAAAATAATGGAAAGAGAGTTTCTAATAATTCAACATGTAGTTATATGGTAAAACCCTGCACATAGCCCACTTTACCAAGGGTTTGTCATGGGTCTTGAAGGGATTAAGGGGTATAATGATGTGATAAAAGGTTAAATTTTTTTACAGAGAATCTATGTGACTTGTGAAATCTCAAAAAACATATACCTTTTCTAATAAAATAGGGTAAGTACCCTTTGTTTTACCTCAGATAGAGGGTACTTCCCTATGATGCAAACCCAATAGTTTTGAAGAATGGAGATAAGAGGGTGAACTAAGGGCTGGTAAGACATAATAGGAGGATATAAAAAATTTAATAAGACATGATAAAACATTAATAACCATGCACTGAGGTAAGAAACCCAATAGGGTGTCCTACACCCTTAAGGATGTAGACATGCCTATTAGGTTTAGTTAGGCCTAAAGCCCAAATGGGGGGTAAGTTTCATTTTTAGCCTAAGTTAAACATTATAATGAGTTTAAATTTTTTTTTTTGGGTCATAAGGTGTTTTAAATATTATACCTTGTAGATAAAACACAATAAAGCCATTTATGGGCTAAAAACCACTTCATGCCTATGCAAATTGAAGAACCAAGCTTGAGTATGCAATTTGGATTGTTCATATCTTCTTGGATAATTTTTTGGGAGATAAAGGAGTTTTAAAAATTTGGATAAGGTCCTTAACTACTAGTTTGTGGAATTTTTTTTCAAATTGAACGCCACAACTCTATGAATAAAGGCTAAGGGTGGAAAGAGCCTAAAACCCTAGTTTGGACCTGATTAAAATGTTTGAGTTAGAAACCCCACCAAATTAAATATTTGATTCATTAAAATGATTATATATTGTAGTAGACTCTCATAGGGTCCTTCACATAATTTTTTGGTGCACCTTCACTTGTATGGAAGTGTACAAAAATGGTACTTTTTGATGTTTTGGAGATAAAATGAGTGTTCCAAGGAGTGTAGAAGGATGAAAATAACTCAAAAGTAAATATTAAGACCTGTTATCCTTTATAAAACTAAAAAAGTTAGAATAAATCATTGATATGTTCCTAAACCATTCAATTATTTTGGGCCAATCAGAAAATGCCTCAAAAAGGCAAGCCTTACAAAGGTTATTTCATGGCTCTAATACCTCCAAGTTGTTCCAGACCACCAAATTTGACATGGATCATGGTTTGGGAATTATAAAATTGAATAAAATATGTTTTTTAGGTTTCAAACATGTGTGAGCTACCAACATAAAAATATCACTTTCAAGGGATAAAGGGCTAATTAAGCCTAATTTGCCAAGGAAAATGTGATAGAAAACATGTCTACACTTGGATTTTAGTCACCAAATTTTGTATGGAGATGTAAGAGGATATAATTTACCTATAAAAATTTTCAATTTCTCATCATCACTTTTATTTTATCCTAGACAAGGATCTTTGCTTGGAAAAGGGCTATAAGGAATTCATTGAAAATGCATGGTTTGGGTGTTGTTCCAGGTCTTGCTGAGCATTTGATGCATAAAATTTCCTTTTTATAGGTATGATATGATATTAATAATCCTTACATGGTATATATATTATAATTTAATCCAAACTTGAAGAAAACTCCTCCTTTTTTTTCTATGCCTTAGTGCAAATGAGAGTTTTTTAGAGTTTTGAAGACAAAATTAAAGCATATAGCCTATCATAAGGTATTATGAAGTTATTCCATAAAATGGTATGACATATTCAAGACTTTAAAAATTTATGGAAGGATTTTAATAAAGGAAAATGTTTTAAAATGTCTCCAAGAATAAAATAAGGACTCTTCCTCTTTCAAATTCCATCCTTCAAGACAAAGTCTGATTTGGCTTGGAGAGTTTCTTAGGAGTCTAATTAAGTTGGTAAAATAGCTTGCATGAATTTATGGGGTAAATAAAGACTTATTTTATTTATAAATAACTATGTTAGAGGAAGAGACTTCTTCACCAAGGTATAGTTATTTTGAACAAGGATTTAGGCACCTATGTGGGTCAAACATCACAAATCATAGAGGAAGACTTCTTCAAGCCTTCAAAATTAATCCCACATGAAATGATACACAATTTTTCCCAAGGATGATTAAATACTAATGATATAATGTTACTTTTTTTTTTATTAAGGAAAAAGAAAAGGTCAAATTTCCTAGCTTTGGGGCTCTTGTCTCCTCTCTCCTCATTTTCATTTTCTCTATATGTAAGCCAATTTTTAGCATTTGAATGCATCTTTAACTTGAGTTGTGGTGAATTGTGGCAAGGCCATGCTTATAAAATATTTTTACTTGCCTCTTTTGATGAATAAGACAAAATTCATACATCTTAAAAGATGGAATTAGTGTATTTTTATGGTTTGTTGATAGATGAAAATGATAGTTCTTACTTCCTCCCATATTGTCCTTTCCTTCTTACCTACTTGTAGGTGTTAAGCTCATCCTTATAGGTTGCATAGTGTGCTTAAATATTATTTTTTGTATGGAAAGTGAAATCTTTATTTAGTGTCTTTGAGAGACCTATTAAAGAGGTGCCTTAGATCATGCATCAAACCTAAGCCTCTATGTGAAACATTGATGTCTAAAGGATACCATTTGAGAAGTGTAGTTAATTTTATGTTCTTATCCATCCTCATAGTGCATACAACACAAGTGAAGGTCACGTTTTGGCGTATCACCGCTATTAGATAGGTTTTCTTTTTATTTTACCCTCTTCCCTTTCAAGCTATTAGTGTAGAGTAGGGATACAAACTGATACATTAAGGTGAGCTAACCCTTATAATCTAGAGATTAAATCCACCTATTAGGCCACCCACAACCTAGGATTTTCTCCATGTTACTTTAAACTATGAATGCCTAAAACTACCTTCACAAGGGTGCAAGTCAAGAAAACAATTTTTTTTGGCATGTCTAGTGGGACCCATTAGAGCTGGTCTTAGTGAAATTTCAATTGTAATAGTGTTCTTCATGAAGTATTTGGTGATTCTAAGCTTAAAAAATTTATTATAATAGTCCAATCATATTTTCCAAGTAAATATGTTTTCATTGCACTATCTTGATGTTGTTTTCATGGTTGTGTATGAGAAAAACTATGTAATACTTCCATATTATCCCTATGATGAATAATACTAGCCTTTTCATGTTATATATGAGCCTTTTTATGAGCCTAGTTAGTCTAACCAAGAGTTTTCTCAAAACCATAATGATCCTTGCCAAGTTTTTCATGATCCACATTATCAAGAGCATGAATCTTACCATACTTATACACCATATCAATCTCATGACCATATTTCACCTTACCCATATGGATATGATGTCACACATGAGTATCCTTATTTCCAATAGAGAATGGATGAGATAGAGATCAAAAAATACTATCATATGCATGAAAAATTTGTTCAAACTCTTAGTATGAGGAAGTGAATGGTCTATTTCAAAATGTATCTAATGATCCAGAGGAGAGGAATGAGTTGTGTAATCTTGTATTGGAGAAGATGGAGGCTTGGGAGAGGTAGAAAATTGAGTTAAACTAGTTATCTCAAGAGGGTTATTGTGTTCCTTATTCTCATGAAGTTCCTAAACATGATCAATGTGTGCCAATGGAGCTTCCTAGTTGGATTCAAGAGCAAACTCCTATACATATTCAAGAGACTAAACCTTCTTGTAGTTCCACTTATTTCTTACTTATGCCTTAGGTTCAAGCTGTCAATGAGGACAAGGAGGTTTCTGACTTTGATAAGGTGATGGCCAAGTGAAAGGCATAGAATTTAGAGGTTTTTAATAATTTCTTTTCCCCTCCTCTCTAGAACTCCCTAATAATTCCATTACCCTTAACATCCCAAAATCTGATCATAATCAACCTTCCATGCTTCATATTCCCTCTCAAAAAAATGAATTTCATCACCCTCCCACCATCTCCATTCTTTAGGAGGAGCCTATTCTATGGAGGATAGAGAAAGAGGTTACAGCTGTTAACCAAGTTATTGGAGAGTGTGAAGAGAATGCTTCAAGTGTGTATGAAGAAGATTTTCTCATTGATACTACACTTAAGGTTGTAGTTGAAAATGAGGTTATATTGAAGATAGAAAATGTTGGTCTTGATGTGGAAGAACTCCATGAGATAGTACAATTTGAAGTCATAAATGAGTTTGAGATACCTCCTATTGAGTAAGATCAAGATACATTTCAAAGTGATTTTATTCAAATTAATCAAAATGAGGAACAAAAAGATGATTGGAAACTATACCTTGAATCTCTACAAGATATTAGAGATATTTGTAGGGATATGTTACCCATTAGAGAGTAGGTTTATGATAAATTTGATCAAGAGTCACTCATTCAAGACCATGATACAAAATTGGTTGACTATTCAAATCTTCTTAAAGAGCTTGATGAACTTGTAGTAGATGGTAAGGATGAGGTAAATCAAGGAAAATGCATAGCTGAAGTATCACCTGATGAGGTTGTAGTTGAAAATTAGTATGAGAAATATCTAGAAGTACAAGATGAGTTTGTCTTTGTTTGTGACTAGTTTGTTATTGATGACTCATTTGAGGAGATGTTAGGAGAATTAGTTGGCAAGAAGAGTGGTTCATCAAAGGTCATGTTCAATAAACATCCTACTTTGTAACTTGTACCATCTCTTGGAAAGAGTGAGTTCATGAATTTCCATTTTTATCTAGATGGATCATGCTTTGTCATGGTTAGTTATCTTAGTTTTTTTATGTTTCACCTTAAATAAGTGTTTTATTTTCATGTTTGATTTGTTAGTTAGTTTCCCTATTTTGTGTGTTTCATTTATTATTTTAGAGGAAGTATTTGTCTTATTTTCAAGTCAAAGGATGTAATTAAAGTCATGGATCATATTTTTCATTACTTTATGAGTCCAAAGGTCATGTATATGGTCTTGTTCTCAAGCATAACAAGCATGCTTCCTAATTGAGTCACCAAAATGTTGATAATTTTGACCTCACAAGTCAAATCATCACCCCTACCATTCAAAACTTTGCATATCCTACCAATTTATCTTTTGAGTTGGTAAGTTTGTCTTTAAATTTCCTTAAAGTGATCATTAAAATCCATTATTAATAGGTCTTAAGGTTGTTTAGGTGATTTAAGTTCTTGTCCTTCATTTGTCTTGTGCTTGTCTAGTCATTTTTGGCCTTTCTAATACATTTTCCAGTGGTGAGAAGAGTATATCATATCTTCCTAAGTGTCATATAATGTTTCAAGATAATTAAATTCCTAACATGTGGATAATTAGGTTGATCTGACTAACTTCATGACTCATTTCTATGCAAAATCTGACCATTTTGTGCCCTATAGAGAAGGTTTTGATGTTATATAATTAGGAATAAGATTCATTACATATTAATTTACCTCATAATACATTTTAAATACTCAATAAAACATTTAACAACATTTTAGTTGGAGCTTCTTAGTAGAAATAGCCTTTTTAGTGCAAAATAGGGCTTTTTGAGGCATTCATTTTGGTTTTCAAAGGATTTTTGTGATAAAATTATCATAGAGGATTAATTTCATCCTTATATGGCGAAATAAATGGTTTAGGGGAAGTTTATGGTTAAAAATTAAAAAACCAACTTTACTCCAATATTGACCTTCCTTGCATGCTTATAATGATAGTTTTTAAATACTCGGTATGAGAAGATGAGAGAGAGAGTTAAGATATAAAAATTTGACCATTTCTAGGTTTATAAGTAATATTTAAATTAATTTCATTATTTTATGTATTTTTGACTTCAAATTTATGAACAATTGCTAAGAGTGATAGCTGGTCACTACAACTTATGCATCTAAGAGGGGTCTATTCTTGGACCTATTTATCAAGATAAAAAATGGAGAATAGTTGTTTTTATGGATTATTTTATGTGTAATTAAACTCCTTTTCATCTTTGTTCATTTTATAACTCTTCGTAGGAAGTTATTTATAGCATAAAATCATGTTTCCTTCTCTATTTTTCTAAGTGGTCTCTTGGGTCAATTTTGAAGAAAAATATGAATATTTTGATCATATTTTTGAATCTTAATAGGTTATAAATGGTTATATAAGTCATTATACACATATTTAATTCAATTAAGAGTTCATAAGTTTTTATTCTAAGTCTCCCTTTTTGAGAGAGCTCAAACTCAGTGTGTCTCTTCAACATGGTACAAATGCATTCTTTGAGTTTGAATTATGATTTTGGAGGTGTGATAAATATTATAATATGTGTTGAAAATATATTTTAAGAATAAAAAATCAAGCAAAACCCATCTAAGTGACACAAGAAGGATTGTGATAGTCAATTCCCCATATATACATGGTCATACATTGTTGGCATGCACCTATAGGTGTTAAAAGTAGATTGATCACATGTGTTTGAATTTTTAAATATATTTTCACTCCCCATGAGGTGGATGATTTTCATTTTAGTACTTCTTAGATATATTAAGTTAATAAGAGTAACATATATCATATGCACATCCTACATTCTACCATCTCTACCTATTTCTTATTGTATATGTGTTTTCAAACCCTCACAAAGACCTCAAATGGTTTTATATGGATGTTGTAACATATTTTATATATATTAATTAGGATGGAAGAAGATGGACATGTCTCTGGAGTCAAGTATGAAGTCATATATCAGGCCTATTACTCATAGTCTCACTCACTACCTGGTTACAGTATGATAGCATGCCTATAGGGAACTAAGGGTTTTGATTTAGGAGTATTTGAACTTATATCAAACACTTAAAGGTTGGAAATATAAATTGGGAGTATTTTATATGTACCAAACCTCATTGGACTCATATACCACACATACTTCCAACTTGCTCATTTTCACTACCTACGTATGAAAATGTACACCTACAAGTGGTACTGAAAGACTTAAAGGTGTTGTATTGATGTGTATAACATGTATTGAGATCCCCATGAGGGTTTTATAGGTTAAATAAATCTTTAAAACCATGTTTTAAACAATATTTTGGCAATTAAAGTCTCAATAGGTTATCTTTAAGATTCAATAATTATGTTTAGGGACTAAATCCCTAAAAACGTAAAACAAAACACCTACCCATTTTGGAAATGTCATATGGATTATTTATAAATACAAAGGTACTCATCTTGTATCCCCCACATAAGGTGATAACCTTTCAAAATTAAGAGGATATAGGATTATTAGAAGGTAGTTTTTAAAGGGCTCCAATTGTAGACACCCAAAATTCACACACTATGATCCTGAATGTCTAAACACCCCTAGACTACCTTAAGACCCCCGTAGGATTATTCCAACCCTTATACCCCTAACCAAGCCTAACCATAGTAAATTTTACCAAAATAGCTTAACCAACCTTTTACCCACTCTGACTCTTCACCCTCGAATGTTAATGGTCAACATGATCACTGATGGCCACCTTGACCGTCAATGGTTAGGGTGCACCTCTTAAACCACCAACATGTAAACTACACACCTTAATTTTCTAAAAATATGATTGTCTTAATCCAAGTGTTAGCCATTTCATGCATGAGTTAAAATTATAAGGCTTAGTTAATGTCTTGTTTCAACTATCTTGTCTTGCCTATAAGAAGAGGGGAGAAGGAAGGTGAAATCATCTACAATTATTATCAAGAGCTTGTGTATCTAGAGTCCTTTGGTTTTTAGGTTAATAATCTAATGATCCAACCATCATTTTAGAGAGCCAACTTGCCACTATATCTCTATAAAAACACTAAGTACCATTACTCTACTAAAATCATTTTAGACTCCACAAATGAGTCAACCACCTCAATCAACCACCTGATTAGCTTTCTACAAGATAAGTATTTATTTCCTAGTATTCAATTACACCTTTTGCCTTTTACACTTAGCCTAACATCAACCCATCTCTTAGAATCCCACCATGAGATCTCATCAATTAACTATTTACCAACCCATACCTACATATAGTAATCATAAATGATTGTCTCAACTACTGATGGTCTACCCAACTATCGATGGTCAACCTGACCATTGATGATCACCTTAACCACCAACGGTCATCTAAACCATTGACAGTCACTATGGCAAGAAATAAGAATTAATTTCAACCTACCTACCCTTAGCCAAATCCATTTTTTTGTGTCCCTACTTGTTCATAGACCTCTACCTAATTTTTTGAAATGGACCCAAGCCTTTTAACACTAGTATTGATCTGATTATCACTATATTAGTCATTTCTAGTCTATTTCTTTAGAAATAATTTCTTGTGTTAAATATCAATACCTTTTTATCATTGATGCAAGTAATTTATATTCTATTTTGTAAACTTAATTATTTAAAATGTGTGGATTGATATCCCTTAAGGAATCTCTTGCTTCTAGGATCTAACTAGCACTAGGCAATCCACTTAGCTATCTATCTAACAAAAAAAATTTCTTTAGTGTTATCTTATTTTTAGGTTATCTTCCCAAGCCAAATAGGAGTTATTCACAATTATCTGATTCAATGTGCATATAATCAAAAAGTTTTTTCAACCATATATGTATTTAATTTCTTCTTTTCCAAAATATAAGCTAAAATTCACTGAAAAATTTTGGCACACCTGATGGGACCTTGAGTCTTTACTCTAGGTTTCTTTTCTTTGAATTTATATTCTCTTCTACCTATCTATTCTCATTAATGAAACTAAAATCTCTTTTGGGTTCAAGATCAAGTGCATCTATTTCTTGCTTCTAATTTTAGCTCACTTTCAATTTAAAGCACAATAATTTTATCGTAGCATCACTTTTATTGTACACACTAAACCAAAAAACTTTCATAAATTAAATATCAAACAAACTTGATATAAGGCTTGACTAGGATTTCATCACCTAGAAGTAACCTTACCCTTTCTCAATGATCCTACTTGGAGGTCATTACCAAGGGGAGAACCAACTCAACTCTTTGTTTGAGTATAAACTCTGAAAATTAGTATATATTGGCTAAGCCCTCGACACCCTTATCGTTGTGGTGTGTGAAGTGAGGGGGTAAGCCCCAATACCAAGCCACATATTGATTCCCAATTCAAATTATTTTTTATCACCTAAATAATTCAAAACCAACCATAGATTACTTATATAGTACCTAATCTACAAGCCAACTTCTATCACATAATTTCATAACTTAAGGCATAAGCCAAAAATGAGATTAAAATTAACCATAGAATTTTAATGTACTCAAGTGTGTGTTGGATTTCCTTGATCATTTTCTTGCTTTCTCTTTGTTTGAGTTGTAATATTCTTTGTTTTTTCTTCTCATCCTACTTGCATGGTTCTTACTCATAAACAACAAAGAGACTTACCAAGTCAAGACCCATCTATGGATTATCTAGTCTACTCTACCTCTTCATCTATGGAGTATATCTCAAATGCTAAGAGTTCTCCTCATCATTCTAACACCTCTAGTGTGCCTCAGATAGTCTCCCAAGGTAACTAGATTTTACTACCTTTTTAGATAATAATCTAGTAGCTTTACAACATTATCTTAACATAGTAGCTCACCACACACCTACTTCAACACCACCTATCGATCTACCCTATAACATTCCATTAATATTTTTAGGTAACTTTTATGTTGCTACTATTACCACCTAACCATTAGATACTTAGTCATATGCCTTAGTTGACAACCCATTTGACACAACCATGTAGAACCAACTAGCTCAACATTTTATCACCCAAACACCTCCTAGCTTGACTAATAATTCTTCCAACATGGCCACCTCCCAACCTTTACCTAAGAATATCCCAACTACTATTGGAGTGCCCACTACCACCATCACTACAATTCCTTTGGCTACCCCCATTCTACTTCAAAATGTAGTAAAACCAATACCTTATACTTTACTACCTATTGCTACCAGGGTTACCACTTATCCCTTACCTCTGACCCAACCACCTGCACCCACTCAATAGTACATACCCTTTACCCAACCACTAGTTACCACATATTCATATGTAGCTTTGACCCAACCACTTATGGTCACTTACCCATATGTGGAAACTTTGTAACCTCTAGAAAATCATCAATATGTCACTCAACCCCAACCATAGTATGTACCTTACAACCCTTCAGGTGCACAACCCCAAATAGACCTAATAAAGATGTTCATGGACAAGATGACAACTCTAGAGTCATCCATCTCTGTGGCTCACAATCTCCTATCTTATGACTAGATTTGCAAAGAGCCCATCCACCCATCTATGCCTATCATACCATATCCTCCTTAATGGTAACTTCCCAAGTTCTCTAAGTTTAAGAGTAAGGAATATCCGCAACAACACCTTAGGGCATTCCAGCATTCATGTTATTTGATTGCCTATGAATATGCCTTCCTTCTTCATACTTTTCCTATGTCTTTTTCAGGACTGACATTGGATTGGTATAGACCTTAACCAAGAATTTCATCTTCTCCTTCACCTAACTAGCTCACACCTTCTTAGATCACTTTTAGATAAATATCTCCAAGAAGGTTTACATCACTAACCTCTACTCTATCCGGTAGTTTGATGATGAATATATTTCCAATTTTATATCTCATTAGTGGAGCTTAATCAACTAACTCTCCTTTTCCTTACCCTAACCCAAATTGATCAAACTCTTTGCTTGATTATGTGCCAAGGACATCTCTTCCACATTGTGTGTTCAATTTTTTTTTAATTTTGATGAAGCTTTCACCATGGAAAGTAAATTAGAGAATAGATCCATTGATGAAGGAAAGCTAAAACTAAAAAAAATAACTCCACTTAAAAAACCAATGAGTCTTCCTCATCTAAACCAAATAATTAAACTAATACTAGGACCAAAAGTAAGGGCACTACAAATGTGGTTATCCTTAAAGCCACTTCCCCATCATCTACCAATCAACTAAATTCCTCTAGTTCCTCAAAGCAAAACATGAGAAGTCAAAACCAAAACAAGTAAAAGCAATTCACTCCACTTGGAGAGTCTTATTATTTGATCCTAGAGAATATATTGAAAGCTAATATCATATAGCTTCCTCTTATAAAACCACCTCAAAAATTTGATTCTTCTCATCTTTCACCTAGTTGGTATAATGATAATGATCTATTTGACTTCTATCAAGTAATCAAACATGACATTAGTAGGTGTAACACCTTCAATAACATTGTATAATCTCTCATTAACAAGGGTGAGATTGTGTTAGATAACCCCAATACACCTCAAAACCAAGCCCTTGGCATCTTTTGGCAACATTTCCCCAATCATGCACCTATAAAAAATGAGAACAACATTGTTGAGTGCTCTCATGATGCCCATATTGTTAACATGGTTCTTAGCATGCTCATTGCTGAAGAACCTACCACCCAACCTATCTATTCCTCACTCTCTCTACTTATTGAGGTAATGGAGTTACCTTCTCCTCTTTTGGAAACTTAAACCAAGGAAGCACCTCTTTCTCCTCCCCCATTTATTGAGGTAGTGGAGCCATCAATCCCTCCTCAACTGACATACTAGAATAAGCACCCATTTCACCTTTTCCCCCAACCATCAAGTAACTTACTGCCACTTCTAAAATCATTCTCAAAGAGGAATCCCCCATGTATGTGCCTCCCACAGAGGAGTCACACACTCAAACCTTGAATCTTTTTATTGAGGAAAAGGATGAGGCTACCACTCCTTTATCTTAACCTATATACTTATCTTTCATGTCTACTATCTAGGGAATAAAACTAGCATACAAACCATTCTTTGGTTAGTGTAGAAACTAGAATTTGTCTCCAACCCTAACATGGATCGATCCACCTTCTAGAAAAAATTATGGCTACCTTATATAACCAAGAAGGAACCTCCAACCACACCTTTAGAAAACCAACCCACCACTTTCATTATCCAAACACCTATCTTACCAACCAAATTGAGAGTAACTTCTACCAACCAATAATTCATAAGCCATCCAAAGCACCTAAACCACAAGCAACCAAATCACCTTCTCTAACCAGATTGACCAAGCTAGCCAAGAACCTTGGTACCCTCCCTAAACAAAGTTTTAATAACCCATCTGTGAAGGTGGACCTTACCTCACCAAACCCAAAAATCAAGTGCTAACTCAAATCAACCAAGGGAGTAGAGACACCAAAAGGATATAGAGACAAACTCCTACCCCCATCCACCTTACCCTCTATCTTGGCACCTCATACCTCTACTCTGATTAGAAATCCATTTATCCTAACCAAAACCCAACTACCATTATTGGTTACACTAGAACACTTGATTTTTGACACACCTATTTTCATCAAACCATCAATAAAAAAGCTACATATCCTATAACTTCCTACCTCCACTTTATCAACCTCTACCTTAACAAAATCAAAACCACCAACCAAACACGCTACCTTACCCAAACCTTATGTCACCAAACCCAATATGAAAATGATCTCCACCTTACCAACCAAGACCAAAACCCCTAAATTCTCTCTACCTTTCACCAAATCCTACTCCACCATTTTCCAATAGTTACTACAAGATTATTGCTTAACCTTACCCCCTATCAGGCCATTCAACCCTCTCCATTCATAACCTTCCTAGTGTAATGAACACCATGTGTTCTCTTATCATAGGATAACAAATCATGACATGGATAACTACAAATATCTCCAAACCATTATTCATAAACTCTATGAGGATGATGATCTATTAACATATGAACCTCCCACAAATCCACTACTAATCCAATAACCAACAACCACTATCCAAAATTTACCTACTCCTCCACTCTCACCTCAGAGTGATGAAGATCTTGACCAACCTCGTACCCCACTTCCTCCCTCTATCTATATCATTCATGTGGTCACAAGAGCATAAGATAATAATAATGATAAGGTTAAAGTATCCATGCCATGGAAATACCCATCTTATACCTCCCAACTAAACCCTACCCAAATATATTCACCTTTACCCAAACCCAAGGTATCTATTTTAGGTGCCTCCCAATCCAACCCCTTTGACTCCATTAGGAGAGTGGTGGTCAACTAGATTCACTAGACCTTGATGAAGATGATCTTATATGAGTTGATTACCACTTCACCTCACTATCACCAAATAATGATAGAGGCATTTTAATCAGTAGAGGTCTGACCTAAATACCCTCAACCTTTAGTAGCATTTGTCAACACTCTCTAAATTTATAACCTTGTCACCTTAAAGTACTTGTAAATACCTTATATTCATTTGGATGACCTATTACCCCCTCTCTTTATTATTGCCTACATCAGCCAAACCCACATTAAATGGGTCATGATTGATGGGGGAGCTAGTATTAACATTATCTCCTCCCACACCTATAACTAACTTCACCTTTCAAATAATGTCATTTCCAAAACCTCAGCTATCCTTTTATCCTTTAATGATACCATGATTACTACCCTAGGAATGTTTGTCCTTCATATCCATGTAGGGCCTCACACATTCGTCAAACTCTTTTATGTAATGGAAGGTGAATTCAAATGCAATGTTTTGTTGGGATGACCTTGGATCTACTCTATGGGTTACATTCCCTCCACCCTTCATCATTTCATTAAGTTTTATCATGAGGGATAGGTCATCACCATTCAAGATAACCCAAGTCCATTATCAACATGCAACATGACCTACTAATCTAATGATGTCCTCTTACCTCCATCCAACACACCCTCCTTAACTAGAGACAAGACCTCCACCATGAAGGAGGAAGTCACTCCTTTTACCAATTAGTCATCAACTAAGTCATCCATCTCCTTCAATCATATCCCCACCTTAGACCATTTGGTATCAACATTTCACTACCTTTCACTGGAGGAATATCACCTTTTAGCCCTTGGCACCTTCACTACTCCTCACGAGTATGAGCAACTTACTAACTAGCTAGGTTATGACCCCAATGTCAAAATTATTATTCCTTTTAGACCTTCCCATTATCAAACCCTCTTTATCTATGGGGTACTTGACAAGCCCCTTAATAATTCCACCACCTTCCCTTCACCTCAACCATTCACCTTTGGCTTCTTCTATTGGACAAACCAAGTTTTACTAAAACATACCTCCATAAGTTTGCTTGGAAAGGATTTGGTCTTGGGAGATATGAGTATGTCCTACATGATTTGATTTCTATTGAGACTAGAAAGCCTCATGATAAACATCACCTTGGTTTCATTCTAGCCACCAAGAAGTAAACCAAACCACCTACCATCACCATTATTGAAGAAAACACCCCTTCCTCACCAACCTCTCCTCTACTTACATGTGAGGATGATGACATCATCCCACCTAAATTTTTTTTTTCAACATGATAAACCTCAGACCCTTAACTTATCACAAGGAGGGTTCAACTATAACCATCCCTTTGACCCATCCTAAGATGAAAGGAGATGATTCCCATATTAGTAACACTATTTAGTACTAGGATGATGATTCCATTCTCACCTACCTTAGTGCCCCATATTCTTCCATCCATAAATCCCTTCCTCTTGAGACTTTGACATGTTGAATGAATCCACCATGGATATAAACTTAGGCACTCTACAAATCCCCAACATTATCAAAATTATCTAATCATTGAATAATGAAGAACTTCAAGATTTCCCCTCTTTCCTCTAAGATGGTAGCATAGCATTTTCTTGGTCTTATAGCGACATTATTGTAATATAACCCACCATTACCACCCATAATATAGTCACTAACCATGATTCCAAGCCCATTAAGCAAAAGCTTTAATGTATGCACCCTTGCATATCCCTTCTTGTCAAAGAAGAGTTTCAACACCTCCTATTTATTAATTTTATTCAACCCATCAGCTATCCTTAATGGGTCTTGAATTTTGTACCTATGACCAAAGCCAAAGGTTGACTATGCATTTGTGTGGAATTTTATGACCTTAACCTTGCTTTTCCCAAAGACAACCTTCCCATACCAAGCATCAATCAACTAGTTGATCTTATAGCTAGCCACAAGATGTTATCTCTCATGGATGGATTCTCAAGTTACAATCAAATACTAATCACCTTCAAAGGTCAGCATAAAACTACCTTCACCACCCTATGGGGAACCTTTTGCTATAGAGTTAGGCCTTTTAGACTAAAAAACATTGGTACAACCTACCAACATGTTATGACCTATATCTTACATGACCTTATCCATAAGATTATAGAGGACTATATGGATGACCTTATTAAAAAATCCAAAATCTTAAAGGATCATTTAGCCATTCTCAAAATCATCTTTGAGTGACTTATCCATCACCATGTCCACCTTAACCCTAAAAAGTGCATTTTGGGGATCTTGTTAGGAAAGATTCACGGTTTTATTTTCTCTTGTCATGGAATCAAATTTAATCCAACCAAGATCAAATCAATCTTTAACATGCTTCCTCCAATCAACCTTAAGTAACTCTATAGTTTGTCAGGGGAAGCTTCAATCCATTCATCACTTTATCTCCCAGCTTTCAAACTAGTGTCAACCCTTCCATCAATTTTGGAAGAAGGATGTATCTTTTAAGTGGAATTTTTGACTATAAAAAGGTCTTTGATTCACTCAAAAGGTACTTTATATCTCCACCTATCCTCACCCCTACCAAGGGGTAAGTCATTGTTGACCAATTGGCCTAAGCACCATTAGAAAACAATTTACCCTCCTCTTCTTGAGTTCCCTGATGAGTCCATCATGACCCTCTCTCAGGTGAACTTCACCTATCAAGTCACCATTTTCTTTGATGGATCAAAATTTCAGCATGGTGGGGGAGATGGTATCATCCTTATCTCACTATATAGTGAGTTTCTTCCTTTGTCCTTCAAGATTGATTTTGAATGTACCAATAATATGGCTGAGTACAAATCCCTATTAATAAGCCTTAAAACTACATTAGCCTTAGGATTTAAAAAAATCAACATCTTTGGTGACTCCTAATTAATGGCCAATCAAATCAATGCTTCTTACCAATATAAGAATGATGTTCTACAAAAGTACAAGTAACTAGTTGACAAACTCTTAACATCATTTGAACACTAACACATCTAGTCAACCTTGTGATCTAAAAATAAGTTCATTAACACCATGGCTTCCCTTGCCTCTCAGATTCTATCTACACCCTCTAACTCCAACTTACCTGTCATTATCCATAGACTTACCTAGCCTTCCTATGTCAAACTAGATTCTCTCACCATTTTTAATGTGGAAGAAACCCAACCTAACCTTTGGTATTAATAGACCTTTAACTACCTCATCCTTTCCATCATTGCTTTTGTCATTTCTAAGAATTCTCAAAGAGCATTTATCCAAAGTACCTCACATTACACCATTATGGGAGGAATCCTTTATAAGCATGTCTTTGATGGCATTCTCTTCCATTGCCTATGCAGTCATGAAGCCTCTCATGCTATCAAGGAAATACATGATGGAATATATGGGGGACATTTTAGTGGCCTCATTATATCTAAATTCATCATTTTCATTGGTTTTTACTATCCTACCCTTAACCAGGACTGCTATGATTATGTGAAAAAGTGTGTTATGTGTTAACAACATGATAATTTTCTTCTTGTACTTAGCAGGGAAAGTTTGATTTCAATTGGATTGGGACCTATATCATAACCCACAAGTATGGATTAGAAACTTACCAATTATCTTCTCTCAAAGGTCACCCATAACTTGATCCCCTCAATGCATAACATCTATGTCCATTATTTTGTTAATAAGGATCAAGTTCACCTTTTGTTTTATCTTAAACTCATCCTTTGATTTTAAACACATTCATCTCCCTATTTTAGGGTCAACTAATTAAAACTAAATCATGTGTTATCCATCATAGTCATATCCAACTCATGAATAATGGGTACAACATCTCTACCCATGGCATGCTTCTCATGGTATATTTTTCCCCTTTATTGGGATGGATTCCCATGGTCATTATCACCTAAACCTCTTTACACCTAATCAACCATTTATGTTTCTAGTTTTGTATCTATAAAGGTGAACCCTTAAGCCTATATAAACATGTATATGTCAAGCAAAAATCAAACACGCATAAATCAAAATCAAAACCAATATAAATCATGGGTCATTCCTAACATTCACAAACTGTTCCCTTGAAGGACAACTACATTACCATACTAAAATTTCAAAAATATAAGGTAGACTTCTCCCTTGAAGAACAACTATCATAGATCCTTGAATAAAGAAAATAAACTTAGACCATTCCCTTGAAGGATGGCTGAGTAAAGCATTTATCAAAAGCACAATAATTTCTTAGAAGCTTTGTACATCGATTAGATTCCTATATATAGAAACAAATAAAAATACTCACTATCAAAATCACAAACAAAATCAAACTAATTTTTAAAGCCAAAATTGGCTCTCACACAACACAATAAGGTGGAAACTGTAATCAATTTTCACAAGTAGACTTCCTACATCGAATAGCATATACTTTGTATGACATAGACTTGTTTATATTGACTCTTCAAACACCTATAGAATAGGCATGATAGTATCATAAGAAGGTTCCATTTTCATCCATCTCCACTTTACACACTATAATCAAGGGATTTTGAGGTTACTTAGTATTATGTGGTCAAGATTTTTTTACCAACACATGCTAATGTGAAACATTTGGAGGGATTCTATTCATTAAGGTAATCCAAATTTGGTTGTGTTTTATTCCTTGTCAATGAAAAAGCATCATGTATTCTTCCTATCCTATCATGTCTAGTTGAAATTTTCATTATGATGTATCTCTCTTGATTGTATTCTTTATTCACCCATCTCATGTTGTTAATTAAAATACCTCTTGTGTTTTACCTATAAAAAATTAACAACAAATCATATGCACATGTATCATAAGCAAACACATAACCATAATCATAAACCATAACAAACATGATCAAATGAAGCATATACTCCTTAAAACTTATCATGTCATAAGCATAACCATAAATGAAAGCCATATCATACCTAGCTAGGTAAGTCTACATCAATGTCTAGCATCCATACCATAAAAACTAACAATAATCAATATAACATCACACCATAAGCATTAAATATCAATGCAAACCATTAACCATGAACATGAGCAATAAAAAAATATCATATATATATATATATATATATATATATATATATATATATATATATATATATATATATATATATATATGATCATCATGAGTCAAATAAACATAATAATGTGTACAAGTAGATAGACATGTCTTTCTCAAAATGTACATCTCACCGCATCAGTTCATAGGCTAGAATCAAAATGATATATATTAATATATAAAATATATGAGCTATGTCATGTCTATGCCCCTGGGGCACCACTACCTCCTAGTGTACCATTAGGTATTGGTACCTATCTACCTATAGTATCTATCTATCCACCTACAAATACTACCCACTACCCTAGTGTCACCACACTGGAACCACCTAATAATCTTGCTTTGTACTCACCCCAATTAGGCTCCTTAAGGCACCAACTCAAAACTATAGCTTCATAATACCATAGCTCCTCCAATTTACCTAGGTATTGTGATATCAGGATGGTGCCTAGTGGTCCTACCTATGCCACTACCCATCATGTCTACCTCAGGGAGTCCCTCTCCTATGTAATCAGGGCTATTTAAGCCCTCACCTGGTCCTTATCACCTATGAGAGTAGTAACTTGACCCTATAGACTAGATATCTGACCCTATAGTGTTATGACCTATGCTTGTATAACAACTCTTATCATTCTTACCTATCCATTGGGGCTAAACCCTTGTACCTATGCCCTTTGGTCCCTTCTCACATTTGGTTCCACATCTATAGGCCCTCTACCATCATCACAATCACCAAAATCCATTAGTATGTATAATTCTTGGTACCATGCCATGTACCCATATATAAAGCTAACGTCATTTATATGTGACTTGGCTAGTAGCTCTTCATGATCTAACAATGTCAGCATGGGATGTGGCTTTGATAATAAGATCTATGAGTCCTTTCACTTGTACCTAGTAAATATACCTAGAATACCCTATACATGACTAAATTACCTTTGCACCCTATCAATTGGGATGAGATCCACCTCTCCATCCCTCTGATCAAGAATTCACCTATAACTTTGTAAGGACAATGTCTTCCTCTTATAGGTAGGCCATACTAGAAATTGGACATAGGGCCTTTAGACAATGTCACTGATCACTAGTGCACCTATAAACTAATCAACATCATGGGATCCTCCCCTAAACCTAAAGTAACAAAGTCACTTCTCCACTACATGAACCCAACTAGGAACTCAATTTATGTGTATCATACCCATAGTAATCCTATTGGCCTAAACACCCATATGTGCTCATAGGCCCAACAATGTAGAACTAGGCCAACACTAATACCATACCTCTTATGGGCCCTAAACCCCTAGCTCCCTATTTATATATATCAAGAGAATAGGTACTCAATTGAATACAATTTGCCCTAGTAGTATCTCAACAAACACCCCCAGTAATAAGTATGAGAACCTCCCACTACTTGAGTCAAGATAGGCATAGTAGGATATGGCCATCATAAGCATCTCCATGAGTCTTCTCTCACCTAGAGCCCTATAGTATAGATTAATATAGCTAAACCCACCAGCATGCCATCAAAACTAATCATTATCATCTCTATATAAAAGTTTAATGTGTTCTTCCTACCCCTCTCACTCTATGTGATAGATCAGATCACCTTAGAAGGGAAGTTATGTGATCTTATATACATCATCGAGTAAGATCACCATCTCACCAATCAGTATTAAGAAGGTGTTCATAGTGGGATCCCATCTCTTGATAAGTGCTACAATCATAGAAGCATCCCAAGGCACATGTTAATAATACCTCATCGCCCCCAACCTGACCTCTTCCATATGGGCCTAATCAGCTAGGGTCATCCCCTGGTAGATCTCTACAAAGATGAGTGGTACTTGATTATACATATATATCTACTCCTTGGCCTACACCAATTTAGAAGCAAATATTATCCCCCTCTACCATTCACTATCCTTACCTACCCTTAGCCTATTTTTTACCATTTCCTTTCCTAGCATCACCCATCTACAAAACCTAACAATTTTTTCCATCCTACTTAACTTAAGACACTTTTATAGCATCCAAATAAGAAATTAGATGAGTTGACCATGATTGTTCATGGTGATTATCGATGATCAAGTATCCTTTACTTTATGGGTGTCAATCATTGATGGTCAAACTCGATCATTAACCATCACTATGGGTGTTTCATGAGTGGAACACCTAAAACCTACCCTACCCTAAAACTAACCAAACCATATAAATAACCTCATAATTTTATGTACCTAAAAACCTAAAACCTTTACCCACCTGATCATTTTCTCCTTTCACCTACAAATTTACCTGAGTTCCCTAAAAACTATAACTAGGGCATAAACATTCAATCCTACCCTCAAACCCCAATGCCTTTGAAAAAAATCAAGCTATCATATCAAATTGAGGACACCCCCTTCATGATCACCACCATGAACTTAACCATATACCTATCCATCTTTATCCATGCCTGCACACTCCCTGCATCCTCATTGGTTCATTAACTCTTGTCTCTACCTTAGTTAGTAGTTAACTCCTCCTCAACAATCCCCATCAACAAGATTTTCACTTAAAATCACAAACAACTAGAGATCCATAGTGAAAAGTTAAAGTGAGTAAAATAACCTTCACTTTTAACTTTTAACTACCAAACTTTAAGGGTTTTTACCCAACCATCGATGGTTAGGGTGATCATCGATGTTCACCCTTGAGCACCTTGACCATTGATAGTCAAAATGTTCACCCTTTTTATTTTCGCCTCTTATCAAACCTTTTTTAGTTGTACCAAATCATTCACACACCTATGGAAACCACCTTCTCTACCCACCCCAACCACCTCATTAGCTTGTCATTAGTTTATTTTTGGCCCAACTAGCATGTGTTTTGTGATGACTTTTTCTTGGTCCTTTGACTATAATGATAAAATTACCATATTTACTACCTTTTTTACTTATGCTACCTTACACCTACCCGACCCGCTTGTGTATTTTCAAGAGAACTTTCTACCTTAGATACCTATGACACTTGACCAATTTGTGTTTTCATTGAGATCACTTCTTGCCTTGGATACCCACTAAAACACATACAATGATTAGGGGACTTATGAGTGTTCATAAGAACCACACTTAAATACAATCATGTGGTCAACTTGTCACATGTCCTTCTATCACCAAACTTTATTTTTATCAACTATGGAAACCTAGTCTTTATGTAATCTTAGCTATCGCACCTTTTTCACACTTTACATGCTTGTTTGTGGTTTAGTGACCAACATATCACCCACCTTCATGAAATCCACATTCATCATCACCATCATTCACCTTATCAAACTTACACCTAATTTTGTCTTACCTCATCACCTTATAGTTTGAGGGGGAACACCTCCTCCCATACTAGAGGCAACTAGACCTTTGAATAGAAATTAATTTTTATTTTATAGCTTATTAATTCAAAGCCACATAAAAAAAGGGGGGGAAATGTAGACACCAAAAATCCACACACCATGATCTTGAATGTTGAAACACCCATAGACCACCCCTTGGGACCAATCTGACCCTTCAACCCCTAACCAAGACTAACTATAGTTAGTTTGACCAATTTGGCTTACCCAAACTTTTCCCCACTTTTGCCCTTCACCCTTGATCACCAATGGTCACCTTGACTATCGATGGTTAGGATGCACCTTCTTAACCACCAACATGAAAACCACCCACCTTGATTTTCTAAAAATATTATTGTCTTAATCTGAGTGTGATCCATTACATATGCAAGTTAAAATTAGAAGGCCTAGTTAACATCTTGTTACAACTCTTTCCTTTCTTATAATAAGAGGGGAGTAGGAAGGTAAAATCATCTGTAATTATTATCAAGATCTTTTGTATCTAGAGTTCTTTTATTTTATACGTCAATAATCTAATGATACATCCATCATGTTAGAGATCTAACTTACCACCATAGCTCCATCAAAATACCAAGTACCATTACTCTACTAAAATCACACGAGACTCCACTAATGATTCAACCACCTCAATCAACCACATGATCAGCTTTATGTAAGATAACTATTTATTTTCTAGCATTCAATTACTCCTTTTTCATTTTATACTTAGCCCAGAATCAACCCATCTCTCAGAATCCCACCTTGAGATCCCATTAATTAGTTATTTACCAACCTAGACCTACTTATAGTAACCATCAATGGTTGTCTCAACCATTGATGGTCTACCCAACCACCGATGGTCACTCTAACCTCTAACAATCACCTTAACTTCTAATGATCATCCAAAATGTCAATTGTCGCTATGGTAGAAAATAATAGCAAGTTATTTCCACCTACCTACCCCCAACCAAATCTAGTTTTTTGTGTCCCTACCTATTCATAGATCCTTTCCTAATTTTATAAAATGGACCTAAGCCCTTTAGCACTACTATTGATTTGCTTAACACTATATTAGTCATTTCTAGTCTATTTTTTTAGCAAGCATTTCTTGTGTTCAATATCAATACATTTTTATCATTGATGCAAGTACTTTATATTCTATTTTGTAAATTTAATTATTTAAAATGTGTAGATTGACAACCCCTGAGGAATCTCTTACTTCTAGTATCTAGCTAGCGCTAGGAAATCCACTCAACTATTTATCTATCTAACAAACAAATTTACTTTAGTGTTATCTTATTTGTAGGTCATCCTCACAAGCCAAAGAGTTCTTTACAATCATATAATTTAATGTGTGCACAATCTAATAGGTTTTTAAACCATACCCATATTTATTTTCTTCTTCCTCCTTTCTAAAATATAATCTAGAATTCACCAAAACACCAATATGCACATTTGTTCACTAAGGTTTAACAGTGCTCTCTAACATGTTTATAAATTTTAATGTCCTTCACATCTAATGTTACTAGGTTAAAGTATGTTTACATGTTGGGTGAACTTGTTGAGTTGAGGAAGTTAAGTTAAAAAATACATTTGAGTGATAAAGATGCATCAACAAAGGATGAATATTGTGTTTTGGGTCCCATCAACACCTACAGGTGTCTTTTGCCTAAGATGTTGACCTACAACTGACTATAGATTCCTACAAGTCTATGGTATGAATTTAAAAATGGAAACCTACTAGAATAAACATATAAGTTCACAAAATTTTCCATTAATTCTAGGAATATTATGATCACATGACACAAATTTCAAAGGTAATGTTCACCTACAAGCCCTTTTCCCCCTCAACAAAGTCAACTACAATTGATTGTTGTAGGATGTGAGTAAGAAGATAGTGTTCTCCATGTTGATATAGCATAATAGTGATGTATATGGGTCCCAAAATATGATTAAAAAAACATTTTAAATCATAATAATGTATTGTGGAATCATTTTCAGAATTAAACTATGCAAGATAACTCCAAGTATGGTGCTTTGAAGAAAAACATAATCAGGTAATCTACATATTAGATTAGTCAAGGTGAGAAGGAGTAATGGAAAGTTGTCTAAAGGTTTGTGAGCATCATAAACACCTTCACAATGATGTTTTAATTTTCAATAAACCCCCATTAAATGTAAATATGGGTAGGAAATTTTACATAATGCAACATATAGTCATATGGTAAAACCTTGCACACATTCCACTTTACCAAGGGTCTGTCTTGGGTCTTGAAGGAGTTAAAGGGTCTAATGTTGTGATCAAAGGTTTAAATTTTGTATATAACATATATTTAAAATGTGTAAGCTCATTAAATATATAACTTTTATAATAAAATAGGGGAAGTATCCTTTGTTTCATCTCAAATAGAGGGTATTCCCTAGGATGCAAACCCTATAGTTTTGAAGAATGGAGATAAGAGGGTGAGATAAGGGTTTCTAAGACCTAATATGGGGCTGTAACAAGATTAATAAGACATGATAAAAAACATGAGGAATCATGCACCAAGTTAAAAAACTCAATAGGGCATCATAGACCCTCAAGGATGTAGACACACCTATTAGGTTTGGTTAGGCCTATAGCCCAAATGGGGGTTCAATTTCACTTATAGCCTTAGGTAAAAATTACAATGAGTTTTAAAATGTTTTTTTTGAGTTATAATGTGTGTTTAAGCTTCTAACTTTAAAATAAAACATAAGAAAGCCATTTTTAGGCTTAAACCCACATTTGACATGTGTAAATTGAAAATCCAAGCTCAAGTAAGCAATTTATATTGCTCATATCTTATTGGATACTTTTCATGGGAGATCAAGGAGCTAAAAAAAGTTGTATAGGGTCATGAGCTACTACCTTGTGGAATTGGTTTACAAATTCAACATCACAACTCTATGAATAAAGGCTAAGGGTGGAAAGAGCCTAAAACCCCAGTTTGGACCTAATTGTAAAGTTTGAGTTGGAAACCCCACCAAATTACATATTTTCTTAATTAAACCCACAAAATGTTGTATTAAACTCTCATAGGGTCCTTCTCATGATTTTTTTGTTGTACCTTCACTTATAGAGAATTGTACAAAATGATATGTTTTGATGTTTTAGAGATAAATGAGTGTTCCAAGGAGTGTAGAAGGATGAAAATAACTTGGGATAAAATATTAAGACATTTTATACTTTATTAAACTCAAAAAATTAAAATAAATAATCTATAGGTGCCCAAACCATTCGATTCTTTTGGGTCGGCCATAAAATGCCTCAAAAAGGCAAGCCTTCCAACGGCCATTTCATGGTTCTAGTGCCTCCAGGTTGTTTTAGAAAACAAAATTTTACATGGATCATGGTGGTTGAATTATAATAGTGAATCAAACACTTTTTTGATTTTTAAAACATGTGTGAGCTCCCAGCAAAAAATGTCACTTTCTAGGGCTAAAGGGCTAATTAAGCCTAATTTGCCAAGGAAAAGATGATATAAAACATGTCTACACTTGGATTTTGGCCACAAATTTTTTTATGGATATTTAAGGTGATAGAGGGTACTTTTAAAAAAATTATTTTCTCATTATCACTTCTATTTTATCCCAAACAAGGAGCTTTGCTTGAAAAAAGGCTACAAGGAATTCATTGAAAATACATGGTTTGGGTGTTGTTCTAGGTCTTGATGAGTGTTTGATGCATAAAAATTCCTTTTTATAGGTCTGATCTGATCTTAATAAGACTTAAATTTTGAATAAATTCTAACTTGATCCAAACTTGAAGAAAACTCCTCCTTTTCCTTCTACATCTTAGTGCAAATGAGAGTTTTTTGGAGTTTTGAAGACAAAATCAAAGCATATAACCTATAATAAGGTATTATGAAGTTATTCCATGAAATTTTATGCCATATTAAATAATTTAATAATTAATGGAAGGTTTTGATGAAGGAAAACATTAGAAAACGTCTCCAAGAAGATAAGAAAGACTCTTCCTTCAAATGTCATCCTTCAAGACCAAGTCAAATTTGGCTTGGAGAGTTTCTTAGAAGTATAATTATGTTTCTAAAACATATTTCATGAGTTTATGGGGTCAATAAATACTCTTTACATGCATCAATATCTATGTTTAAAGAGGAGACTTCTTCACCAAGGATATAGTGAGTTTAAGTAAGGATCTAGACACCTATGTGGGTCAAACACCACAAATCATGGAAGAAGACTTATTTAAGATTTATAAATTAATCCCACATGAAATTTTATGACATTTTTACCAAGTATTAATAAATATTAATGATATAATTCTACATTGGTTTTGAGTAAGGAAAAAGAAAAGATCAAATTTCCTAATTTTAGGGCTCTTGTCTCTTTCTCTCTCCTCTTTTTCATTTTATCTATATGTAAGCCAATTTTTGGAATTTTAATGGATCCTTAACCTGATTTATGTTAATTTAATACTAAAAAACATTTTTACTTATCTCTTTTGATGAATATGACATAATTCATACCTGCCCAAAGCTAGACTTAGTGTATTTTCATGGTTTGTTGATAGATGACAGTGATAGTTCTTGCTTCATCTCATCTTGTCATTTAATTATTACTTATTTATAAGTGGTAATATCATACTTAAATGTTTAATATTGTGCTTAAATATTATTATTTATATGGCAAGTGCAATATTTCTTTAGTGTCTTTGAGAGACGTATTGATTAGGTGTCTTAGATCATGCATAAAACATAAGCCTCTGTGTGAAACATTGATGTTTAGAGGATGCCATTTGAGAATTGTAATTAATTTTATGTTATTATCCATATTGATATTTAATAAAACACAAATTTTTTTCACATTTTTGTTTACCACCCAAGTTAGATTGGTTTTCCTTTCAGTTTACCCTCTTCCCTTTTCCCTTACAAGCTTGTAATGAGAGTAAGGATACTAACTAATAAATGAAGAGGACATAGACATTATAATATAGATATTAAATACACTTGTTATTCCACCCATAGCCTAATATTGTCTCCATTTTACTTTAGAGTGTGAAGACCTAAAACTACCTATTGGTCACATTTGGCCCATAGAGATCTTGCCTGGAAATGGTTTGAGTAGGTGGACCAAGTTATGGATGGAATGAGTGGTCCAAATATCACCCATATATTTCAAATATTTTGAAACACTTTAATCTTTATTTAAGTTTATTTTATCATTTTTTTAGGGATAGGTCTATAAAGCAAAGTAAAGGGTTAGATTAGGTTTTCATGGTGATCAAAGTAGTTCTAAGTCATGGAACAAGTCTGCAAGCTTCAGGTTTTCATAGTTTATTCAATGTTTCAAAGATATAAGTAGTTAAAGCACAAGTTTTGGAGAGATATTAAAGAAAAATATAAGTACAAAACCTTTATTTTGGCTAAGTCATTACTTGGCATATTTATTTTGGGTTTTTGACTAAGTGTTGGAAATTGTTTTAGACTTTTTATCCCAAAAAAAAATCTTAAAGATCCAATTTATTTTGGAAATTTTTTTGAGGCAAAAGATAAGTGTTATAATTGTTTAAATAAAATTGTCTAAATAATTTCCTTTAAGACCTTATTATCTCAAACATTTTGTCTATAGTAAAAATCCCAATGACCTTAATTGTTTTGTGAAATATTTTATGTAAAAAAAGCTAAGTTTTAATTCTTTTGAGAAAATTGTCCAACAATAATGTCCTTAAAGACCAATTTCTCTCAGATATTTTGTCCACAATAAATGTCCCAAAGGTAAATATACCTCAGACTTGTCTCTTTTAGGAAAAAGTTCTACAACAATTTTCTTGAAGACCTTATTTATTTTGGTAAAATTATTCACATAAAAAGGCTAAGTTAAAGTCCTAATTGTAGATTCTTTCAGACATTTTATCTGTAGTGTAACTCTCACAGAACTTATTTATTTAAGGGAAAGTGTCCCAAACAAAATGATTGAGAAAATGTCTTGGCACAAATGCAACAACAATATGCTTGATGTAAAAGCTTTGATAGAATTATTTCAAGTAAGATATTTGATCCAAGCCTTCAAAGGTAATCTAGTAAGTATGAGGTTGCAAAAGTGTCAAAATCAAGCTCAGTAATTATCCATTTGAGTTCAAAGTGTGATGGGCTCACAAATGTATTTGATAGTCACATGAGCATCATTCAAGAATGTCAAATTCAAGCCATGAAAAATAACCATTAAAGTTAAAATATCTCAATAATGGTCATGTGAATGTCAAATACATTCACATAGATGTCAAAGATAGGCATGTGAATGTCAATGTTAAGTCCTTAAAAGTAGCCATTAGAATTTAAAAGTTAGGATCAACAATCACCATTCAATCATACAAGAGATCTAATGATGAGTAGTGACTAACATTTTAATGGGCATAGGTAAATCAATAGCTCATATTTAATCATAGACTTAGATCTAATGGAATCCAAGTAAGTCAAAATGTCAAGGATCTTAGAGGCCATGATGTGTCATAATCATGGGAGTAAATAGACTTACATTAGGTCTTGAGTGCAAATACAAGGCTACCAAGTAAAACCAACTTAGTTAGATTTGATAGGTCAAAGACAAATCTAAGGACTCACATTATCCTATGTCATGGATATTCGATGGTGTGAGAGAGATTAAATAGGTCAATAAGCTAAGTTGGTTTTTGATAGACAATGAGCAAATGGGGCAAGCCTAGGACTCTTGACAAAGGTTGAAGGGATAATTTTCAACCAAGGTGAGCAAGTATGAAAGGAACTAAGGTTGAGCATGATCCAATTTGGACCAAGAGCAAATATTTTAGGATCAAACAATGCCATCAAGACTCTATAGTAACAAAATATGTCTTTTAGACCTGATATAAATCAAGATGGGATACTAGTTATTCATATGATATAGATGTGTCTAAGTGGATGTATCAACTATAAAAAACTAATAATTTAAATTGGTTTTAAGTATATAGTAGGCCCAAGTTCACATTTTAAAGTAGAGGCAGATATATATAATTAATGGAGTAGCATCCTGAGCCATATTCTCAATAAATAGATGATAAAAGTAGACATGAACATGGTCATAAATATGAAGAATTTACCCTTACAATAAAGGACTTTGATATGGAGGATCTCAAGAAGGTTCATGTGGTAGCTGAGATTATTTCCTAAAACTTGTCTTGATTTTCATATTTTCCATCGTGTTAGAAAAGGATTGAATGACATTAATGCAAGAGCAAGATTGAGGAGGATTGTAGTGATGGTTGTTCTAAATGGGATTGGGCTCATTAATTATTCCTTCAGTGCCATTTTTCTCTCTCTTACCCTTTTTATTCCTATAAATATTAGCTTTGATCTTTGGTTTTGGATCCCTTAGTTGGAGATAGTGAAGCTCTACTAAAATCACTTTGTAACACTCTCATGAAGAAATATAAGATAGATTTTATATTTTAGTTAGATGCTAAGTGTGTTTTATTGAATTTTTATGTGTAGAGTGTATGATATTATTCATCATCTATATGTTATTCATGTACTTTACTTCAATTCTATTGGTTTCTTGCAGGTTGTATGAAGTGTTAGCTAGTTACGTTCCTCTTAAAGTCTCATAGTTGATAGTGACTTAAATAGACATATTTATTTATATCCTTCAATTTGTCTCTTTTAAAACTTCATATAAAATAATCATGCTCGTAAACTTATCATAGAATGTGACTAGGTCTTGACTTCATTGAATTCACTAGTAGTCATAGAAGTGTCTAGGCTGAAAATGAATTATTATAACATTTGGTGCATCACCACATTTAATATAGATTTTCATTTCTATATTTCTCTCTCTTTTCATCCCAATAATATATATTTAGTAAAAGGGGCTATATTTTTATATCTGAGGAGCTAGTATTAATAAAAATCCTAAAGGTTTGACCCAACTTTAGGTAACCCATAGCCTAGGGTCAGTCCCATATCAAATTAGATTTAAGAGTAGGACTTGAAAATTTATGCTTTCAACTAAGGTGAAATATAATTCCTTAACAATCCTAGCATGCTCGTGGGACTAGTTGAATAAGAAGATAAATAATTGGTGTTATCTTTAGATAATAAGTGTAGTGAACACTTGGCAAGAGCACATGGCGACTCCAAATGTCTCTGGTATGCTAAAGCTAGCCCATTATCTTCATACCAAGAAGAATGAGATCATTTACAAGGGGTATTGACTTCCACTTTAGTAAAATTATAATGGCCTCAAGAAGAAGGATAGTAATATCATCCTTATCTCTTTTTAGAAGGTGAAGAGTAAGCCACTCTCTCTACAAATCATAGTCTACACTATCATTTAGAAGGTTTTATTTTAGGCAAGGCCTATTTCCCATTCCATTCATAATGATTCTAAGGAATAAATAATTTTTAGCCTTTAATGGGGGGATACCTCTTAACCTTTAGCAATATGATGGCATCCCTACTACCTCTTTGAATCATCTACCATACTTTATAAGAGAAAATTCCACCACTCCTATAGATCACATTATTGACATTGCAAACCTTTGTGTAGTACATCACATTACACAAGAGAATGTATCCATGAGGATATTATCCACATATTTAAAATTCAAATCCCTATAATGGTATAGAGGTCTATATTTTGCCTCCATAAATAATTGGGATGAGTTTGGTGAGTGCCTATGTAAACATTTTGAGGATAGAAGTGACCATGTTTCACTTGTGGAACCGTTCACCTCAATCAAAATGGCACCCTATGAATATATGGTTGATTTCAACTATATATTCCAAAATAATTGGGATAAAATACCTATCATCATTAATCCCACAACTAATTATGCTTTCCTTTACTATTTAAGAGCATTGAATTTAGACATTGTAGTCATGATCCAATCTATAGGTGGGACAACTCTACTTGGGGCTTATGAGATAGCTATAAGGGCATAAAATTATTTGATATAAGTAGGGAAACTTATGCCAAGACCTCTCATGACACTTTTTCTTGAGCTTTAACCAATTCCACCTACCATTTTCCACTACCCACTCCAAACAACCAAACCCAACATGATAATGGCTAAGTGGATAAATTTACAAGGATTGAGAGTTTTTTGAAGGCATAAAACAACATGCTAGTTCTCTAGAGAAAAAGCAATAGAATTCATATATGCCATACTCATATGAAGGACCCTTTCAAACCCAATACCCTAATCAATCCTATAATAGATCCCCTCATCTAGCAAACCAATAAACCCAAGGCCAATTCACTCAAGGTAGATCTTATAATAAATATAACCCTAAAACTTCAAGTAGTTTAATAGCCTTGGTCCCCACAAAATAATCTTGCACAAGAGGGTTAATTTCAATCAAGGGAACATCATAATGATATGGTAAGGGTTGTAAATGGGGAGATGTATCGAGACCCTAGTTGGCAACATACTCCTTCATTCTTAGGCCATGACACCATACTGCCTCTACCATAAGGCCCTCTAATGGACCAAGGTAATGTGCCTGGCATGACATCATTATAAGTTCAAATTCAATAATAATCAAGCATGGGTAATGCACCAATTGACACCATATGTGTAAACTTTCAATAAGGGGAACATATATTTGAACATGTAGCAACAAACATAGGATAGACTACACAAATTCTAGATAGACCAGTTGTAGTCCATATAAAGGTTGAGAGGAATGTTAGATGCTAATTTGGGGTAGCCTATGGTTCTTAAAGACCTCCACAAACTAGTCAGCATACAACTACTTCAAATACAATTTCTAAATCTATTAAAACTCAACAAGTATCCCAACATCATGGACAACTGCAAAAGTCTCCTTTCATTCTTCATGTCACACAAGTGCCAAGTGATGCTTCTACCTCCAATGTGTAGTCGAAAGGTACTAGTTTCCCTTTTAATATTGTAGATCATATGAAAAAGGTTAATGTCACTATGTCTATTTATGATACTTTTTCTATTTTGGGATAGAAATAAATCCTTTATCAAGAAAACTCTAAGCCTTGTCATGTGAATGAGATAGCAGAAAAGGTGAACAGTATTTTCATAAATAGTAGTTAGCCTAATCCTATTCAAGTTTCTAATCAAGTTCCTAATCAAAGTCAAGTTCATGATATTAATCATCCCCAAAAAATTTCAAACCCCCTCCATTCTATTTATCAACCATTATAGGAGATTGTTTAGTTCATAATTGTATGATAGATCTAGGTGTTTTGACCTTAGTTATATATAAAACCATAGTAGATAAGATTGGGATTAAATATGTACCTAATGAAAAAGATGTTCTCTAGTTGGATGGGTTCCCCACTAAAATGGTAGGCATAGTTAAATATCTTAAGATCACATTGGTAGCTTCCCAAATTATATCATCACTCAAGATGTAATGGTTGTAGACCTAACCCCATAATTCACCCTATGCCTATCTATGGAGTTTATCACAAATATGGGGAACTCTTTGTTCTTTGACTAGTCATACATGGTTTTTAGGAACAAATATGGGACTAAGGTCATTATTGGGTCTAAACCTATCTCTAGATTTCATATAGAGCCTTATATGCCCAACCTTGTAAATGTCAACTTCACCATATTTGAGGAGGATGAAAATGTTAGTGAACAAAAACCTCATGACCATATTGAAGGAATTTTAGACCTAGAACTAGATGAATGGGTAGCTAAAAACCATGGATTTTATCCCTTTAGCAATCTTGAAGAAGTAGAATTAGGGGTATATTGTGTGCATGAGGGTATTACTATACCTTGCTTAAATAAGACCACTCAATAAGAAGATAGTCTATGGACCTCATTCTTTGATGGCTCAAGGTCAAAAAATGGTAGTGGAGCTAGGTTCATGTTGGTTTCACCCTCAATTTAAAAGTAGTATTCAGCCACAAGATTCCAATTTAGTTGTACTTCAAGCATAGTTGAATTTGAAGCTCTTTTACTAGTTTATAAGAGGTAAGAAGAAGAGGTGTCAAACTTCTTTATGTCAAATGTGATAATGAGATTGTTATGAAACAAGTGAGAGGCATAACTACATCAAAACCCATCATTTAAATTCCTACAAGAATTGTGTATGGGATCTCATAGAATAATTTATGGTATTTAATATACAATCCATACTAAGAGAAGTAAATCCACATTCAGATAGGCTTGTAACCATTGGAGCTTAGTATGAGGTTGTAGATGGATTAAAAAGAAACCAAAGCCAAGGCAAGGTCAAGGTCATATATAGGCTAGCTTAACATTATAATGAGGTAAGTTGGTAGGTGTTTGATAATGATGATCAAATTATATGTTTTTTGATGTAGGAGGTAGAATTTGACCAAACAAATCAAAATAATTTCCAAAACTAGTATGATGTTTAGATAGTACAGATAATATCTAACAAGATGCATAAGGGGCTTGTGACATTGGAAATCATCTTCAATGAAGATGGACAAGTGAGAAAAGGTAAAGCATGTATCTCATTCAAAGAGGAACATTATGAAAGGATAGAGATCTTCAAGGGAAAATTGTTAAAGTTAGGAAAGATCAATATAGAAAAAGAGAGAGATGCATTTATTTTTTTATGTCAATAGTTCTTGGATGTATTTGAATGGGAATACAAGGATTTTAAGGTATTTGACCCCAAACTAGAACAACACACCATTGAAATAGAGATTTATGCAAAACCAATCAAGGAGAAGTAAAGGCCTATCAATCCAAAAGTGGAAGAGTTGATGATAAGGGATTTATTTAACCTGATTGAGTCAAAGATCATATTCCACTTTAAACATTCCTTATGGGTGGAAAACCTTATGCCATTAAGTAATAATAATGGGGAAATATGTTTATGTGTCAATTTTAGGGACCTCAATAAGGTGTCTCTAAAAGATCATTACCCATTACCCTCAATGTATCAGATTCTCCAAAAGGTGGCAGGTTCTCAAAGATTCTCACTGTTTGATGGCTACTCTAGCTATAATTAGATCATGGTCAAGGAAGAAGATAGGTGTAAGACTGCCTTCACCATAATGTGGGGTAATTATGCATATATGAAAATGCATTTTAGACTATACAATGCTAGAAAAACTTTCTAAAGGGAAATGGATGCTTCCTTTGAAGGTTTGATCAATGACATGTTGCTCATCTACCTAGATGACAACACTATTTTCTTAAAGTACCTAGCTAATCACATTGCTCACTTGAGGTTAGTATTTAAAATATGCATAGAGTTTGGTGTGTTATTGAATCTAAAAAAGTACATATTTGGTGTTCATAAGGGCAGATTATAAGGCCATGTAGTGTCCAAGGATGGTCTTCCAATAAACACTAAAATATTTGAATTCATCTTATCTCTGCCCTTTCCTAAGCACAAGAAAGGTTTGAATTTTTTTTTAGGAAAGATTAATTTTATAATAATATTTATTCTAGGCTTTGTGGAGATGGTCAAGCCTCTTAATCAAATGTTATGGAAGTATAAAGAGTTTACATGGACCAAATAAGGTAAGAGGAGTTTTAAGGCCATCAAGGATGCCATATATCATACCCATAAACTTATTAATCATAATTTTAACAAGGAATTCTACTTGTGTGTTTTCTCTACATTGGATGTAATCTCTACCATGTTGATGCAACACAATGAACAAGGTTTGGAACAACTGATTGATTTCTTTAGTCAGGCCTTAGAAGGGTATGAGGAGAGGTATAGCTTTGTATAAAATCATGTGATTATATTAGTGATAGGTTTTAATAAGTTTAGATACATGGACTCTAATAGTAATACCATACTCATGGTGGTACACCCAAGTATTAAAGAGTTTATACTCAATAATGACCTTAATGAGAAAAGGGTTGGATGGGTGACAAAATGCATGGAGTATGAACTTGAGGTTAGAGTTACATAAATTTTGAGGGGAATATGGTTTTGTGAGCACCTTGTGGAATAATTAAATCAAGATAAAGATCAAGTATTGTTAGTCTATTATAGCCAACAAGAAGTTACAGACAACACACCTTTCAATTAGACACATGATACAATTAGTTTATTGAGTTAGACCAATGTCCTATGGGGATAGATAAATCCAAGAGAAATAAATTTAGGTTGAAAATTATACCTTATGTCTTGATATATGAGTGATTTTCAAGAGAGACATAGAAGGCATACTTTTGAGGTGTGTAGAGCAATTCCATGATGGTCCAACTAATGGGCATTTCGATACCAAAACCATAGCCTCTAAAATCATTATATTTGGGTAATTTTGGCCTATAATGTTTAGATATGCTCACTCTTGGGTAAATAAATTCCCAAAATGTGCAATGTTTGTTGGCAAGAAGAAGCTAGTTTCCCTTCATTTGTAACCCATACAAGTAGAACAACCCTTTATGTAATGGGGCTTAGATTTTAAAATAATCATACATCCCCTTCAATTAAAGGCCATAAATGGATTATTATAGATACAAACTAATTTATAAGGTGGGCATTTTCCCTCAAGGAGGCTAATGAAGTTACTATTTTGGACTTCTAAGATAGCCTTGTGACTAGATTTGGTGTGCCATCTACAATTATTTCCAGCAATGCATTAGCCTTCAGCAATAGCAAGGTATGTGAGTGGGCCCTTTCACATGAAATTTATCTCAAGGCATACTCTAACTATTACCCATAGGGAAATGGATTATCAGAGTCCACCAATAAGGATCTAAAAAGGATTATCAAAAGAAATATGGAGGATAGTCAAAGGGAGTGGCATACTAGGCTGAGGACTACCCTATAGTCAGACAGAGTGACACCTAAGATGGTAAATGGACAATCCCCATACATCCTTATCTATGGTAAGGAAGCCAAAGATCCCTATCTCTTGAGCTTCATTCATTAGATGTTATACATCAACTTGAGCTTCTAGAGGATGATGCTATGTAGATAAGGTTGAATGAGATAAGACAACTGAAGGAGATAAGGGACACGTCTATGCATATCATGTGATATAGTTAGCACTAGGTCAAGAAATAATTTGATAAGAGAACTTCCTTAATGACACTTTATCAAGGTGATATAGTCCTTAAATGGGATAAGGAACATGCAAAACCCAAAAAGCATTCCAAATTTGATAGTCTTTAGAGTGGACCTTATGTTATCACATTTTGTAAAGAGACCAATTAGTTTTAGCTTGTTAGCTTGAATGGAGATATCATCCCCATCCCTATCAATGGGAGGTATCTCAAATTCTGTTACTAGTATTGTATCATGATATTTGTACATAGGTAGATAGGCCTATCTTTTTCCAAGTGCCCTTGCACATTGTTCTATTTATTGCTTTTCTTCTATTTTAGGCAATTGTTCATCTTTTTATTGCTTTTATTGTTCATGTTTGTCTCATTTCTTCAAGATGTTTCAAGTAGATAAGCAACATCTTTTTATAAATAATGCTTCTTTTGTCTAGGTCATCATGAATGAACTTGATCAAATTCTTAGTTTTATGATAGTAGGATGGTCAAGCCTACTAAGTCACTAGAAATGTTGGTCACATTTAGACCATATAGAGATATTGTCTAGGAATGTTTTGAGTAGGTGGACCAAGTTTTGGATGGAATGAGTGGTCCAAAGATCACCCATAGCATGCAAAGCTTTTGAAACACTTTAAGCTTGCTTTAAGTGTATTTTGTCAATTTTTGAGGGGTGGGTCTACAAAGTCAGTAAAGGGTCCAATCAGGGTCTCATGGTGATCAAAGTACTTCTAAGTCATGGAAAAAGTCTACAAACTTTAGGTTTTCATAGTTCATTCAAGCCTTCAAAGACAATAGTAGTTCATGCACAGGTTTGGAAGAGCCTGTAGACCAAAAATGAAGTGTAAAACCTTGATTTTGGTTGTCTTTGGCATATTTATTTTGGGTTTTTGACTAAGTGTTAGGAATTATTTAGGATTTTTTATTCAAAAAAATCCCAAATATCTAAGTTATTTTAGACATTTTTCTCAAGGCAAAATTTCAGTGTTAGAATTCTTTCAGGAAAATTATCTGAATAATTTCCCTGAAAAACTCATTCTCTTAGATATTTTGTCTACAAAAAAAACCCTGATGACCTAAATTATTTTAGGAAAAATGTTCTAAAAAAAATCTAAGTATGAACTATTCTGGGAATCTTGACCCACACCAATTTCCTCAAAGACCAATTTCTCTCAGACATTTTATTCGTAACAAATGTCCCAAAGGTAAAGATCCTACAAACTAGTATATTTTAGGAAAAAATTCTACAATAATCTTCCTAAAAACATTATTTAATTCAATAAAATTATTTGCATCAAAAGGATAATTTAAAGTCCTAAAGGAAAATTCTTTTGAATATTTTGTCCATAGCATAAGTCATGAAGACCTTATTTCTTTCAAGGAAAGTATCCCAAACAAAAGGGCCAAGGAAATGTATTAGAATAAATCCCACAATAATATGCTCAATCCAAAAGCTCTAATAGAGTTTTTTTAGGGAATTTGTTTGATCCAATCCTTCAAAGTTGATCTAATAAGTATGACATTTGCACAAGTGTCAAAATAAAGTTCAATAATTAGTTGTTTGAGTTCAAGGTGTGACAAGCTCATAGATGTCTTTGAAGGTCGCATGGATGTCATTTGATTTTCATGTGAACATCAAATTAAATCCATGGAAAATAACCATTGAAGTTAAAATATTTTAGTGACAATCACATAAATATCAAATACATTCATGTGGACATCAAAGATAGGTACATGAATGTCAAAGTTAAGTCTTAGGAAGTAGTTATTGGAATTCAAAAGGTAGGATCAATGATCGACATTAAATTATACAAGAAATCCAATAATGAGTGGTGATTTATAGTTTAATGGGCTTAGTAAAATCAATGTCTCATGTTCAATCATAGATTTAGATCTAATGGCATGTGATAAAGTCAAAAGGTTAAGGAGCTTAGAGGCCACCATGTGGCATAAGTATGGGAATAAACAGACTAATAGTGGGTCTTGAGTACAAATGTGGGGCTACCAAGTGGCACCAACTTGATTAGAGTTTATAGGTCAAGGATAGATCAAATGACTCATGTTAACCAATGCCATGTAGATCAAATAGTGTGTGTGTGAGAGAGAGTTAATAGTTCAATAAGTTGAACCAATTTTTGATAACCAATGAGCAAAGGGGGCAAGCCCAAAACTCTCGATAGAGGTTGTAGGGATAGTTTTTAACCAAGGTGAGAAAGTATGAATGGAACTAAGCTTGAGCATGATCCAAGTTAGACCAAGAATATATATTTTGGGATCAAATAGTGTCATTAATACTCTACAGTAATAGAATAGGTCTTTTAGACCTAATATAGATCACGGTGGGCTACTCGTTATTCATATGATATAGATATGTCCAAGTGGATGTATCAACTATAGGAAAATCAATAATTTAAATTGGTTTTAAATCTATATTAGGCCCCATTTCAAATTTCAAAGTAGAGAAAGATATATGCAATTAATGGAGGACATTCTGAGCCATACTCTTGATAAACAGATGCTAGAAGTAGACATGATCATGGTCTTGAATATGAAGACTTTTACCTTATAATAAATGAATTTAATATAGAGGAGCTCAAGAAGGTTCATGTGGTAGCTAAGATTGTTTCCTACAATTTATCTTGATTTTCATATTTTCCATCATGCCAAAAAAGGATTGAATGACATCAATGCAGGAGCAAGCTTGAAGAGGATTATGGTGATGGTTGTTCTGAATGGGATTGGGCTCATTAATGATCCTTTTAACACCATTTTTCTCTCTTTTCCCCTTTTACCTCCTATAAATATTGGATTTGAGCTTTTTTTTTCGATCCTTTAGCTGGAGATGGTGAATTTCTACTAAAATCACTTTGTAACACTCTCATGAAGTAATATAAGATATTTTTAAGATTCTAGTTAGATTTTTTAAGCATGGGATACACTAAGAGGAAGGGTGAATCAGTATATCATAAATCTTATAAACTTTCCCTTAATCAAATTCCACTTTAACATACATTCAAGATATCCAATAAAACTAAAATAATAAACACCATACAAGATAGAGAGAGACAATAGATTTAACGTGGAAACACAATGTGGGAAAAACCATGGAGAACAATCTCAAGTATATGAATGAGCACCAACTCAAACTACAATATTCACAAGCACCAACTTGCAGGATCACCAACCCCTTTATTGAGTACCAACATAGCAAATATTCATGAGCACCAACCCCTTTACTAAACACCAACCCATAGGAGAACCAACCCCTTTGTTGAGCACCAACATAAAAATAATTCATGAGCACCAACCCACAAGAGCACCAACCCCTTTGTGTATACAACACAACTATCTCTCAATGTTACTATCTCAACAAATGATAGTTCATTACAATATATCTTTCCTCTCTCACCTTTTCTCTTCTAATCTAGATATAAAAAATACAAATCATGCTCATCTCTTACTGCTCTTCTAAGCTAGATATTACTATCTCAAATCAAACTCTATCTCACATATTACAAATGGCTTCTCAAGCCTTTATTTATAGCTTTCTAAATGACCTTTGGCCTTCCCCCTTTGTGACCCTTCAATCCTCATGGAAAATGGCACCAAACTTGCATGACCTTTTGTATCCTTGCATTTGAAAATTCATGTGGTGACCCTTCATAAGCAAAAGCATCCTTTCCTCTTTTGTCTTTATCTTGGTGACTTTTCATATTCCTCAAAGTGTCCCTTCATGATAAATTGTGCCCTTCCTCTTTTGTCTTCACTTGGTGACTCTTAGAATTCCCCAAGATGACTCTTCATGGGAAAATGCATCCCATTCTTCTTTTGCCTTTACCCCATGACTCTTTTACTTCTCCATGGGCCCTTCTTTTGTCTTATATGCAACCAAAAATATATTCATTAATATTAAATAAATATTAACACACATTAGCCAATATATAACTATTACAAACATCATTAAATGCAATGGGGCCTTTATCACTAATAATGTTATACCTTTGACATTAATGACAATATTTCCAACAATCTCCCCTTTTGTCATTGATGGCAACCTCAATCCTAAAATTTCCACATCTTGAAACTTGCATATATTGTCACTTGAAAAACATATAGTAACTTCCCCTTATTGTAGCAAGATATACCTATTCCCTATACCTATTTCTACACCTGTACCTATACCTATTATTCTCCCCCTTTGACATCAATGGAAAAGGGCCTACCTGGAGCTAACACTTAGCTCCACCTCAACTGATGCTAAAATTTAATGGAAAGAAGTAAAATAAATTACTCCCAACACCTCTCACAGATACTCAAATGTGTCTTTTGGTAGTACCTTTGTGAAAATATCTGCAATCTACTCTGTAGTACTAATATATTCCATCTTAACTTCTTGATCTGTAACCTACTCTCTCAAGAAGTGATATCTAATGGAAATGTGTTTTTTTATTGAATGCATTAATAGATTATTTAAAATATTTATAGCACTTGTGTTATCACAAAAAATGGAAATAGGTTCATCATACTTTACCTTGATATCTTCCAAAGTTTGCTTCATCCAAAGTACTTGAGTACAACACAATACTGCTGCAATATATTTTGCTTCAATTGTAGAAAGTGATACTAAATTCTACTTTTTGCTTAGCCATGATACTAAGCTATCACCTAGGAAGAAAGATCCTCCACTTGTACTCTTTCTATCATATAAGCACCCTACCCAATCTAAATCTGTATAATCAACCAAAGTGAAATCTCTACCTGTGGGATACCATAATCCATAATCCAATGTCCCCTTGATATGTCTAAATATTCTCTTCACCAACTGAACATGACTATCTTTTAGAGATGAATGATATCTTGAAACCATACCTACTACATGCATGATGTCTAGCCTTGATGCTATTAAATATAAATACTACCAATCATAGATACATACAAAGATTGACATATAATAGGTGAATCTTCATCCTTGCTCCCCTTATTTCTTGTACACATAGGTGTGCCAACTGGTGCACAATCCTCAAAACCAAATTTATTCAACATTTCCTTGGCATATTTACTTTGAGATATGAAAATTCCTTTATTTGATTGAAATATTTGCAATCCTAAGAAAACTGACAATTCTCCAAGCATAGACATCTCAAAATCTTTTTGCATTCTATCAAAAAATTCTTTTGTCATCTTTTTCAATATTTCCTCCAAAAATAATATCATCAACATATACCACAACAATCAATTAATGCTCACCTTCTATTTTCATGTAAATATTACTATTAACAAATGCTCTCTTGAATCCTTGATCTTGCAAGTACTTATCAAGTCTTGCATACTAAGCTCTAGGAGCTTGTTTCAATCCATACAATGCTTTCTTCAATCTGCATACATGGTTACTAATATTTGAGAGAATAAATTCCTTAGGATACTCAATGTAGACCTCTTCTTCAAGATTCCCATTTAGGAAGGCAAATTTGACATCCATCTGAAACACTTCAAAATTTTTAAACACTGCATATGCAAGAAACATTATAATAGCCTCTAACCTTGCCACTAGTACAAAATTTTCTTTAAAATCTATTCCCTCAATCTAAGCATATCCTTTACATACTAATCTTGATTTATTTATGGTCACTTCTCCATTTTCATTCAACTTATTTCTATAAACCCTTTTTTTCTATCACATTGTGATCTTTTGGTCTAAGCACTAATTACCAAGTATCATTATTTTCTATTTGATTTAATTCTTCATCCATAGCCTTAATCCAATGCTCATCATGCCTAGCTTCTGAAAAATTTCTAGTCTAAATTTTAGATGACAAAGAGAAATTAACTTCTTCATATTCACTTACCATCATTCTTATGGTGCAAATTCCTTCATTTATGTCCCTGATGATGTCACTTTCATTATGATTTCTTTGAATGTATTTTTATGGAGTTTTGGTGCCCTTTTTCTCCTTCTCATCTTCATCTAATTCTTCAAATCCTTCCTCTTCAATGATTTCAGGAATGTCTACTAGATCACTAATTATTTATGTTCCATCTTCTTCTATCCTGACACTTGCATTTTCAACAATTTTCTTGATTCTTTCGTTATAACATTTATAAGTTTTACTTTTTTAAGAATAACCAAGAAATATACCTTCATCTTCTCTAGATTAAAACTTACCAAGTTTTTCATCGTTTCTCTTTATGAAGCATTTACTACTAGAAACTCTAAAATAATCAACTATTATTGGTTTGTCTTTCCATAGCTCATAAGGAGTCTTTTCACTATTGACCCTTAATAATGTTCTATTATAAATATGCACTGCTATACCAACCATCTCTCTCCAATATTTATTTGTTATCTTGGATTCATTTAGCATTGTCCTTGCCATCTCTTGAACTATTCTATTTTTCCATTCAACTACTCCATTTTGTTGTGGAGTTCTAGCTGCTAAATAATGTCTCTTTATTCCATGATCTTCATAAAATGCAATAAATTGATCTGACACAAATTCTCCTCCTCAATTTGATCTTAGAAACTTAATCTTCAAACTAGTTTCATTTTCAACTAATGTTTTGAATGCTTTGAAATGTCTAAAAGCTTTTAATTTTTTTTTTAAAAAAATTACCCAAGTCATATGTGAAAAATCATCAATAAGCAACATGAAATATTTATCATCTTGAGTACTTTGAGTCCTCATAGGTCCACATAGGTCAGTGTGAACAAGCTCTAGCATTTGAGTGGTTGAGTACTCTTTTGTTTTGAATCACCTTCTAGCCTGTTTCCCATGCTGATAAGGTCCACAAAGCGTGTCAGATGGCTTTGTAATCTTTGGAAAAATTTTGACTACTTGATTTTTTCTGATGTTGACAAGATTTTAAAAATTTATGTGCCCCATTATCTTGTGCCATATCCAACTTTCTTCAATATGACTCAAACAACATCTTTGACCTTTGATGTCTGATAGCATATACAAGTTATTACTTGTTCTCTGAGCATCTATAACCAATACATCTAAATATTTTATTCTAATTTCAAAACCTTATGCATAAAAATTTAGTGTGTTCCCCTGATCACACATTTGACTTACACTCAAAATATTATGCTTAAGACCTTCTACATATAAAACATTTTCAATTTTAGTTCTACCATTATCCAAACTTAGTGTACCTTTTCCATCGATTCTGCCAGTAGTATTGTCTCCAAATTTCACTGTGCCACCATTGATCTTATTCAAGGTTATGAACTTACTCTTGTCTCCTTTCATGTGCCTTAAACATCCACTATTAATTAACCATGGATTTTCTTCATTTATTGCATGCAAAGTTGTCTGAACCAACATAGAATCTTCAGGTTATTTCTTTTACCATGTCTGAACCTTCTTCTTGATGAATGGAGCCTTGAAACTCTAGTCCTTCTTGACTGACTTGAACATGATTTTATAGTACCAAGATATGTTTTTAAATTTGTTACACTTGTAACAAATTATGGCCTCTTCATCAAATCTTGATAGATGAGCAAAAGAGTTGTAGGTTCTGCTTGACTCTACATGACTTTCCTTTTCCTTATTTATGAGACTGTTAGATCTTTTTATACATTCTTATTTATTGTGACCATATCCATTACAATAAAAATATTAACCATAAAAATAGGACCTATTTGTGTATCTCTGACTTGATTGCCTTTTGTAGCTTTGTTCCCTCTAGCCTTCTTTGTTTGAGATGTCCTCTATATTCTTCACTTCTTCCCTTTTTGTTTCCTCTTTTATAAGAGCTCCAACATAGATATTTTTATTTTCAAATCCAATACATGTCTTATCTAATATTTCCTTTTGGATTTCTAATATCTTATTCAGCATATTAGTTCTATTCTCAAATTTTGAATCATTGATTGATTTATTTATTTTATCAACATTTACTTTTAAAGAAGTAATTTCAATAGCATACCTTTCACATTATTTTCTTACTATTTTCAACTATTTCATTATATCTTATTCATTCTTCTTGGCTTCTTTAAAGTGTGCTTGTAAATCTTTAATTATTTCTTTTGACTCCTTTTCATTTTTCTCAATCTAGTGCTTCAATCTTTGATTTTTATTGTCAATAACTTTTAACTCTTCTAAGGCACAAATGAGTTCTCCTTCCATATTCACTTCAGATTCATACTCTTCTTCTTATTGATCATCTATTCTTTTTCTTATAGAGGCATCTTCATGTATGGCCATCTTGTGCTTTCTCGGTCTACCTTCAAGCTATAAAACTTTTTCAAAAGGAACCTGCTCTAATACCAATTGTTAAGCACATGATATACTAAGAGAGGGGGGTGAATCAATATATCATAAATCTTATAAAATTTACCTTAATCAAATTCCACTTTAACATACATTCAAGATATGTAATAAAATTGAAATAATAAACACCACATAAGATAGAAAAAGACACTAGATTTAATGTGGAAACCCAATGTAGGAAAAACCATGGAGAACAATCTCAAGTATATAAATGAGCACCAACTCAAAATAAAATATTCACAAGCACCAACTTACAGGAAAACCAACCCCTTTGATGAGCACTAGCATAACAACTATTCATGAGTACCAACCCCTTTACTGAGCACCAACACAGTAACAATTTGTGAGCACCAACCCCTTTACTGAGCACCAACACAACAATAATTTGTGAGAACCAACCCATAGGATCACCAACCCCTTTGTGTATACCACAAAACTATCTCTTAATATTTTTATCTCAACAAATGATAGTTCATTACAATATCTCTTTCCTCTCTCACCTTTGCTCTTCTAAGTTAGATATAACAAATATAAATCATACTCATCTCTTACTACTCTTCTAAGATAGATATTACTATCTCAAATAAAACTCTATCTCACATATTACAAATGGCTTCTTAAGCTTTTATTTATAGCTTTCCAAATGACCTTTGGCCTTCCCCCTTTGTGACCCTTCAATTCTCATGGAAAATGGTGCCAAACTTGCATAACCCTTAATATCCTTACATTTGAAAAGTCATGTGGTGACCCTTCATAAGAAAAAGCATCCTTTCCCCTTTTGTCTTTATCTTGGTGAATTTTTGTATTCCGCAAAGTATCCCTTCATGAGAAATTGTTCCCTTCCTCTTTTGTCTTCACTTGGTGACTCTTGGAATTCCTCAAGATGACTCTTCATGGGAAAATGTGTCCCAATATTATTTTGTCTTTACCCCATGACTCTTTGACTTCTCCATGGGCCCTTATTTTGTCTTATATGCAACCAAAAATATATTCATTAATATTAAATAAATGTTAAAAAACATTAGCCAAGATATAACTATTACAAACATCATTAAATGCAATGGGGCCTTTATCACCAATAATGCTAGACCTTTGACATCAATGAAAATATTTCCAACAAGATTCTAAGTGCTTTTTATTGAAGTTTGATGTGTAGAGTGTATATTCTTATTCATCATCTGTATGTTTTTCATGTACCTTGCTTCAATCATATTAGTTTATTAAAGGTTGTATGAAGTGTTAGCTAGTGGCATTCCTCTTGAAGTGTCATAAGTCCATAGTGTCTTATATAGACATATCTATTTTTGTCTTTCAAGTTATGGGTTTCCTTTTAGACTTCATATAAAATAGTCATGTTTTTAACCTTGTCATAGAATCTAACTAGGTCTTGTCTTGATTGAATTCATTAGTGGTCATAGAAGTGTCTAAGCTAAAATTGGATTAGTATAACATTTGGTGCATCACCACATTTAGTATAGATTTTTATTTATGTATGTCTCTCCCTTTTCATCCTAATAGAATATATTTAGTAAAAGGGACTATATTTTTATATCTAAGGAGCTAGCCTCATTAAAAATCCTAGAGTTCTAACCTAAATTTATGTAACCCATAGCCTAGGGTCAATCCCATGTTGGATTGGATTTAAGAGTAGGACTTTAATATTTCTACTTTTATTGGTGCAATCTGAGTCCTTAACACTACCTTCACAAGGGTGTAATTATAGAAGATAATAGAAACAAGTTCAAAAAGCACACTTCTAATTATTAGGAAATTCTACCTTGTACTTCTTTTCTTGCTATTTTTCTTAAAAAACACTATTTTTTTATAGGTCCATACACCATCCATAAAATAAATTACCATTACCAAGTTTTATTATGAGTTTAAAACATTAATTAATCCTTTTTAAATTGATTTAAATATTTTTGAATGCCTTTTCCCTCAAATATTTATAATTAGGTTCTAATTAGGGATTTAGAGAGTTTTAAGAGCACATATGACTCTTAATAATGATTCATAGGGCTTTTGGTCTAAATCTCTAAAATAATTCCACAAAACACTAGTATAATAATACCTCCACCTCTCCTAAAGTTCCCAACCTCCCATGAATAATATATATACAACCGTGATCATGTGAAGTCACCTCTTGAGTAAGAAACATGCTTTCTAGGTAGTGTTAGGTGTCTTAAACTCATAATTACCAACTATAGTATCTCTCCTACAATTAAAATTAGATATACTCCCCTCAAAAAACTTTATAATTTTGTTTATGAATATTGGATGTGTCCTTATGACCTCATCTTTCCTTCTACTCCCTCTTCTAGATGACATTATTCAATTAAGATAATAGACAAACATATACTATTGTATAGTTCTTAGAGTTTTGTATTTACTATGAGTTTTATGTATCTTATCCACTATCTATAACATTAATAACATCCATAAAATCCCTTAGAGTAATGGTGTTATCTTGATCAATCCATCTGCCCTTTATATACATGCATACAATCTCTTATCTAAACACCTAGGTCTATCTACCTATATAACTAGTCATATAAACCCTTGTAGATGGTTATTTAAGGGTTATTTAGGGACTTTAGGACCCATTATTCCTCTTTAAATTCATGATATATGCAAATACTCTTCAATCCCTCACTCATATGCTCAAATTGGCCTTTTCAAGCCTAGTTTGTACAACATGACCTCTACATGTGCCAAAAAATAGGTTATTGTGATTCTTATGAGAGTTAATAATACCATAAATATCCTTTTATGGCTTAAATACTTCATCTAGATTCATTTTTAATCATATTTCCTTCATCAAGTACCTTTCAAGGTTTTAGCAAGGGTTTTGAAGGTCCACCATCTTAACGATGGTTCATGCAATATAGACCTCCAAACCAAAACTTGTTGTTATGGATATTAATTCCATTGACCCCTTAAAATTTATTGAATAACTTTATTTCCCATGAAAAAGGTGTGCTAAGATATGAATTTAGGGAAGTGTGCTTTGAACTGACTGTTTAACAAACATAATGATAAGTTTATTACATCACCCTAGATAAAAAACTTCCCTCAAGATTTACATTGACTCTCCACACCATTATTATGACCATTAATGTGAAATGAGGACTTGAATATGTCTCAACATAATGGTAGGGTTTCTTAATAGGTTTAAGTTCAATTTCCTTAAACTAGCCCTCAAGGGCATATTGACTTTAAATATAACTATTATCAATCCCATAGAGTATATAAAAACTTACCATCACATTTTCATACCTAAAAAACCCTTGTATGAAGTATGATATTCCTTTTCTATTCTCAAACCTCCAAATAGTTCACCTAGCCTCATCACTGATTGTTAACTGACTAAAGTAGCTTTGAGACAAAATAGTTAATGTTTCCACTAATGTTATAACATTTAAAATAACATTAAAATTTTAACCTACTGACAGTGACTATTTTTACCAAATTTGAAGGCCTAATTACATCTATAAAGGCTTTAAAACTTCAAACTTCCTTAAGACTAACTATATGCATTGACTATGACTACAATTTTCCTTATATTTTAATAGGTCTCAGTTATATTTTGACCATTTAATATTTATAACAAGGTATGAGTGGGTAATAAGGTTTTAATTCATTATATAAACGAACCTAAAATTTCCTCACTTCTTTAAACATACCCACACTCCTTATCTTCCTTCAATCCAACTAAGAGCTCTTAAGAACAAATGTATTGTAGTTTAATCCTTAGTTCTATTTTATATTTTAGGACTGTGTTATGCTCACCAGACTTTCAATATTCCTTGAAATTTATTGAAGTTATCAAAAGGTTTAAATTATCACTTATACATCATGCCAACACCTCAAACTATTTACCTTTACCCATTATATACAGTATAGTACATGTAGGTCTCTTAAAATAGTTGACTATGTCTTGAGATTAAACCACCTCAACCTATTCATTAGATTTGAACTTTATTATATTTCATCTCTTCATTTTTCATATATCACAAGTCAAATTTCAATCCAATGCACATGATTAAGCTTATTTCACCTGGTTACATAACTCCACTAAGCTAGTTTTATATGCACATTGGTTGTCTCCTTTGGGTCTAAGACATTATCACTACATCATTGAACTTATTTTTATTATCCACTGAATCAAAATTATTTTATCATACAAAAAAATTTCTTCCATTGAAAAAAACTTTTTAATTTTCTAAAAGGCCTATGGGTTACAATTAGGGTATTGACTGTGAGTCATTACTCATGACTGACTGTAGGTTATATCTCCTTGGCCCATAATAAGGACCTTTTGTAATTATATCACAATATTCAAAAACATGTTTGTTATCCTTTTCAAACCCAATACATATAAAAACTACTTGAAGAGGTAGCCTAATTATGTTTTAGCATATGACCATAAGTGATGATCTACTATTGTTTGTATGGACTGAGATAGGATGAGACCTTCACAAGGTTAGTGACATGATTTATGATCTCCCTCATCCATTAAAAACAAAATATGGGATATTTCAATCAAACTCTTTTTATTGAGGCATTTGTCTAGCCTCCTCTATCTACAACTTTCCATGAAGTATACTTGACTATGTTTTCACCTTGGTCGTAGGTGAATATTTACCATTTTTTCATGGTTTAATGCTATAAAACACATATTCAAGACCATGATAATTCTTAACCACCTTGAGTATCACAAAAGACTTAGATTCATGATATGGAGGTGCATAAGGAGTATTGATATATGTGTTGTGATAATGAAATACATATGGAGACTAAGAATGGAGTGATAATCTTATAATAGTGGTTGAATGGCAATGATAAAGTTATGAGAATGGAATGAAACATGGGGGAATGGAAAGACTCATGAATCCAAAAGTAAGATAGTCTAAAATGATCCTAGACAAGCATATGCATATGCCTTAACAAGATATAGCATTTTTAAGGCTCTCAAATAATCATACATAGTGAAAAGAGAAACCTATTATTCTCCAAATTACCTTAACATATGTTAAGTTACCTTAACATCTACTAAATAATATTGTGAGGGTGTTGAGGATATATTGATGGTTTTTAAGATATTATATGATTTGATGAATATTTATAAACATAAATTAGGACATATGGTCATGAATGAATCATCCCATATAGTATCTTACTATGCTCTGACAACCTTGATTCTACCATTGAACCATTCAAACTTACCTGTAGACTGTAGATTTGGTAGTGTATGTGTTATTCATTACTATAAACTCACACATGTGAATCAAAATTTTGAGTGAGTCATGAAGAGTCTTCAATCCTAAAGAATTAGGAATAATCATTAGTTTAACCAAAATATTCAAAAACTTAGCAAAACTATATTGATTCTCTTTCCTTATGCAGATGTGAATGGTGACTAGTTTAGACACCTAAAAGTGGCCACTAGTGGCTTCATACCAGACTTAGAATAATTCTTACCAACATTTGAATATCTATCCTAGTAATTTCTAAACATCTCAAATTTGGATTCATAACATACAATTTATCCTATTAATCCATTAAAAAGAGCAAATGCACACATGACATTAATTTAAATATTACAAAATTCCCAAATGCCTAAACATAATTAATTAACATGCAAAGCTTAATTAAATTCCTAATTGAATTCATCCTTGAGAAATTAAATTAATTATCAAAAAGGAAATTCAAAAATCAAAAGAATATCCTAGGAATTCATAATTACCTTTTATGAGTTATCTAAAATCTAAAATATTTTAAACACACCTATTTCATGCTAAACGTGAGGTTTAGACACCGTTAAAATTTACTTGGGTTAATTAATGAACTAAGGTGAGGTTTAAACCCATTACAAGCCCTTTTTCTAAAACCTATAAATACAAGCATCTACCTCTGTATTTTGAGAGCTTGGACATAGTAATGTTATAATGCAAGATTTGGTACATGTTTAAAATCTATAGTGTTATAGTGCAAAAATTCCAATCCAAGCCACTTTGTGAAAACATCAAGCCAAAGCCAAGCCAACCATGGTGTTAAGAGGATAAAGAGTTGCACAAATCCATGTGTTAAAGACTTATAGAGCACAAGCTGAAGAATCCAAACAAATAAATCTCTTGGTGTATTCAAGCAATTTGCAGGGAATTGTGTAAGATATTTCCATTTTAAGTTGTGCTTTGTCAATTGGTTTTCTTCACCATGCTCCTCCATTTGATCTAGGAAAGATAGTGTTATGCATGTTAGTGTGTTTATTTCCATTTTGACTAGATTTCATTGTGAAGCTAACATATGATCTAACTAACCTTCTTAGATTCCTTAATCACAAATTTCACACCCAGTGGGACCATATACACCCCATGTAGTAAGGAGATGAAGATGTAAGTCGTAAATTGACATTTAAATGCTTAAATTCCTTAAAATTTATAGTTTTAACTTTAATTTTGATGCATTTTTAATTCTTGAATTATCTCAGATCTACACAAAGATTGGTGCTAGTCACGACTAATCAATGTCAATTTTATGTAACTATTATAGGTTCTTCCTAACTACGCTTGGTTATGTATAACCATCATCAATCGGTAGGTATGGTAGAACATAGGTTACCAAGATTGAATTTTAAATGTTTTTAACATTCCTTATTTTGTCTTAGTTTTAATGGCATTTAAACTCCTTGACTAAACTTTGCCTTGAAATTTTTCTCAAATTTTCTAACCAAGGCCTAACATAACATTTTTTGTTTCATGTTAGTTTTGCCTTTAGGTTAACAAGTGATTGATGATAGTCTTAATTAACCAACATCAATTTTATTTGAGACCAATTGGTCATGGTTACCTTGAACCATCATCAGTCATTTTTGACTAACCACAATCACTATGTGTTCAAAAATAAAACTTGAGATCTCCTTTTTCAAACATAATTTGATCACAACCAAAATTAATTCAAATCAAAAGGTTACTATCTAACAATTATAGGTCATGGATGTAATTGGAACACAAATTTACTAGTTTTGGCTAAAGAACACTTTAATTTGGTGTTTTAAAAGGAATCTTTCTAAACCAATCAAATTTTTTTTTGGTTTTTAAATGAACATGTTATATCTTTCACATTTGGATGTTGGTGTTTAAAAGGAATTATAAATGGTTAAGTCTTAAAAACACTTCATTATTGGTGATTAAAACAAATGCTTAAGTATTGAACACTTAAATTTTGGTGTTTAAAAACAACTTTAGGCTAAATATTGAACATTTGGACTTTTGGGCTTAAAATGAACATATATGATTTTTGATTGATTTGGTTTTATGAAATTATTTCAATATTTTTCACTCAATCCAAGGTGCCAAGTAAAGAACATTGTCACATTTCAATTTGGTGCCTAAAATCAAACTTCACTCATAATTTCTTGTAAACTATTTATTGGTTATTTATTTTCACAAAAAAATTAGCACATGTATGCTCTCCTCTTATTCCCTATAAGTAACTTGGATGATAAAAGTCACCTTTTTCATTACATTTGTGCCTAGTCTAAGGTGTAAAAAGAAAGATGTCTAGGCTCTCCCCAAAATCCACATGGTTTGGGTGATCTAAAAGCAACCCTAAAGTATTTCTACCTAGTATTATTTTCATGCATTTTGGCTTATGAAGGGGGTGTCATTACTTATAATAATTTCTCTAGGGAAGAATTTACCTGGGGCTTCATCTCCTAGTAGTGTTTCATCCTTGATCCATAGTGGGGTTTATAAATTAGGGTATGCATACTTCTAGAGCCATGGGGTTGAGTGACTAACTTCTCCTTTAGTAATGAAAGCCCAAATCAGGTTTGGTCAACTAGGGGATACCATTAATAAGTCCATAGATGGTATCATCATGCAAATAAATAGACCCTTGTAAGATAATTTGATCGATATGGACTCAATTGACATGATGCTTCTCTTGTGTTAATTGTTGACCAAATTTGACACTACAGGTCAAATTGGGATCTCTATAGGTAAAAAAAATAATCTTTAAAGTTTTATAAGGGGTTTAATATTATGTCATAGGGTGTATTATATGTTAATTTATTTCATTTAATGATACATTATGCTTGGTTATCAGTCTTATTAGTTAATATATCCTTTTGAGTCATTTTAGGGGTCTAAATAGAGCATTTAATTACTTGTACAACATCTTAGGGAAATGTGAAGTTTTCAAGAGATGATGTCATGAACCATGTGTCCTCTTATATCTTAATTAATTTTTACTAACTGAAAAGTGGTAGGTTATTTAGAAAAAGAGGTAGTTTTATTACAAACTTGAGTATTTAATAAGGTGTATAAAATTGTACAATCCCCTATAATTTGGGAAATTTTAGGAGTGTCCCTTGGTATTATAAACACTTATTCAAGTGATCATTTTGATCATAAACTTCAAAAAATGAATAAAACCATTTATCTCTCTTTTTATTAGGCTTGGCAAGCAAAAGCAATCTTTAGGTTTGTACTCGGTACAATTAGCAATGGAGGTTTCAGGAAAAATGAACTTGGTGGTGTATAATACACTTATTAATATTAAATTTTGTCTTTTTTTATAGAGTAATGGTGGTTTTATCATTATAAACTATCCCTAAGAAGTTGACCTTTCCAATTTGTTTGTTAATTTATGCACTCTACAAGTTTTTCCTTGGTTTGAACTAGTCCGTATATTTCACTTACTGATGTTGTTTATAGATAATTTTTAATACCTATTTATCTAATATCCATAACTATTTTCATGTTTTATTATATTTTTATGAGAAAATTATCTTAGGTTGCAAGAGGAAGCATTTTTCTATGCAACAAGGAGTTTTTCACCATGTTTAGGATTTTCATGATTTGACAATGGCTCGAGGGAGTTGTGATAATTTAATTCTCATGTTTAAAATGTGATTTTTATCTCATTTTATCTCAAGTTCATTCTAAAAATAAATCTCCATGAAATTATAGTCATTGAGTGCAATACAGTCAGTCTACCCTATGATTGTCATAAACAGCCATCCAAGAGCTCTCATGAAGGATTTAACATTGAAAATGAAGTGTGATTTTTTTTTTGAGTTTTGAATCATCTTTATGTGTCATTTAAACTAGATGAGGAGAAATTAATTGGAATGAAGGGCATATTTCTTGAGTATATGAAACATTGCATGTTTTGCTACATATATGCAACTCAAAATGTTCATCCATAAGTGGTGTTTTCATGGAATAGTCATGTTGAGAAGAATATTTTGAGTTTATAAATGTTCTATTCCATGAAAGGAGTCAAATTTTAATCATATAAAGATCTAAAAAGTATTTTAAATATCACATGTCATGTATTCTACCTGAATTGCACTTATTTCCTATACACACTAAATAACCACCTATAGGTGGTACCATAGAGGGTTAAAAGGCCATTTTGAAATGTTGAAATAAGTGTTTAATCCCTTCTTGAGGTTTTAGTAGGTTTAAAACATCATTTAATACCTTCTTGAATTGATATGTTGATAGACAAGGTTGAGGGTCACTTCAAAAGGATGATGACTAAGATTCAGGCCCCTTATCCCCAAAAGTGTAAAATAGAGTTCCAAAGCTTCATAATAGGGTTGAAAGTTGTTTTGAAGAATATAAATTACATTAAATTGTAACATATAGCAAATAAAAGTATTTTACAAAGTATGAGAGGAGAATGACCAAGGGAAGATAGTTGATGAGATCCATAAAGTTGCCTATAAAGACACTAAACTCAGGCATTAATGTCTATAGAATTGTGACCTAAAAGAGACCTTATTCATAAAATTTGAAAACTACACCCTTTACACAATATTTTAATGATTAAAAATGAGTAAAAAGATTAATTTGACCTAAGAGATCATAAAATAGGTTCATAGGCTATATTTTATCTCCTATACACACCTATAGGTGTACCTAATTCCCAAAATTTTCACCTATAGCTAGGGGTCAAAACACACATCACCCATTGCAAGGGATTAAGATTGAGAAAATTAATTTTTAGATGGTAAAGTAATCTAATGGACCTTATGTGATATATAAAGTATCATGGTACATATCTCAATGTGTAATTCACATCTACAGGTGTCCTTTCACAAGAAAAGACCACCTATAGTTGGTTGCAAGGTTTCATGGTCCATGGTGGGATATTAAGTGTAGAGACCTAAAAAATTACAATAATTTGTTATATAAAATTTCTCCCAAGACTTCATATGGCTCCTATGGACTATATATCATGGGTTTGAGGATAAGAACCACCTACAAGACTATGTATAGTCAATTATCGATGACTGTAGGGTGAGAGTGACTAAGATAGGGTGACTAAGTGATGATCTAAGGCTAACCAAGGTTTAAAATAGGTATAAAACATGTATTAATTATATTATAATATATAAATAAGTCATTTTAACTATATCCAAAGTCAAATCATGTAGGACATCTATAGGAGTGGTATCTTGAGGTTAACTCAATTAGGGTTTGTGCATATAGTCTTGAGGATTAAAGGATGGGAAGGGGTATGTACAAAGTTTTAAATGGTAATAATACCTGATTAAAATTAATTATTATAATTATATCCTCTATAGGCTCTTGGAAATTTAAAATAAGTATATAAAGGGCTATGCAACATAGTTAAGTAGTCCACATGTTAGAAACCTTGCATATAATAAACTTCTCATAGGTCTGTCTTAGATTAAATGAATTTGAATGGTATAAAAATTTTAAAAAGGGATGAAATTTTATTTAAATTATCTCAAAAAATTTAATAATCCCCCCACCATCCATTTGGGTTGAGAAAACAAGGGAAGTTCCCTTTGTGTTGTCTCAGATAGAGGGCACTTCCCTTTATGTAATAACTGGCAGTTTTGATGAAGAATGGAGGAAAAGAGATGAAAAATGTGATGTTTTAACCTTTAAAAGAAGAATATTAAGTTATATAATTCCTAGATAATAATGGATAACTAATAAAAAATGGATGAATACTAATAGAAATTTTTAGACCCTCAAAAATGTAGACAAGCTCATGAGGCACAGTTATGCCTAGAATCCAAACAAGAGGGCACTTTCACTTATAGATTTAGATATGTATTTAAAAATATTATATAATTTTAATGGGGTCAATATAGAGGTGATCAATATTTTTTAAGGTAGATAAAGTGTAAATAAGCCATTTTTAAATCAAAACCAACTCAAGCCTACAGGAAATGGAAGAAAGGGTTTGAGTGAGCAACTCTGAGTGCTCATATCTTCTCTAATGTTTTTAATTGGAATAAAAGACATTTTAATATGTTATATAGGGTTATAAATAAATAAAAATTTCCATTGGATTGGAATTTGAATGTTAAATATCAATGAGAAAAGCTTAAGATCAGAAAAAAGCTAAAACCCTTGTTAGTGACCCGATCAGAGAAATAGAGTTAGATAGATTCTATAATGACATATTTTTCTCATGAAAGTGATTTAACCTTGTATGATACTCTCTCAATATTCTCCCCATGATTTTGGATTGTATGAAATTATATGGATAGGGTACAAAATAAGGCACTTTTAACTATTTTATGTGTTTTTTAGGTTCCAAGAGGAGTCTAAAGATGAAAAAAACTTTGGGATAATTATTATGACTTGGTATAATTACTAATTTAAATTTAATTATTCATAACAAATCCTAAGCATTCAAACAAATAGCTTCATCTCAGCTAGTCAAAACTGGCATAGTGAGCAAACTAGTGAGAAGGGTGGAAAACTTTAGGTGAGATTATTTTAAGGTGTGCCTAATGACCCTAAGTATATGGAGGGTATTTCCAAGTTTCATACAATACCTCCCATGGATTTTAATATAAAATTGAATCTAAATTTGAAGCTAAGTGTGCAAGGTGTGGGAAAGAGTGATTTCTTAGATTGTGGATGATGATAGCTCATTTTAGGAAGGTTACAAATGACCATGAATATAACCAATGTATCAAGAGACATGTATTAAATCCTTACCATTTATTCCAATAATCATACCTATCCATAATTGTTTTTTGTACATTCAAATAGGTCCAAATCATGAAGGTAGCTTTTTGAGCCAGAATGAGAACTTTCATGCCACTTTTCATGAGTTTTATGCCTTGTATGGCCACTTGTCTCTTCTAAAATTACATGGTTCATCCCATATCCTCTTCCCATGCATAATTAACTCAATTTATTTTATTTACAATTATCCTTCTAGCGCTTGGACTTCTATCTTCTCCTCTCTCTCAAGTTCTATAAGATCTAGCCATTTTAGCCATTGTAACTTATGTTCCACCTAAGTATGGTGAAGTCCTGCTCATTTTCATACCATTTGATCAATAATAATACTTATTTTTACCTATTAATAAATATTCATTGTGTTTTTTACTTAGATTATTGATCTTGATTAGTGATAACTCTGGTTTCCTTAGCATGTTGTCTCATTCTTTCATCCTATTTATAGTTGGAAAGCTTCTTCATGCAAGGCATGTGAAGTGTTCTAGGAAGTTTCAAGGTTGAGTGAGTTAGTATAGTCACTAGTGTAATTCAAGGCCTCTTTTATAGTCCTCATATCATAATAATTTATCCATAACCTCATAATGTAATATTGATGTGAGAAGATACATATTGGAGTAGTGTGCATTTGGTTAGTCTTTTGGTTTCATGTGTAACATGCATCTGGTTGGAAGTCATCAACTTATTTGGTGTATCACCTCCCTTAGGATAGTTTTATTTTATTTTTCTCTCTCCCTTCCCCCCCCCAAATTTTAGGTGTAGTATCGATATAAAGTGGTACATCAAAGGAGCTATCCCTATCTATATATTTACCTCATTCATAGGCCACCCATAAGCTTAGAGGTGTTTTAATTGTGACACTTGGATGAGGAGAGATTAGAAATCTCTTCAAAGGGTGAAAATCCAAGTGATAATAGTTTTTAGAATTTTTGGTGGGACTCTTAGTCCAAAAGGTTGAAATAATTTTGGTGTTGTCTTTCAACAATCATCCCTTGGAGGCATCTATCCAAACACCAATGGTGACTCTGAATGATAACTTCTTGTTGTAAGTAGCCCAAGTATATATATTTGAATTTTTTTATCAATTTTTGTGTTTCCTTTGATATATGAGGTTGATATGGATATTTATGGCCAATACTCCTATCATGAACCTTCTTATTACCCTTGTTATGAAACTCATTTTACTCTTCAACAATTTTATCAAATGGATATCAATATTATGAGCCATGGCAACCCTATAACCCTTCATTTCCCTCTCCATATGGACACCATGTTGTTGGAGAAATATATTTGGATGGTTACCAAGAAACCTATCAAGAGACACCTCTCTATCAGTCCCAATATGATCCCTATCCTTCATATCATGATGTCTATCAGCCTTAAGAGTACTCCTATGACACTTGTCATATGAAATCATATGTTTTCATGGGTTATACACAAAGATATTATTGGAAATATGTATATCCTACTCATGTATATGCTATTTCTAATCATCCTAAGAATTCACTTCCCTATGATCTTACTAGTGTTTTCCTCTTTGTCAAATCCACTCATAAGCCTTCTCCTTCATCCCACACTCCATCTCCAACCCCTTCACCTTCCACTACATATCATATTCCAGATCCCTTACCTCAAATCCATGAGCCTATCCATCAACTTTCCACCTCACCTCTTCTTGAGGAAGATTCCATCTTGAGAAAAGCAAGTGAAGAAGAACAAACTCAATTCATGGCTGATCAAGAAGACCTCATGCATGACTATGAGGAATAAATCACCATAGGGACTCCCATTGGTGAATAAAAGGGCAATCCACAAACTTTGGCCTCCATATTTTAAGGTATGTGTGTCCTTGAAGTACAATCTAATGATTCCATTTTTTAGGGGATGTATATCTATGAGGAATGTGGCCAAGACTTGAAGAGAGAGGTATTTGAAGAAGACTCCATGTCTAATCATGAAGTTGTTGATGACCATCTCAAGCATGAAGTGGAATTTACTATCAAGGATAAAATTTAGGTTACTCCTCAAGAATTGGTAGTCCTAATAGAGTCTCATGAGACCAAGGTATATAAAATATGTCTTAAAGATGATATGCATGAGGAAGAAGACTTATGGAAGAATTTTAATGCCATACGCAAGGAATTTGATAAGTTGGATAAAGATTTTTATTCTCCAAAATATTGCACATATAATGATATATTTTTTTATGATTCCAATAAACATTATCTTGAGTGTTCAATTAAACATAAATATGAAGGTCATTCTATTGGTCAAGAACCTGTTATCATGAAGCCATTTGATGATGCTAGTGTATAAGAATTTGTAGACATGGATAGTGATGTCAAGGCTGAGAGGACTATCATACTTTAAAACTTACACATCAAGGACCAAATTCATGATAAGGTTGAGACTATTTGGATTCAAGAGGATTTCATTTCCTTATTCAAATTATATAGATCTACTTGGTTCTCTTTGAACATCATGCCAATGAAGTTGGCAAACACCATGAAGAAGATGGAGACATCAATGTTAAAGGTCAAAAGGATACATGTCTTAATAAATCCTTCATGTCATGAAGAAATCAAGGTTTAAAACTTCCCATTTGATCCAAGAGTGAGGTATGCTTAGTTTTTAAGTTGTATATAGATTTTTTTCTTCATGTTTTTCTTAAGTGCTTTGAGCACATGTGTGTGTCTTGCTAGTATGTTTTATTTATTTGGTGTGTGTCCTTTATTTTATGTGTTTGAGGTAATAAAGTGGTCTTGTATTTATAAAATCATATGATCAAAGGTATACTTAATTTTTTTATACTTTAGATGACTACTTAATCCCAATTGACTGATAAGGCTACTAGTTTAGTTAGTATAACAGGTATAGTACCCCTATGAGTCACCAATTTATTGACCAAATTTGACCTTGTAGGTATAATTAGGACCCCTATAGGTAAAAAATTGTTCTTTATAGGTTTATAGTGGTTTATTATTATGTCATAGGGTGTATTATATGTTAATTAATGTCATTTAATGATACATTAGCCTTGGTCATTAGTCTTATTAGTCAATATATTCTTTTGAGTCATTTTAGGGGTCTAAATAGAGAATTTAATGACCTATATGACCTCATAGGGAAATTTTAAGGTTTAAAGGGATTATTTGATGTCCCATGTGTCTTAATATGTCATAAGTAAATGTTACTAACTGAAAAGTGATAGGTTATTTAGAAACTAAGGAATTTTTATTGAAAACTTGAGCATTTAATAAGGTGTATGAAATTATATAGCCTCCTATGGTTTGGGAAATTTTTGGAGTGTCACTTGGTCTTATACACACTTTTTAAATTGATTATTTTTATTAAAAACTTCAAAAAATGAATAACACTACTTATATCTCTTTTCAGTAGGCTTGGCAAGCAAAAGTAATCTTCAAGTTTATACTTGGTAAGGTCAGTAATAGAGGTTTTAGGAAAAATAATCTTGGGGTGTATTATACACTCAATAATATTCCATTTTATGTCTTTTTTCATAATAATGGTGGTCTGAGCTTTATGAAATGTCCCTAAGAAGTTGACCTTTCCAATTTACTTGTTTATCTGTACAACCTATAGTTTTTCCTTGATTTGGACTAGTTCATACATTTCACTTATTAATGTTGTTTAAAAATGATTTTTACTCCATCATCAAATTATCTCCATCCTTTATTTCATGTTTCATGATTTTTTAATGAGAAAAGTATCTTAGGTTGAAAGAGGAAGCATTTTTCTATGCAACAAGTAATTTTTTAGCATGTTCAAGATTTTCATACTTTGATAATGGCTCAAGGGAGTTATGATAAGTTCATTATAATGTTTCCAGTGTTATTTTGATCTCATTTCATCTCAATTTCATTATCCAAAAAAATATCCATGAAAGTATAGTCATTAAGTGTAATACAATCAATCTACCCTATGATTGTCATACACAGTTAGCCAAGAGCTCTCATGGATTATTTAACATTGAAAATGAAGTTTGAAAGTTTGTTTTGAGTCTTGAATAATCTTTATATCTCATTTCAACACCATGATGAGAAATTAATTGTCATGAAGGGTATATTTCTTGAGTATATTAAACATTACATGTTTTATTGCCTATATGCAACTCAGAATACTCAACCACAGGTGGTATCTTCATGGAATAGTCATGTTAAGAAGGAGCTTGTGATTTTATAAATGTTTTATTTCATGAAAGGATTAAAATTAGAATCATGGAAAGATATCAAAATTATTTTTACTATCACAAGTCATGTATTCTACCTGAATTGCACTTACTACCTATACACACTAAATAACCACCTAGAAGTGGTACCATAGAGGGTTAATAGGCCATTTTGAAATGTTGAAATAAGTTTTTAAGCCCTTATTTAGGTCATAGTAGGTTAAAAAAATCATGGAAGACCTTATATATTTAATAGGTTTATATACAAGGTTGAGAGTCACTTCAAAAGGATGATGATTGAGATTTAGGCCCCTTGTCCCCAAAAGTGAAAAATAAAGGCCCAAATAATTTTGCCAACACTTCATAATGGGGTTGCAAGTTATTTTTAAGAATATAAATGACTTCATATTATAACCTCTAGTAGAGAGAAGGATTTTAAAAAGTGTGAGGGGAGAATGACCAAGGGAAGATAGTTGATGAGATGCCTAAAATTGCCTATAAAGACACTAAACTCAAGCATTGATGTCTACATGATTGTGACCTAAAAAAGACCTTCACCCAAGTTGAAATCTAGACCTTTCCATCATAGTTAAATTCTTCCAAATGAGTAAAATGAGTAATTTAACCTAAGAGATCATAAAATAGGTTCATAGGCTATATTTTATCTCTTATACACACCTACAAGTGTACCTAATTCCTAATTGGTTCACCTACAACTAGGGGTCAAAACATACATCACCCACTACAAGGGATTAAGCATGAGAAGATAAAATGGTAGATGGAAAATTAATCCAATGGGCCTTAGGGGATATTTAAAGGATCACGGTACATATCTTAGTGTTTCATTCACATCTATAGGTGTCCTTTCACAAGAAAAGACCACCTATAGTTAGTTGCAAGGTTTCATGGTCTATGGTGTGATCTTAAGTGTAGAGACCTAAAAACATACAATTTTTTTTTATATAAAATTTATTAAAAGAATTAATATGGATCTTATGGACTATATAACATATGTTTGAGGATAATATCCACCTATAAGACTCTGTACTATCAATTTTAGGTGATTATAGGGTGAGAGTGACTGAGATAGGGTGCCTAAGTGATGATCTAAGGCTATCCAAGGTTAAAAAATGGGTCTAAAACATGAATTAATGATATTATAATATATAAATAATTACTATGCACTATATAAAAATTAAAATCATGTATGACATTTATAAGAGTGGTGTCTTCAGGTAAACTCAGTCAGGGTTTGTGCATATAGTCTTGAGGATTCAAGGATGTGAAGGGGAATGTAGAAAGTTTTAAGTGGTAAAAATACACAAGGAACATTAATTATGATAATTATAGCCTATATAGGCTCTTTTAAATTTAAAATAAGTAGAGAAATGGCTATGCAACATAGTTAAGTAGTCCACATGCTAGAAACACCACATACAGTAAACTTATCATAGGTCTATCTTAGATTCAGTGCATTTGAAGGGTATAAAAATTGACCAAGGGCTGATTTTTTTTAAAGTATCTCCAAAACTTTAATAATCCCCTAACCATACATTTGGGATGATAAAATAAGGGAAGTTCCCTTTGTTTTGTCTCAAATAGAGGGCACTTCCCTTTATGCAATAATTGGTAGTTTTGAAGAATGGAGGCAAAGAGATGAACAAGGTGATGTTTAAACATTTAAAATAATAATATTAAGTTATATAACATATATATAAACATTAATAAATAATAACAAAGGTAATAACACCAATAGAAAGTTTTAGACCCTCAAAAGTGTAGACAGGCTCATGAGGCATGCTTATGCCTAGAATCCAAAAAAGAGGTCACTTTCACTTATAGATTTAGATATGAATTTAAATTTATTATATCATGTTTTGGGGGTCAATACAGAGGTGATATATATTTTTTAAGGGAGATAAAGCACAAATAAACCATTTTTGAACTCAAAACCAATTCAGGCCTATGAGAAATGGAAGAAAGGGTTCGAGTGAGAAAATTTAAGTGCTCATATATTTTATAATGATTTTCATGGGAATAAAATACATTTTTATATGTTATATAGGGTTATAAATAAAATTTTTTTTCCATTTTATTTGAATTTGAACTTGAAATATCTATGAACAAAGCTTAAGAGTAGAAAAAGGCCAAAACCCTTGCTAGTGACCTAATTTGAGAAATGGAGTAGGATATATTCTATAATGACATATTTTTCTCATTAAAGTGATTTAAAATTTTATGATACTCTCTTAGGATACTCCCCATGATTTTGGACTATACAAAATTATATGGATAGGGTACAAAATAGGGTACTTTTGACTATTTTGTGTGTTTTATAGGTTCCAAGAGGAGTCTAAAGATGAAACAAACTTTAGGATAACTATTATGACTTGGTATAACCCATAATGTCAATTTAATTATTATAAAAAACTCCTAAGTGTTCAAAAAAATAGATTCATCTTAGCTAGTCAAAACTGGCATAGTGACCAAGCTAGTGAGAAGGGTGGAAAACTTCAAGTGAGCTAATTTTAAGGTGTGCTTGATTCCTCTAAGGATATGGAGAGAATTTAAAAGTGTCATCAACTCCCCAAATTTATTTTAATATAAAATTTAATCCAAATTTTAATCCAAATGTGTAAGGTGTGGGAAAGAGGGTTTTTTTTAACTACATGTGATGATATCTCATTTTGGGAAGGTTCCAAATGACTAGAAGTGAAAATAATGCATGAAAAGGCATGTATGAAATCCTTACAATTCATAAAAATAATAATACATGTCCATAATTATTTTTGGGACATTAAAATAGATCCAAATCATGAAGGTAATTTTTTGAGCTAGAATGAGAACTTTCATGCCACTTTTCATGAGTTTCATGCCTTGTATGGCCAGTTGTCTCTTTTAAACTTACATGGTTCATACCATATCCTCTTATAATTAAAAATTAGCTATATTTATTATATTTAAAAGTGTCCTTGTGACCCTTGTACTTCTCTCTTCTCCTCTCTCTCTCTCTCTCTCTCAAGTTCTATAAGAACTAACCATTTTGGCCATTGTAACTTATGCTCCACCTGAGTATGGTCAAAACTTGCTCATTTTCATAAAATTTGATCAATAAGACTACTTATATTTACCTCTTCATGATTATTCATATTTTTTTATTGAATTATTGATCTTTCTTAGTGATAACTATGATTTCCTTAGTAAGTTGTCTAGAAAACTTCTTCTTGTAGGGCATGTGAAGTGTTCTAGGAAGTGTCAAGGTTGAGTGAGTTAGTCTATTCACTATTACCATTAAAGGTCACTTTTGTATTCTTCCTATATTAAGCATTCATCCTTAACCTCATAATGTAATATTGATGTGATAAGATGCACATTGGATAAGTGTATGTTTGGTTAGTCTCTTGGTTTCATGTGTAACATGCAGCTTGTTGGAACTCATAAAATTATTTAGTTTATAAAATCCCTTAGGATAGTTTGTTTTTAGTTTTCTCTCTCATTTTCCACCATAAATTTCAGGTTTATTAGTGATCCAAAGTGGTACATCAAGAGAGATAGCCATATCTAGAGATTCACTTCATTCATAGGACACCCACAAGCCTAGAGGTGTTTCAATTGTGCCACTTGGATGAGGAGAGATAATACATCTCCTCAAAGGGTTAAAATCCAAGTGACAACATTAACCACACTTAGGATCAATATATATGGTTATAACTTATAAGTTTTAGTCAACCCCCCTTTCCACACCTTGATAGGATCTAGGATGATTATACTTAATTATATTTTGATCAATTATTCTTCTATTGCTTGATGTGTTGAATATAAAACCTTTTTTTATACCTTTTCAAGAATGAGTTTATTTATCTACATTACACCATTATTTGATGATTCATTATGCTATCTATTTGACACCTTAATTTAACTTAGAAAAATTTTGTGTTAAAAGCATTGAGTGTGGCAATTGATTGAGACAAGTAACGTTATGCTACCCAATCATTTAAAGTCTTGTTATTTGAAACAAACCATTTTCACATATTTTTGGAGAGATAATGACATTACACTACCCAAATTATTTCAATAGGATTGTCTTGTCTTGTGTCAAAATTATCACTGTTTGAACCAAATCATTTGTGTCTTGTTGGATCTTTGTTTAACATATTCATGCTATTCAAATTTGCCTAGCTTGTTGGTCATAAAAATCCTAGTTTACCTAAGTTGAGTATTTGATTAACTTTTACAATTTTAGATTCAAATATTGATTGATTTTTATTTAGACCTCAACATGTAGGGGCTGATACATAGATATTTCTATTTTGGGTTGCATAACTTAGGTTAATTCATTATTCAAATTTAAAAACTTTATTTTTTATGGCTTTGTTTGATAGAATCATTCCATCTTCAAAGTTCCTTTTGTTTTAGTTTTTATACCAATTTGTCATGTTTATGTCTATAATAAAGTGCCTAGTCTTTGCCAAAGTAGTTCAAGTTTGTTAAATTAATATCATCATATTTTGTTTCAAGTCTAGATTTTGATGTCATATTTGGCCAAAAGTCCTAGCATTAACCTTGTTTAGAGCTTAGATTTTGATGTTGCATTTGGCCAAAAGTACTAGTAATGTTTTTTCCTTTCTTAGTGTAGACCTATTTGCAGCATCTTTGAACCTAGACTATATCATCTTGTCTTTAGTTAATTTTACTTGACCTTATTTGTGTAAGACATTTAACATTAGACATTTTATGTTATACTATTTTTACCAAGTCTTTGCATCAGACTTTTTTGGAGATACAACTCTACCCTAGATAAATCTAGATAGAGTTTGAACCTATTTGTCTTTTTAAAAAAATTAGAGTTTTAAGAACTCTAATCCCATCTTGTTGTGAAACATTTGTCATAGATTTAACTATGGATCACTATACACATGGTGAAATTATGTACAATCTAGGATATGGAAATGTTGTCACACAAGAGGACTTTATTCAAAACCATTTTATAACTAAGGTCATTTAGGAGGTGGATTCTTATACACCTTACAACACTCAAATAAGGGAATAGAGTCAATATCCTTTGACCAATTATTTGGTTAGCATACCTCCTTATACAAAGCAAGATCAAGAAAAAATGATCCAATATTTAGGTAGTATACCATCGATTATGGAAAACATTCAACAAAAACCATATTATAGTATAATTCCATTATTCCATGATATATGAGTTTAGTATTTGATATACTTTCCCCATGATAACTTGTCACATCTAGCAAGAGGACCTTATAACATGTCTTATCAAAATAATGAACATGACTCTTTTAACAAACCTAATACCATTGTACCAATGTTGTATCTAGGTTTGTGTATTCTTGTCATATAAAGAATCCTCATATAAGACCACTTCCTTTAAATATAAAAATCATACTAGACATATCAAAACTTAGCACATAACTTTAGTAATATGGCCATGTCAAATGCACCTCTTATTCACTCACTCCCTTCAATAGGAGTCTTATTTGAGTTGATAGGTGAAGAAAATTAGGGTTTAGACCCACTTACACAAAACACTTTATCAAAAAACATGTTTAATACCTTAACCATCAAGGAATTATCTTCTAATTCTACATAGAATCATGATCAGAACATAGTGGATAATGCAAAATTAATATCTAATTTAGAAAAAAATGGTGTTAATGCATAATCAAATTGTTAACAACAAAATGTGCCTTTAACTAGCACCATTAGTTGATCAAAAACTCAAGGGGTAGGAGTTTATACTTCCCAACCTCAGCCAACTACCTCTAATCCTTAACTAGTTGCTTCTTCTAACACCCAACAATAAAGATTAAGTAGTTAGCCGATGACTAGTGTCATGCCATAACAAAATGTGATGAATCTCATTCCACCCCAATTGGTTATGATTACCATTATAAAATAGTAGGCATAGTCTAATATACCCATGCAGTAGAGGCAAAACATATTACCACCTCAATAAGGGAAACTAATGTTCCACCTTGCCAAGTAGCAATGAATATACCTCTTCAATCATAGATGAACATGTTGATCCAAAACCATATGATGTCTTACCAATAATATGTAAATATTTATCAATGATAGATGTCAAATCTCTAACATGTATCCACTTCCCAATAGGGATTAGCATAACCAAGAAGTTATAATGTTCCTCAAGTACCTATTAGGCAATAATTACCTTTCATGTTTAATGTGCCGCAAATTCAAAGATAGGGTCTTGGTTCACAAGGCCCTCTCAATCAGCCAGGTATGACTAGTCAGCATCATGTCCCTATTCAACCTTAGTAGGCATATTATGGCCATATACCTTCATCTCAACCATAAAATTCCCAACATTAAGCCTACATACCCAATCCCATCTATAATATTGCACCGTAGTATGTGTAATTTCAATAAGCATACCCTAATTTGTGCATGCATATTCTTAGTCCATTTCCTATCCAATCCAACATTTTATAAAAAATACCTCCATCATATCCAAGTTAAAATAATCCAATTTTGACCACATAGCCTCCACCTTAATAATATAATATTCCCATTAATTTCCTTCAGTAAGAGTTAAAATAAATGAAGGATGCAATTTCCCTCATTTAGGTAGGGAAACAAACCAAAAATTTCAAGTTGGATGATGTGTGTTCTTACCCTTTCAACATGGAATACTTGTAGATACCATTTCCTCTAAGGTATGAGACACCAAAGTTTGACAAATACAAGGGTAAAGGTGACCCCAAGGCCCATCTATCATTTATCAATGATAGATGTCAAATCTCTAACATGTATCCACTTCCCAATAGGGATTAGCATAACCAAGAGGTTCTAATGTTCCTCAAGTACCTATTAGGAAATAATTACCTTTCATGTAAAATGTGCCACAAATTCAAAGATAGGGTCTTGGTTCACAAGGCCCTCTCAATCAGCCAGGTATGACTAGTCAGCATCATGTCCCTATTCAACCTTAGTAGGCATAGTATGGCCATATACCTTCATCTCAACCATAAAATTCCCAACATTAGGCCTACATACCCAATCCCATCTATAATATTGCACCGTAGTATGTGTAATTTCAATAAGCATACCCTAATTTGTGCATGCATATTCCTAGTCCATTTCCTGGCCAATCCAACATTTTCTAACAAATACCTCCATCATATCCAAGTTAAAATAATCCAATTTTGACCACATAGCCTCCACCTTAATAATATAATATTCCCATTAATTTCCTTTAGTAAGAGCTAAAATAAATGAAGGATGCAATTTCCCTCATTTAGGTAGGGAAACAAACCAAAAATTTCAAGTTGGATGATGTGTGTTCTTACCCTTTCAACATGGAATATTTGTAGATACCATTTCCTCTAAGGTATGAGACACCAACGTTTGACAAATACAATGGTAAAGGTGACCCCAAGGCCCATCTAATAGAATTATTTATTGCATGCCAACTAGTGTCATATAGTGACATTTATCTTCAATTATTATTTTATGAAGCCTAATAGGGAAATCATTGGAATGGTTCTTGAAGTTTCCTAAAAATTTAGTATCTAATTTTGATGATATTTCAAACAAGTTCGTACAACACTTCTTGTACAATTTGAATCATGAGACTTCATTGGTATATTTAACATAAGCAAAATAAAAATATGGTGGAAGCTTCACAAGCTATTTGTAGTGATGGAGAGACATTGTAAGTTGATTCACCCACAATCTATTGAACAAGTAATTAACCACTATGTTTACCAAAAATCTACTTGATGATATATCTTATAATTTGAAGTTACAATGTGTGCATACATTCAAAGAGATTATTGAAAAAGTTTTGGTGATTTAAATATTCCTCATTAAAAAGGGACCATTAAACTAGCCTCATCTAATTAGAACCAAAACCAAAACTGGAATAATGACCATAATCAAAGTCTAGTCCAAGTACAAGAGTTGCAACAAACCTAGGCCAATAATTATGACAAACCCAATCCATTCAATCATAATAATAATGTTGTAGGAAATGGAGTAATACAGTCATGACATGTACAAATGGTGTAAACACCATCTACTCAGCCTATGTCACCTTTTCAAATAACTCATAACCAACAACATCTTCAGCAAATGTGTCACATGAAACAAGTTCCACATTCTAGACCAACATATCAAAAGTAATACATGTAGTAACCCATGCCTTTGTAAAACCCTCCTCTAAGAATAAATCTACCTACTCATCATGCCTTTTTAAACTTTAGAGAACCCATTAAATTATCATTTTACAAACTTGTTGTAGCTAACTTAATTAAATGTCCTACTTTGAAAGGGTAGATTCTTGAGGGTGATGGCATTCTAGAATGGTATAGGCCAAATGAATTGTATGAATATCATAAGGTTAATGGCCATAATTTGTATCATTATGATTAAATCAAACATGTCATTGAAAATATGTTATAAAATGGAGAGATCATATTAGATCATAGAGATTCCACCTCTAATCAAAATCTTGGCATTTATCAAGATCCATTTCCTCAACATAACAACCAAAAACAATAACAACAATTTCCAGTGCAACATCAAAAAAAAGTATCAATAACCAAGGTTGAACCAATAGAACCAATAGACTCAACAAAATTAGTATCAAAACCAATAAGATCAAAATAATGAATAGAACCAAGGCCAGAATAATAATAACCAATATACCTACCATATAGTTGCACATGATTACAATGGTATTATAGGCCTTATTGCAAGAGGTCACATTAACACCATTTCCATTAATCTTATACCAAGTATTAGTTAAATAATATCATTGTTAATCATTCTTAACTAACCAACCTATACCAATAATCCTTCCTTGACTTGGGATCATACATCAACATAACATCATCTATCAATCCAAATCAATCAAATCAAATCATCAAATTGATCATCTAAGTGAAATCATCTATCTTGATAACATCCATAATTCTTATCCAAATCTAATCTATCTCCTTGGGAATCCTTGAGGCATCATCATCACTTCATCCTTCCTCATCTCAAACTCCCTCTTTAGGAGAACTACATCAGATTGAGGTCCATATAGACTATGTAGGCAACTCTCAATCATGTGGGGTGTTTGAGGTCAACTCAACTACACTTATTTCAACTTCCATGAAATCATGTCACTCCCATGATCATCCATCATCTTCAAAATCATGTGATCATCCTTGATCATTTTGTAATCTATCAATTTTGTGATCTATAATAAATCAACCATCTACTCAATCATTCCCTGATCTTTATATCAATCTCTCACACCTATCAATTGGGACCAAAAAACCATGACATCCATATTTTCTCCATCAAATAAATTAATAATTAATAATTTTGGGACATGTCAATCCCCATCAATTAATTAATCATCCAATCAAATCATACAACTCTCCCTGACATGCATCCTTATCTAAGATATGTCCAAAGCATTCAACCTTCTTTATTAATCATCTAAACCTAAAAATATCCTTAGCATGCATCATTACTTGAGATATGTCCAAACCTTATGGCCTTATTTATTAATCATCCAAACCCACAACTCTCCTTAGCATGTGTCCTTTTTGGTGATACATCAAAATATCATAGATTTACTTGTCTCATGATCCATAGTGTATAGATCCCCCCTTCACTTAGGGCACATGCAAAGTCATAGCATTATCATATTTTTCTCCCTCACATATGTATTTTCCAAATTCATCATCAATTCAAATCCTAATCAAATTATATCTTGGATTGATTAAATCACCTTATATCTATCAAATTTATCACATCCAATCCAACCCCTCTTTCTTCCATGCATCTAACCTCTCATTTCATTTTAATTAGCCATCTATCTTATTCCTATTTTCATGACTCCTTAGGGGTGCATCACCCATCCTAACTTTCATTAACTTAATAACCCATATGACCTTTTACTTCTTTGAAATACCATTAGTTATTCTAGTCATAATTCCCTTTCAAAGATGGTTAAAATGTATACACTTAAAATATACCACTTCATCAATCATTCTTAATTATGTCTTCATCCCATGATAATTTTGTCTATTTACCATTTTTACCTTTTAAAACATAATTATTCTAATATTAATCTAACATGTCCTATTTATTCATCCATCATATCAACCTTACCCCTCATCCCATACCAAATCATCCTATTATCATTATCTTATTACTCTAATTAATCACTACCCAAATACTCACATTATCTATGAATTTAAAATTCCTACTCACCTACTTCTAACTATCCCCACTAAGCAATCCTAAAAATCACTTTTCTAATCCTACATCTAATCCTCATTTATTATCCTAACTACATATATAATTCTAAAATCCATGTCATATATAAAATCCTCTACATTCTCTATAATCCTCTATACCATCCCTCTCTATATTTTTATAGGAATTTTAAATTCATATTGATACCTACCCAATATTAACATCCATTTCCTAATCATTGACCTTCATCTCACATGCATCAATATCCACCAATCATCCTTCCATGTGATTCTATAAATTGATCCATGCCTCCATGGAAACTAAATAAATTTGATGATCATCCACCAAATTTTGTCTATTTTTTTATAATCTCATCTTGCTAACCAAGTCATTAAAGTTTTGTCTAAGTCAATATTAAACCATTTAAATAAAATATCCATTATCAAGTATTCATTCTTCAAGTCATATTCAAAGATAAAGTCTACATGTCAAGGAGGATGAAATCATTACAAATTTGAGGTATGATTTTCATATTTATATTTTATTTTATTTATTTTTTAATTATCTTATTCCTTTTGATATATCTGAGGTGTGTAGTGTTAAATTATAATAGGATCTTTGACAAGATATTTCATGGTCTCTAGCATGTATTTTTAATTCATGTTACTCACACCTAAAACTATCATCTTTCTCTCAATATAATAGGAATCAAATACAACCTACTATACTTGAGTGACCGGGTAAGGATAAATGAATTTTTTAGTTATAGTAGAGGATAACCTACAAGGTAAGTCTCAAAATGAAAATTTTCCAAAGCCTAAGACTATGACACAAGGATTTAATTCTCACTAGACCTCAATAAAGGTAAATGGTTGTAAACTACCATCTTAAGTATGCAAGTAAACTAAATGGTTGCAGAGGGGTATAAACTAAACTAAAGAATACTTTATAATGGTTATAAATTTTTAATGTGTAATTGTCAACCTAATAGGGTATATTTAACCTAAAGTGATTTATGGAAAATCTAATAAATCATATGTCTACACCAACTTATTCAATATAGGGAAGGCTTAAATAAGGATACACACATTCATCCACAAAGCAACAAGTAACATATAGTTTTAAAAAATAAATGAAAGAGTATAAGGATAAGAATACTTACCTTGGGGTGGTAATGAAGACCTCAAATGGCTAGATAAAAAATTTATATATCCTCATATAGTAACTCCCAATGACTCCTATTGATATTAAATGACACCATAAGACAAGACTCCTCAAGATAAGGTTCTAAGCCAATAACACTCACAAATGGTACTTAGGGTAGAATTGTGAGTGAAAATAGAGAAAATATGACCCCTATGTATATGGTTCTAATATTAGAAACCAAACCTAGACTCTAATCCAAAGGGATCAATATAGTTGATACATTTGAAATATGTTCACTAACACATAACAAAATTAGTTAGGCCAACATAGAAAAAATGTCAAAATATAGGCTCAAAACTATATTGAGCTAGCTAATACAATACATAAAGGATAAATGCAAAAAACATATTATATATGCCAAACTAATATTGTAAGATATAAGGAGGATAGTAAATCTAGATAACAGGCAAATAGGAGAGATAGATAGATAGAGATTTAGAGGAGGTCAAATTGATATTAAGAATGGTGTAATTAGGATATAATTCCAACATTTATCATAAAGAAACACAAGCCTTTAACATTCCATTATTGACACACCCTTTAAGGCATGCACTTAGTGAGACTGATACATTTGATAAGTAACTAAAAAATAATGTGTCAATAATTGATAAAGTGGAAAATATTATGTCTATACATATGCCCACCTAAATCTCATCACATGTCACAATGGTGTAACATGGGATAGTTATTTGGGAAAGAAACATACAACACATTAAAGAGATATGTTGAAATAATTAAAAGTAAATGATAATACATAAAATGAAAATGTGCATATTCACTTATCTTACTAATTTTATATAATTTTACATATTTCATATGTGATGGAAGGTGCCCAACTAGAAGCATGAGAGGTGAACCTAAAAAATAAGATAAATTTTCATTTTTCTATTAAAAATTAAAAACTATCTATCTTTTATAAGATTCTAAGGATTCTTTTGGTTCATGAAAAGGATCTAAAGAAAAAATATGTGGATGAAAAATCTATCTCTTAGTAAATAATTGAAGTTTTCAAGATATGAGAGTTAACCTAATGAGCTATTAGATCAAATAGGTACAATGGGTGTAAAATTATCATACGATTATTTGAGTTGTATGTGTCAGGTATTTTAGATCTCTAGAAGTCCTTGATAATACTTATTACCACATGTGTGTTGTGTCATAAATTATATGGGGTTATGTCACTATAAACTATAGTTATGTGTCACTCGATGCTAGAGTAGGGCATTCTTTTTGACATGGGATTGGTTATATGGGTGTAACTAGAGCATGATTTTTATAATATTCTAAGTATGAGATAACATACCATGGGCCCTATCATACTATTTATTAGATATATTTATGTGAGGTACATGATGTAGATACCTATGGGACTTCCTCTTGTAATAAATGATCACCTCCAACAAGTGAGGAGGTGGGATTTCAACCATGTTTTGTAAGTGATCTTGCATGCACTAACATTAGAGACTATATGCTAGGATAATATCACATGGATGATATATAAGGGTATTTTGGATGGGTGGTCATCATGGTATACCATAGTACAGGTCAAATTTTGGAGTTTCATTACTAGCCACTATATGTGGTTAGTAGAGTCACACCCATGTAATCATTTCCAAAGGTAGTTTAGACTTTCTCACTTTATAGCTTCATTAATAGTCCTAATATACTAGGATAGAAATGTAAAGGATCCATGGGGATTAGGATGAAAAAGGGTTCTAATTGTAGTGTCCATAGTGAGAAATCAAATCTTTTATTTACTTTACTTGTCAAATCTTGATGAGTATATAGAAGTAAATATAATCTAGTGTTCATCAAATCTTATGGCACAACATGAGGGTTTAGTAAAAAATCAAAATGTGTATATGAGAATCTCAATTAAGCTAAGTATGAGTAAGACCCTAATATATGTAATATGAAGATTAATATTATTTGAATCTAATACTTATGCTACTTCTATATACTGAAGAGAGGGAAAAAGTTAGAGAATACCTACTTGAATGTGAACCCATTGAGACTCAATCTCTCCCTTGTCTAAAGGGAATTTTCAAGAGGTTTTTGAGGTTTATAATGATCACTAAGAAAGTCCAAATCATCCAAGACTTATACACAAGACTATATTCTCCAAGTAGAAACCCTAATCTAAGACTCTTCAAGTAGAATGGTGGAAGAGCATAATGTAAAGAAGCACAAGAGAATAACAACTTATGATTTCATATTGAAATAATTATGAAATGATATTATATTTATAGGTGGATTAAACCCTAAACCCTTCCAAAAATACCAACTGATAAGGTTGACCTAGTTGACCTAGTATAATTTTGGATAATTATTCACTAGGTCACAAGTTAGGTTGGTCAAAGGCCAAACCAGTTCCTAAGTAAAAATAACCTAAAACTATATAGGGTCAACCCAGTCAACCTAGTATAATTGAATAATAAAAGGGGATTAAGGTGAGTAAAAGAGGGATGAAAATGGTAAAAGACTAGAGGAGTGTGTAACAGATGAGTAATAGCTTAAGGAATGATTTTCAAGAGCTGGTTGGATTGGTAAAAAGTGGAAATAAGGGGAAATAATCTTATGAAGCACCAATGGTTTTCCCACCCCTTTCCTAATTTACCCCTTAAAGCATACACTCAGAGAGATTGAGTCTCAATGGGTTCTTTTAATATGTAAAGCATCAGTATTTAAAAAATTTGAAAACATTATGTGTATGCATACTCCCCACTTGAAGATCATCATGTGTCACTAAGGTGCAATAGGGGATGATGCCTTGAGAAAGAACACAAGGACACATAACACTGATGCTAAAAAATTTATAGTATTTTAAAGCATAAAATAATTGAAATTAAATGATAGAAAAGTAAAATAACTAAAAATTAAAATGTAATTCATACCTTGACTTAACTTTATAACTAGATGGTTGTCTATTATGTTGTTAGTTTTGATTGTGTGGGGCATAGAGACTATTTTTGACAAACCCAAGAATACAAAACTAAAAATTAAAAATAAATAAATTTAGGAAATCCAAGATAACTAGTGCTATGTGAATGGGATGTACTTGTAAATTTGGCAAGCTAGGGTGATAAGTGATATGTTATACCAATGGCCAAGTCAAAAAACAAGAGTAAATCAAGTAACCAAAAAGCCAAGGCTACTAAATATTTAAAAAATCAAACAAATAAACCTTAATTAGGAAGGCATAATCACCAAGTCAAACTAAGGATACATGTAAAAAACAATGGTAATAAAGCATCAATATAAAATCAAAAATAAAATGGTAAAACAACATTGATGAGTGAGTAATAACAATCCTTATCTCACTCAACAGTGGAAAAAGGTGCATAAAAGGGAAAACAACATTGATGAGTGAGAAATGACAAGCCAACCTAACTCAAAAATGGAAAAAAGGTTTGAACTTAGGTGTTCATAATATTAAGATAGTACAATTATGATAAATGGTAAAAGGAAAGTAAAACAAGTCTAGCAATGTAATTTTACGGTGTGAAGAAAATTAATCCATAGTTACTCAAACATGTTTTTTTTCTCTAAGGATAGATAAAATTGAAACAAAGTAATGCTAGCATGTTTTTTAGAGATGAATAAAAAGGAATTAAAGAAGAATGGAAAACATATTTGGAATCATAATTTTCCTATCAAGGGGAAATTGAAATGGGTGGAGGGGAGAATGAAGGAAAAATCAAGGTAGAGGAACTCTTTATCAAAGTCAAGATACTCAAATTAGGTTTTTCAAAACAAGAGGATATTCAACCTTAAGGACTATGAAGAAATTCTCTTAGACACACAAGTATTAGGTCAACAAATGAAGTATATAAATCATTTTATGAAGTCTATATATATGAAAATTAAAATGAAATTGCCTTCCCACAATGTGTTCCTCATTCCTCAAGACCCCTTATAGAGTCATTGGTCTATTATAAATATTGGGTACTTGCATGAGAAATTAGGTATCACCATATAGTTTATTGAATTCCCCTATTCCAATCTACTGGCCTACCATACCCCAATGGACCTCAACTCTATGTGAGGCCAACTATAGAGTTTAAATTTTGATTAGAGATAGGAGATGTGTTTGTAATCACATATTTTGGTGTAATTTTGACTTTTAAGATTTGTATGTTTCCTTTTATTTAAAATTAATTGGATTTTAACTTTATTGATGGATTTTTCTAGTCTTCATAAAAATTTGGAAAACCAAACACGGGTGCTAAATATGACTTTCATTTGAATACTTTGGAATTAGTTGATAAGAGAGAAAAATTTAGAGATCATAGGGTCTAAGAGTCTCGTAAATATAGGTAAAATAAAAATTTTATCTTGACTTTCACCTTATTTTAACCAATGTGGAGTGAAAGGAAATAAAGGAGAGGAAATCAAGAGGAATGACACGTGAAACAATTTGAATTACTTTGAATTAAAAAAAATGTGACAAAAGGGTAAAAAAGGATATAATGATAGTAAAATGTGATTCCTTATCATAATAATGATGGAAATAGAGTAAAACATGCTAAAATATATTGTTGTGTAAATTTCCATCTATCAAAATAATCAAAAGCTAAAGCTAAGAATAATAATCAATATCATTTTTCTTATAAAAAAATGACAAGATGGTAATTTTAAGAGGAGGACCAGGTCCTATTCATGGTCTTACACTATAACTCATAAAAGAGAAACCTATGAGGGTACCAAAAAGAAAAAAATAAATGAAAAAAAGAAAAAGATGGTATTTATGAGGAAGACTGGGTCCTATCCACAATTTTACAATGTAACTCATGATTAAAAAAAGGGGAACCAAAAGACTAAAAAGGAATAACTAAAGTTTTGTAACAAGAGAAAGTTATTGCAGAGGGAAAGACCTATGTAAGTAACCTTCAAAATGTGTTAGATATATGTAGATATAAATGATGAAAAAGAAAGGAAGGATCCTAAATTAACATCTATATCAAGGATGAACATGTGAGAGACAAGCTTATGTCATAGAAGGTTTCTTGAAGTTGAATTAGTTTAGTAGCATGTGATGGAGAATAAGAGTGGACATCACAATATGCCCCAAAGGGTAAGTGGATATATGGATGGGCATCACAAGATGCCTTAGATTCTAAAATGATATGTGGATGGGCATTACAGGATGTCCCAAAGGCTATAATGATGTGTGGATGGGTAGTGTAAGAGGCCCCACAAGCTGATAAGAGGAAGAAAATATAGGAAAATATAAGAAGCAAAGAAAACCCAATATAGTGTCTAAATGGATTTAGGTTGTCTAATAAGATTTTGATATGGGATTTAATGATGCTTGAGGAAAAATGAATATAATGCTAAGAAAAATAAATAAAGAACTAAGTCAGAAAATAAGAAAGGTGAAATAAGGTAAAAATTTGATTGGGTCAACCTAGTAGAAAGAATAAGGTCTAAAATTTTTATAGAGTTAACTAGATCGACTTAGCACAGTAGACAGGGGATAGAAAAGTGTATAGGATCAATTGGGTTGACCTATCATAATAGGCAAAGAAAATTAGATATCCTGTAAGAGACTATGTTGACTGAAATTACTATGTACTAAAGCAAGAATTTTTTTCAAAGTATTTAGGAAATCAAGAAATGAAATGAAACACACAATCAATTGTATCAATGAGGCTACTCTAATTGAGGCACATAACACAAAACCTTTCACCAATGCTAGTTAATGTAATTTTTTTAAAATACAACACAATAATTGAGCAAAGAGAAAGCAATCAACTTGGAAAGTAAAAACTAAGTGGTCACCATAATTTTTTTAGATTATTAAAATATATTTTTATATGTGATAGGAAGTTGGTTATAATCAAGGAACTAATAAGCAATCTAAGGATGGTTTCAAGTATTTTGGGCTAAAAGGGATCTATATTGGCAATGGTACTAGCTTGGTATTGAGGCCTACCCCCTCACTTCACACAACATAGTGATAAGGGTGTCAGGTGCTTAGCTAAAATATACCATTAATCATGTTTTTATACTTGGCTAGAAAACTAAGTCGACTTCCCCCTTGGTGATGAAATCCAAGTAGGTTAGCCTTAGGTAGATAATTTTTAAAATGCTTGTTAACATTTTTTTATTTGGTCATGTGTGCAAAAAAATAGAAAATATTGAAATAAAATAGTATATTGAAAACCACCTAATTATACTATGTGATCTATTCTAAGAATATAAGAAAAAAGAAATGAAAGTGTGAGATAATTACTAGCATATAAGGGTTAATTCCAAGTTTGAAACATAGTATAGTGTTGATGCAGTCGATAGTGTATGCAAATAATATAGAATAGGGTTGACAGTGTCACCTCTATATTATGGAGGCAATGGTATAATAATGAACTATGTCAATAGAGTCAACCTAGTTATCCAAAAAAACATAGAATATAGAACTACATCGATAGGGTTGACCTAGTTGACTATACAGGGGTAGTTTTAAAGATTACAAATTATGAAAAATAAGACTTGTAAGGAAAGAGATAGAAGGATAGAAAGGAACCTTAGTGGGTTAGAGGATGTAGAGAAGTGATATTATTATTAAATAACCTTGATAAATGATTTAAAATCCTACTAACTCTATCAACTAGGTTGACCTAACTCTATGAAAAGCCTATTATTGAGTGCCTAAAATGTACAGGGTTAACTAGGTCAACTTAGTAGTCTGAACTAGATGCCTAAAATGTAAAGGGTCGACTAGGTCAACCTAATAGTCTAGACTGGATGCATGAAAATATGAAAACTTGTATTATGTCAATTGTGTCAACCTAGTAGTGTGAACCTAGAAAATAACATACACAAAAATAATAGTCATATGAATGTGATTGTGTATTAAATGTATGCATAGAAGTTAGAAACGTGTTGATAC